>JAUUTY010000563.1:0-141790 GCA_030979885.1 Lolium multiflorum | reverse complement strand
ACAAGCAGGGAAACAAGTTGCTTCAATCAAAATTAACTTCGATAGGACGGCTCAAACAAAGGTAGTAATAACCTTGTTTCTGTTGATCTTTCCAATCGTCCACATTAATCGTCATGTCGAATGCAACTCTGACTTTTATTTTTGGCTGCTGGTGCCTCATACAAGCGCGAGAACAACAATTACTTTAGGTCAAAAGCTGAAGAAGATAAGTTTTGAAATTCTTGGTGACAAATGATAAAATATGCCTGATTATGACCTTTTGTTGTATAATATGGCTAAGAATCCTGAAATTTTTTTGGGACTGCCTTCAACATAAGGTTAGTGTGATGGAGTTCATGTACTCAGTGCTTCCACCACCACCAGTTGTTTCGCAGTTGAAACTCCTCCCTATAACAATGCAATGCATCTGGTTCTTCAATATTCACGGCATATCCACAGTATCTGCTTTATTTCCTTCCCATGTTTCTACTCCCAAGATATCTCCTCGAACTATGTAGCAAAATCTTTACACGTTCCTGGTTGCTTAAATGTAGTTCTTGCTTTCTGTAACACAAGTTTTGTCAAGTTAGTTACATTTTTTTTGTACTGATGCAATTTTAGATTACGTGAGCACGAAAATTTTGTCCATTATAGTTACCACAAACCATAAGAAGCTGGAGCTTACTTCTTAATTTGGACTTGCAGGAGAGGAAACAGTGACAGGAATGATGACCTATGAAGCTGGGATTTCCTGATGGATGGCAACAGAGGTCATGAATCACTCTTTTCTGGAATAGCTACTTAACATTACGAAATGATGAACTGAGGTGAGAAAAGGATATAAAGGTATAACATGCTGGCATTCCTATCGTATATACATGTTTCTTTTTGTATCCTGCATCTTCATTTTGATTTAAAGTGGACATTCCCTGTTCTAGACTAATTTTCAGCTAGATCACAATGAACAAGATATTTCTTTTGGCTTATTCAGATAATTAGATAACGTTAGCTAATTGCGTGTCTGCTTCAGCATGGCTATGGACAGCTTTCTATTCCTTAGTTATTGTATAGTTCCATGCCTAAATCAATGGACTTTATACAAGTATTGTTGTATGTCATGCAAACTAGAAGTTGGATGACTTCATTTGGGCCAGCTCTGCAAACTCAGATATTAGTGTATTAATAATACTTACACTTGAGGTGCATATGCAATACATTGTCCTAAATATGTATAGGGATAGTATTTCATAAGTGGATACGACTAAACATAAAAATTATGCACAAGTGTTTCAACCGTGCTCATTCCCATATGTTATTTATAGTTTAAAATTTCTCAAAAAATAAAATAACAACGGACGGGCGCGGCAAAGCGCGCTTCTATGGTCTAGTTTGCTGTAGATTAAGAGGAAGCTAAATGGGATCTTCTTGACCGCATTCAGGAAAATACTGAAGGATAGGAGAATGATAAAGGAAGAAAGTCAGGTATTAATTATGATTATGAATGCATTGGATCTTTTATGCAAACTGATGACTTTCGTAATACTAGTGTTGTTTATGGTCTAGATTCTCAAATTCTTGCAAATTGTTTTAATGCTTTTGACTCTTATCTTTATGTTCCCAAAAAGGAGTGGAACAAGTACCATGCACCTTATAAAGATATTGTTAATTGTGTTTCTGCTAGAAATATTGAAGTTTGTACTATTGATCGTGTTTTGCCTGAACCTTATATTGAAAAAACTCCTTTCCCTGCTAGAAGGAACATTCTATTGTAACTAGTGTGGTTAATAAAAGTAAAAAAGAAAGCTATAGAACCTGATGAACAAATAACTATTGAACCTGCGGTAGCAATAGTAAAGGACTTGGTTATTGAAAATGTAGAAGATGGACATATTATTTTCTGTGAAGATGCTTCTAATATTGTTTCATATCCTAGTAAATCCAAGAAAACTAGTGTTCATGTGCTTTCTGTTGGAATAGGTGATCATTGCTATTATGGTTTATGTGATATTGGTGCAAGTTCTAGTGTTATTCCTTATGAGCTTTACAGGGAAATTATGCATGAAATTGGTTCTTGTGAACTTGAAGAATTTGATGTGGTTATTCAGCTTGCTAATAGAGAGACCATCTCTCCGATTGGTACTGTTACAGATGTGGAAGTTTTATGTGGTAAGATTAAATATCCTGCTGATTTTCTAGTCTAGGTTCAGCTGCTAGTAAGACTTGTCCTATAATTTTTGGTAGACCTTTCTTGAATACTTGCGGTGCTATTATAGATTGTAAGAATGAGAAAATTCTTACTAAATTTGATGGAGAGTCTTATGAGTTTAATTTTTCTAAGTTTGCCAAAGCTCTTTATAAAACTGAATTACCTAATGAAGATTTTAGAGTTGAACAACTTGCCTCTATTGCTCTTGCTCCTAACAATGCTTTGCAGCAATATATGGAGGATCACGAAAGTGAGGTCTTTATGGAGGAAAGAAATGAAATTGATGATATTTTCTCTGTCAACCAGAGATGCTTAAGCATGATTTACATGTGGAAGACTTGGGTACCACATTACCACCCAAGGAGGATCCTGTTTTCGATTTAAAACCTTTACCTGATGATCTTAAATATGCTTATAGTGATGATAAGAAAATATATCCTGTTATTATTAGTTCTAAACTTTCAGGACATGAAGAGGAAATATTATTAGGAGTATTGAAGAAACACCGATGAGCTATGGGATATACTCTTGATGATTTGAAGGGGATTTCTCCTACTATATGTCAGCATGCTATTAATATGGAACCGGATGCAAAGCCAATTGTTGAACACCAACGCCGTTTAATTCCGAAGATGAAGGATGTGGTAAAAAATGAGGTATTAAAACTTCTTGATGCTGGTATTATTTATCCTATTGCTGTTAGTAGATGGGTTAGTCATGTGCATTGTGTCCCTAAGAAAGGAGGAATTACTATTGTGCCTAATGAGAATAATGAACTTATTCCTCAAAGAGTAGTGGTTGGTTATAGGATGTGCATTGATTTAGAAAAGTTAATAAAGTTACTAAGAAAGATCATTACCCTTTACCTTTTATTGATCAAATGTTAGAAAGGTTGTCTAAGAAAACACATTTTTGTTTCCTTGATGGTTATTCTGGGTTTTCTCAAATTGCTGTTAAAAAGCAAGATCAAGAGAAAAACACTTTTACTTGTTCTTATGGAACTTATGCTTATAGGCGTATGCATTTTGGTTTGTGTAATGCTCTCGCTACGCTTCAAAGATGCATGTCTGCTATTTTTCATGGTTTTTGTGAAGAAATTGTGGAGGTATTCATGGATGATTTCTTCGTCTATGGAACTTCTTTTGATAACTGTTTGCACAATCTTGATAAAGTTTTGCAGAGATGTGAAGAAACTAATCCTGTTCTTAATTGGGAGAAATGTCACTTTATGGTGAATGAAGGAATTGTTCTTGGACATAAAATTTCTGAAAGAGGTATTGAAAACGACAGAGCCAGAGTGGAAGCAATTGAGAAAATGCCCTGTCCCGGGGATGTTAAAGGTATTCGTAGTATTCATGGTCATGCTGGTTTCTATAGGAGGTTTATTAAGGATTTCTCTAAAATTTCAAAGTCTCTTACTAATCTTCTCCAAAAGGATGTACCTTTTGTCTTTGATGATGATTGTAAGGAAGCTTTTGAAACTCTAAAAAAAGCCTTAACAACTGCTCCTTGTTCAACCACCTGGTTGGAATTTACCCTTTGAAATTATGTGTGATGCTAGCGATTTTGCAGTAGGTGTTGTTCTTGGAAAGCGAGTAGATAAGAAGTTGAATGTTATTCATTATGCTAGTAAGACTCTTGATGCTGCTCAAAATAATTATGCTACTACCTGAAAAAGAATTTCTAGTTGTAGTCTTTTGATAAATTTAGAACTTATATTGTTGATTCGAAAGTTACTATTCATACGACCATGTTTGCTATCGAGGATACCTTATAGAAAGAAAGAGCTAAGCCTAAACAGTAAGATGGAGTGTTGTTTTTACAAGAGTTTGATTTGCATATTGTAGATAGGAAGGGCGCTGAAAATCCTGTTCCCGATAATTTGTCTAGATTAGAAAACATTCCTTATGATCCTATTCTTGTTAATGATAGTTTTTCAAATGAAAAATTGGCTACAATAAAAGTAACTTCGGGTGAGAGTTCTTGGTATGCTGATTATGCTAACTTTATTGTTTCCAAGTATTTGCCTCCAACATTTACAGCTCAGAAAGGAGGAAATTCGTTTATGATTTGAGGCATTATTTTTGGATGACCCACACTTATATAAAGAGTGGATGGTATTATGCGAAAATGTGTTCCTGAATATGAACAACAAAGATATTGAGTAAATGTCATGGTCGTGCTTATGGAGGACATCACGCTGTGGAGATAGAATTGCACACAAGGTTCTACAATCAAGTTTTTATTGGCCTACTCTTTTAAGATTTTAAAGAAAAGTTTATTTTATCTTGTGATGAATGCCAAAGAGTTGGTAATTTTCTAGACGCAATGAAATTCCTATGAGAGTTATTCTCTTGTTATTGAACCATTTGGTTGTTGGGGATTTGACTTTATGGGTCATTTTCCTCCTTCAGAAGGTTATACTCATATACTTGTTGTTGTTGATTGTGTTACTAAATGGGTCGAATCTATACCTACAAAGAGTGATGATTGTGAAACCTCATTAAAAATGCTTAAGGATGTTATTTTCCTTAGATTTGGTGTGGCTAGATATCTTATGATTGATGGAGGTTCTCATTTTATTCATGGTGATTTTAGAAAGACCCTTGCTAGATATGATGTTAATCATAGAATTGCTTCAGCCTATCATCCTCAAACAAGTGGGCAAGTAGAATTATCAAATAGAGAGATCAAATCTATCTTGCAAAAGACTGTTAATAAATCTAGGAAGAATTGGGCTAGAAAGTTAAATGATGCTTTATGGGATTATAGAACTGCTTATAAAAATCCTATGGGTATGTCTCCTTACAAAATGTTTATGGAAAAGCTTGTCACTTGCCTTTAGAATTAGAACGCAAAGCTTTTTTGAACCTTGAAACTGTGGGGAAAAAACCCCACGGTGATTTATTAAAGCTTATTGGGCAGTGAAAGAACTTAATAGAGACTTTAAATTAGCTGGTAAGAAAAGGTTGCTTGACTTAAGTTCCCTAGATGAATGTAGGAATTAAGCTTATGAGAATGCTAGACTCTTTAAAGAGAAGGTTAAAAAGTGGCATGATAAGAGAATCCTTGAGAGAGAGAGTTCCATGTTGGTGATAAAGTTCTATTATACAGGTCTCGTCTCAGATTTTTTGCAGGAAAATTACTCTCAAAATGGGAAGGACCTTTTATTATTGAAGAGGTGTATCGTTCTGGTGCCATAAAATTGCTTCATTAAAGGACAATACTACACAAGTGGTGAATGGGTAAAGAATCAAGCATTATATTTCTGGAGATTCTTATAATATTGATGTTGTCCAAGTAGTGACTCCGAAAGAATTCATTAAGGAGCTAATCCAGGAATCTGCAGAGTCTGTTTTCGAATAGGTAATAGTTTTAGTAAGAAAAAAAAATAGCGTTAACCCTCCATGTTATGTTTTTGTTGTTTTTGCTAAATATGAAAAATTACGAGACGGAAACGGGTAGGAGAATGTTCCCAGGGGCACCAGACCACCCCTAGGCGCGGGCTAGCTCCAGGCTGCACCTAGGCATGGTCTGGGCGCCCTGGAGCCCCTTTCCGACCCGGTTTCGCCTTGTTTGCTTCCTTTTGTTACGAAAGTTTTTGCTATATAATCCCCGGATCCCCGAGGTCCGTATATCATGTTCTCGTTGTGTTTTCATTTCGATCTTTTTCTGCCGGGATTTCTTCTTGGTTTAGAGGCACCATGGTGACATAGGCATCCCAAATGGGCACCGCCAAGATAGTACCCGGGAGGTTCTTGAGGCCCGCTGCAGAAGAATAAGAATATTCGAGAGTCGAATATATTAAGGAAAGTTAGAGTTGTAATAGGAAGTGTTCTTTGTAGTCTGGCGGGATGAGTTAGAAACCGTCCGGACTCTGTAACTTGTACAAAACGAAACCCTCGGCTCCACCTCCTATATAAGGGGGAGTCGAGGGACAAAAAAAGGATCGAATCTACTGTCAACATAACCCTAGTTTTCATAATCGTCGAGTACTTTTCGCCTAAACCTTCGAGATCTACTTCCACTACTTCTAGCAAAACCCTAGTCTACGATAATCCGCAGGCATTGACAAGTTAATCCTTTGTCAATTGGCGCCGTGTGTGGGAATTAGAGGCTGCAAGGAGCTGATCTCGATGGCACGTTCAGGATCTTCGACATCGTCAACAGCAAACAACGCGATGGATCGAGGTAACGAGGGAAAAACTGATCTATTCAATTTTATTCCTCACCCGCCCTCCCGTATGGATGCATCTATCTGGAGGAGCCCATCATCATGACGTTCGGAGAATTCCGATTTGGCATCAACAAGGAAGGATCCTACCGTCTCGAAGTTCCGATCTCGTCGGGATTATCGGATCGATTCTAACCTTTCGTCGAGTGACGAGGAGTTTTGTCGCCATACTTCATCGACAACAAGGCGGAGAGCTCGCCAAGATCTTCAGCAACACATCCTTGGAGTCGTCTGCGGCTCCTTTATAAGCAGCGACTCCGACAGCGTCGACAGCTTCAACTTCATCGACATCTGTCGCCATCGGGAAGGTCTTCACCACTCTATATGATGGTGTCACCAATCCCGATAAAAATCAATCGCAAAAATATCATCGGATATGTGGTAGAGAGCGACACATCGAACCGCAAACGTCGGAGGGCTTTCGCGAATTGGGAAATCCATGCGTCGATCCGTGATCTCGGTGCTGGCTTAGGCACTAAATACACGGATCCTCCTTTCGCGCAAGAGTACGGCTCCCGCAAGAAGCGTGGGATAGGGCTGCGAAAGCCATGGATGGTTGAACCTATGACCACCACAGCTACTTATTGTACAAGAACTTCAAGCATATCAATATAGACTTGCTCGAGTGTGAGAGGATTAGAAAAAGCAGACGGCATCCACCTGAATAGGAGGAAAGAAACGACACGCATCAAGTAGGCAGCCAGAAGCGAGTTAAGTCGCCTTTCGGGAACTACGGAGATAGTCACGAGAGCTCGGAGGAGAGCAATGTCTCGACTCCAAAACCCGAAGCAGAAAGAGGAAGTATAATCCAAAATCTCGACATGTCCTTTATGTCGATCGACGAACGGGGAAATATCACAAAAACGCCAGAAGCGGGTTACATGGCAACACAAGCTTACATCCTCGCATCCAGACCACCTCCTGGAACCCGAGAGAACCATTGTTCAATATGGCAATGGCGGTTGGAGTAGGAGTTATGGGAACTGGCTAGTTTGCAACAACGCCTCCGAAGAAAATCTAGGCAAAATAGTCCCACGACACACAACGGCGGTTCAAGACCCACCCGAGAACAAGTGGGGCAAGAGACACAGCAATCCAGTAAGGGTGGACAGAGCACGACAAGAAAGAAGGGAGCGTCGGCACTCGTAGACGAGGAAGATATGTGTGGACTCCCATGCTTCACACGACGGTCGCAAAACTCGAGTACCGAAAGGGTTCAAGTTGCAGGAATTTCAAGAAGTTGACCGGCTGCCAGATCAGGGGGTGGCTCAGTGGATTATCTCGAGATAGTAAAGTTTGTGGAGAACCCGAGCAACGACTATGCAAAGTATTCAAGTCCACCTGAGCGGTGCCGCAAGATCTTGGATAAAAACTCCCCTAAATTCCATCGGCAATTTGGGATAACTTTGAGAACATCTTCGTGAAAAACTTCCGATCCACATGCAAGACCTGCGTTGTTGGAAGAGTTGAGGGCGTGTCGACAAAAACACGACGAGTCGATGAGGAAATATATACAGCGGTGGAACATTATTAAAAACTCGGCAGAGGACATATCTGACGAGAGAGCCATAGATGCGTTCGTGGCAGGAGTCCGTCGAGCAGATTTCATCGAGGACTTAGGGAGAACTAACCCTAAGACCATATCAGCACTCATGGAGATAGCTAATAAATGGGCAGATGGAGAAGATGCAATATACAACAAGCGACACAGATTCGCCGGAAGAGGATCGTGGTCGAAATTGTCAAAATAGAAGGCGATTTTCTCTCCAGTTCTACAACAACGATGCTCCGGGCCATATATCGGCTGGTTTCGGGGAAATCCCGGAGGAAATAGTCGAGATGAATATCAAAGGAGCAACGACAACAAGGCGACAATAGAGGTGATTTTCGCGGCAACGGGCAAAATAGTGGACCAAGGATTCAAAGACCTTACGTGTCTCCCGAGGAGATGATGAACGGTCCGTGTCAAATGCACTTTTACCTCGACAACAATGGAAGGAGACAGTCAGGACATCTCCAGAAAGACTGCCGCAATTTTCAGGCAATGTTGCGAGCCGCAGGAATTGCAAATGCCCAAGCAAATAACAGAAACCCTCGGGAGCCAAGGAGCGAGATCCATCTTCCACCTCCTCCCATAATTACCGACGAAAATCGACACCAGCTCAGAATAGCGGCAGCACCACACCCACCTCCATATGTTGACCCCAACTCTAATGGTGCGGTCTCGATGATTCAGAACACCAACAGGGCGCAGAAGGTAATCTCGCGACAAGTGTTCATGGCGAAGAAGATGCCTCCACCAACGATCGAGTACCTAAATTGGTCGGGGCAAGACATCGGCTTCATGATCGCAGACCATCCGCAGCAAGTTCCTCGACCGGGACAATCGGCACTCATCTTACCCCGCGTGTCGCTGGTTTGATGTGCGAGGTCTTCATAGATGGCGCGGCATCTAAACCTCATGTATGCAGATACATTGAGGAAGATGAACATATCCCTAGCAAACTTGAAACCAACTGATACACGTTTACGGGATTACCCCAGAGAAGCCAAGTTACCCTTTGGGCAAGATCAACCTCGACGTTCAGTTTGGACGAGAAAACTACGGGATAGAGAATTTGGAGTTAGTGGTGGATTTCCCGTCGCAATATCACGCCTTGTTGGGGCGACCAGCGTATGCTAGGTTCATGGCGGTGCCGGCATTATACATATTTGTTGTGGAGGTTGCCCGCCTAAGGGACCTATCACAATCAAGGGAAGTTTTGCGTTATCCGATAAATGCGACAAAGATTTTCATCGGCTCTTCTGAGAAACTTTCGGGATGCAAGCGAATATGCGGCGCCAAGGTTCACTGATTATGATGTGCTGTCCAGAAGTAGGAAGATCTTCTAAGGAGCCAACTTTCAACAAACAAGGATTCCAAAAGAGGTACAGATCCACCCCGATAGATCCTAAGAAAACGCGTCCATTACCGCAAACATGGATGTCGCATGAGAGCAGCAGCGCTGCGTCGGGTTCCTCCGTGAGCACTGGAGAATCTTCGCATGGTGTCCAGGTGACATGCCAGGAGTACCCAGGGAACTTGCCGAGCACCACCTCAATTTGGATCCTCTCGCCCGACCAGTCAAGCAGCCTTTGCGGCGTTTTTCAGAACCTAGCCGCAAAGCCATGTTATCAGAAATAGATCGACTCAAAGATGCTGGTTTCATCAGAGAAATATCTACTGAAGCCACATGGGTAGCTAACCCAGTGATGGTGCCGAAAAAACACACAATAGTCCTTCGCATGGGCCGTCGACTTCACGGGTCTCAACAAACATTGTCCAAAGGACTTTCCCTCCCAAGGATCGATCAAATCATCGACTCCCCGGCAGGATGCGAACGTCTTTCCTTCCCGGACGCATATTCTGGTTATAACCCGGATAAGACTAAAAGAAGAAGATGAAGCCAAGACGAGCGTTCATCACACCTTATGGCGTAATTTTGCTACAAAACAATGCCCTTTGATCTACACGGGAGCAACATATCAGCGGATGATACGCAGAAGTGCCTAGCAACACAGATTGGAAAAATGTGCAAGTCTACATCGACGATGTCGTGATAACATCAAAGAAGGGGTCGACTCTGATCGAAGATCTGAAGGAAACCTTCGACAACCTCGACAAATTCCGCCTCAAAGTGCAGACAAGAACAAAGTGCTCCTTTGGTGTTCCTGCGAGAGAACTTCTCGGGTTCTAGTATCGGCAAGGGGATTAAGAAGCTAATCCCGAAAAAATACAAGCCATCGTCACTATGAGAAAGCCAACAAAGCTCAAAGATACAACGATTAACGAAGCGGTCGCGACTTTAAGCGATTAATCGCCGAGGAGCTAGAAAGAACCTTTGCCGTTCTATGCATTAATCAAACAAGGGGAAAAATTTCAATGGAGCGAGGAAGCAGATGAGCCGTCGAGAACCTCAAGCGAGCAATTTCGACACCGATATTGGTGGCGCCAAAGAGAAAGAACCTCTCCTCTTGTACATTGCAGCCACACCGCAGGTGTACGGCCTTAGTAGTCGAAAGAGAAGAAGAAGGCAAGCTTCATGAGTTACAGCGACGATATATTTCATCAATGATGCGTAAGCCATCCAAAACATAACGGTACCCTTGATATCGAAGCGGCATATGGAGTATTCACGACGGCAAGAAAATTGCGACACTATTTTCGGCGCATCCGATAGTGGTTAATGAGGCTCCCTTGTCAAATATCTTGAACAACCCAGGAAGCTACGGGTCGTGTCTCCCTTTGGAGAATAGAACTTTCCCCTCGGGACATCACGTATGAAAAAGAAAGGCAATAAAATCGCAGACCAGATTTCATTGCCGAGTGGATGGAGCTACAAAACACGGGACTGATTTATCGAGAACTTGGACCATGAATTTTGATGGATCCAAAAGGATTGGAAGGTGCTGGAGCAGGCGTGATATTAGTATCACCTGAAGGGACAAGTTGAAGTATGTTCTGCGGATGACGTTCCCAAACGCGTCTAACAATGAAGCGGAATTGAAGCGCTCATACACGGGATGAAGATGGCGAAAGCTTGTGGTGCAACCAGACGAAAAATTTTGGCGACTCACAATTGGTGGCACGGCAAGTCATGAACCAATGCGAAGCAGTCAACGAAAGTATGATAGCATATAAAGAGGTGTACAATGAGCTGGAGAAGCTATTCGATGGATGCGAGGTAAATCACATCAGTAGGATGAGCAACGATGAAGCCGACGTTCTTGCAAACATCGGGTCACAATGCCTCGCAATCCCTCCAGGTGTGTTTTGGGAAGAGATAAGCGAAAGATCAACAAAGCCGGCAAAAACAAAAAAGGAGAAGAAAGAGAAAACCTCGACTGTCACCAAGGACACAGCAGAAGAAGAAGAAGAGCAAGAGCTAGTCATGATGGTGCAAATTCCATGGATGCAGGCCTACGTATCATATATTCTAAGGAAAACAATACCCGACGATCCGGTTGAAGCGAGGCGAATAATCAGAAGATCAAAAGCTTTCAACGCACAGCTGATAAAGGGAGTTGTACAAACAGTATTTGCAGGCGTATACGGAGATCGTCACACCCGAAGAAGGAAGAACCATCCCTAAAAGATGTGCACGAGGGATATGCGGGGCACCACGCGAACGACGAGGCTATTGCGGCTAAGGCCTTGAGCGGGATTCTATTGGTTAACGGCAATCGGACGAAGGAAATAGTGAAAACTGCGAGACGCGTGCCAAAGATTTGCCGCCAAACCCCACTCTCCTGCCGCGGAACTTATGCCAATCCCATTGTCTTGGCCCTTTGCTCAATGGGGTCTTGATATGGTGGGTAAACTACATAAAGCTTCGCCAGGAGGTTACGAGTATATGCTTGTCGCGGTCGACAAATTTACAAAGTGGATAGAAGCAAAGCCGATAAATTCCCCGGACGGCGCGTCGGCGATTAAGTTTGTGAAAAGCATCGTCTTCAGATTTGGAGTTTCACAGCATTGTCACGGACAACGGCAGCAATTTTACGTCCAAGGAGTTCAAGCATTGCGCAGAAGTGGGCATTAAATTGAGTTTCGCGTCTGTTGGCATCCTCAGACTAATGGACAAGTCGAGAAGGCTAACGGCATCTGCAATGGCATCAAAAAGCGCACCTTCAACCTTTGGAAAAAGCTAGGCATACTTGGCCGGAGGAGTTGCCAAGTGTTTTGTGGATATCAGAACAACACCAAATACGGCGACACAGAAACGCCGTTCTTTACGGTATGGAGCAGAAGCAGTACTGCCAATAGAAATAGAGCATGATTCTCCAAAAGTCATGAATATGATGAGAGAAACCTCGAAAACCTTGGGGATGATGTGATGCCCTTGTGGCTTCGAGGCGAAGTCATCACGAGTCTTCAAATATCAACGAGATCTGAAGAACTACCCACGGTCGACGATTGCTTGGTCTTTTCAAGTTGGCGACTTAGTTGCGACTCAACCAAAAAAGTCCTGAAAAACTCGAGTCACCATGGCTTGGACCTTACATCATCACGAAGTAATCGAAGGAGGAGCATACGGAATCAAGGACAAGAAGGAAGACGGGGATTGCGGAGCCAAATCCCTGGAATGTGGCACAGCTAAGGCGCTCGGGCGTTTTTACGCTTAGATGCCGAAATATAGTCTCCTATGTAAACATTGTACTGAAACGCCGCGAGTTTTCAGACGCACTCTTTTCCTTTTCGGGGCACCGAGTGGGGCCGGAGAAGGTTTTTAATGAGGCGGGCTCGCGATGCTGCAATATAATAAAGATAGTGGAATTATATATCTTTTCTCGACAGGATCAGGGACTCCCCCCTAAATGATACAATATATATATATACAGACAGCGTCGATGAACGCAAAAGAAGCATCTTGCCTTGGTAAAAATACCTCGCCAAAATAAAAAAGAGATGTCGACAAAATAGTGATCAACAAAAAGCTCGGGGGCTTGCACCCGCACAAAATAGTACACAATGTATATTATCTTGCCTTGGGACAACCTCGCATTATAATAAACAAAAAATATGGCAATCAAAACGCCCGGGGGCTTGGCGATAAAAATAAAAATATATAATGACTTTACAATATAGCTCGTCTATACAGGATACAAATTTCGGAATAAGTTCGTCTTCAAGGATTTCCCAATATATTGTCTATGGTTAAGCGCTCATTATTTACAGCACGAGTGCTACGCGTAGCTACCCTTCTGAAAATTCGGAATCCATCAGGAGAAGTTCATCCATCATATCTTCGGCAACGGAGTAACAATGTCATCATATTTGCCGAAGTTTCTTTTCTTCTTCGACATCTTCTCCAAGCACTTTGGGACAACTTGCCCTACGTCTAACTTCGGGTAGCAAATCTTTATCATGATCATCGCAAACCTTGCGCCAGCGGCTAGTTGGGCTCGTACAAAGCCGTGGATGCGAGGAGCATCTCGAAATTTGTCCATCAATGCAGGAAGGGTCTCTGGCATCTTATTACGAGGAAACATGGTACCATAAACCAGAGACAAAGTCCTTGTACAGAAGTCAAGATACTCGCGAACCTGAAGCGCACGATCTTGAAATCTCACGATTTGGCGAGTCCGTTCAGGTGTGCCCCAAAAAGTCGACCCATGTTCACGTGCAAGCCGAAGAAGAACATTGGAACGAGCTTCGACACGTTCATCTTCATTAGCAGTATCCAAAAAAGCACCTATTGTTTCTTAAAACAAGTCAGTGGGTAATAAGGAGGCAAGCAACAAAGAAAAAGAAGAAGCACGACAAAGATAATGAAAACATACCTGCCATATCCAAGCTAGCATCTATTAGCAGCTGGAGCATAGAATTTTCCCGAGACGTAGCTGCAGCAGCTTCAGCAACAGCAGAGTCCTTTTCAGCAATGGCAGTTTGAGCTTGTTGGCATGCAATTTTCTCCTTTTCGAGAAGACTCTCGAGATTGCTCCATAAGCATAAGCGATTGCTTCTTCACGGACTTGTACTCGAAGTTCTTTCAATTCCTCTGTCAGATCCTTACTCAAAGAATCATCAACAAGGTTAACAGGGATAGAAGACTTCTTCGAAAGGGACGAAGGAAAAACTTCGGAAGGACCAGGAATCGACGTATAGTTGTCAAAAATCAACTAGAAAAACGTCGATATCAATCATTGAGACAAAGTTCGACTTCCATTCATTCTCATAAATATATACATGTCTATTACAAAATAAGGATCTCTAGAAGACCTAATCATAGCCAAGAGCACTATGGCGACAACACCAAAAGGAGGAGGTAAACTAAAAACAAAGCAAAAGAATATGGAACTAGACCTCCGGCCTTGATGAGCTGGAAGTCGAAGATGGCTTGATCCCGAGATATGCAAGATTTTCTTCGTGTTGGGTTTGGCTGCCTTAATCAGCGACCTCCACTCGACTGCTCTATTTGATCGGTATCGCCAACTTTCACACCCAATCAACGGTCTGATGGCTGTCGACCAACCCCGGAAACAACGGTGCTTTAAATGACAACCTTCATGTTTCTGGCGCATCTTCAGGCCTAGGTCTTAGATGAATTGAAGCTTTTGGCGAGAGCAGTAAAAGTCGGGGCTCCCTCTTTCTTCGGGAAGAAGTAGAGACAGCGTCGACAATCTGCATTAGCATTCGATACACCTTCCCGAATCTCGGACCCATGAAGCTCCAGATATAGGAAAGTGTGTCAAGGAGAGGATCATGACAGGATTCTCCAGATCAAAACCTTGGTTTGTTTGGGCTGCCGCAGGAGACAAAACATCAATCAACAACCAAGAAACAGGAAGTCCACTAAAAATAGAAGGGATCGATAATATTACTTTCAGTACGTCGAATTTGTGACTTCAGGCGCTTGAGGATCCCCTCTTCACGAGCAGCTTGGGCAGTTTTCTGCTCGTTTAAAGCAGATTCAGCATCCTCAAGTCTTTTCTGCAGTTCTTCGACATTAGCGACTTTTGCTTTGGCTTCATCAGCCTCGGTTTTGGCTTCGCTAGCAACAAGTTCGGCTTTCTTGCGGGCCGCCTCACTTTGTTCCAGTTTTTGAACAAGTGTGTCGGCACGATTATTGGCCTCTGCAAGTTTCTCTGTCGAAATAAAAAAGAAAGGAGAGGAAAAGATCAAAAACTGCGACAAACAACAGGAGCAATAGTCAGAAAGAACGGCAAGTGTAAAGGTCGTCACCTTCAGCCTTGTTGGCATATTCACGGTACCCAATGAATTGGGATCCGATGCGAATAAGGTCCTTGATCATAGGATGTCAAAAAAGAACAAGGCAAGAGAAACATCGGTATAAAAAAAAAAAAGAGCGGCGTGAAAAAGCAAAATAGAGGAAACATAGTCGACAAACTTACATCATCCAAGAGAGGGTTAGAAGAGCTACTCGACGGAAGAGTAGGCTCCGGAATTGTTTCAACCCTTGCCCTTTTTGGTGAAGGGACAAGGGGGCTTGATGGAGGAGTCGCCGACATTTTGTCGAGGAGGCGACGTTTCTTCCCCTTCGACTGGCGTTTCCGAGGCGACTAATGTATGTGACGTACTCGTTCGAGTAGCCACATCAACATTTGGTACCACTTCTTCATCATCACTATGAGTACAAGTTGACAATATAAAGGCAAGATAGACAAAAAATCTTCAAAGTAAAAAAAAAAAAAAAAAACGGGAGATGTGGTACTTACGAACTGATGAGAGTCTTGAGGTATGGATCATAAGCTGACCCCGGTGGTGAAGGAGCAGTTTCTTCGGGTTTGGAGGTCCCGGAAGCTTCGGCGTCATCCCTTTCCTTTTGTTCTTTGGGGAAGCTTGAGGTGGAAGGTTGCTCGACTCGCTGGCTTCAGATTCAACTTCTTTTTCATGGGAAGCCGCAGATTTGTGAGACCAGCGACTTCACTTTCATGAAGAGAAGAACCTTGATTGTCTTCGGCAACGATAGCTTGTTCTTCAACTTCTCCATCCTCAGGAAGGGGAGGAAGAGAAGACATAGTAGGATGGTTCTGCAAAAATAGCGACAAAAGAAAAATTAGCGAGATATCAATACAGTGAGATGCAGGGAACATTTGGAACAAGATAAAAATTCGAGAAGACAAAATACCTCGGGGAGAGGATTGGTGGAGCTGTATGGTTCCACGCGACAGGAGGAAGGAACAGGATCTTTCTTGTTTAAACGGGAAATTCTTCGAATCAGTTTCTCCAAGTCCTTTGCAGAAAGATCACTGGAGAGCCTATTGGCGTCGTTTACACCAGCATATGTCCAAAGGGGATTTTTGCGAGCCTGAAGAGGCTGCACTCTAATTCTAAGAAAGTAGGCAGTGATTTGAACACCAGATAGCTCTTTGCCTCGAGTATTTTGAAGCTGGTGAATACGAGACATAAGTGCTTCTGTCGCCTTTTTCTCGGAAGCTTCAGCATCCCAGGAGCGGCGGCGCTGAATTTTAGCATTTCCGTCGAAGGGGATTATGTTGTGTTCCACAGAGTTGGCACTTTCTTCGTGAATGTAGAGCCACTTTTTGCGCCACCTTTGAACAGAATCGGGAAATTTGACGTCGAAGTATTCAACGTCAGTTCGGACACAAATAACAACACCGCCTATGTTATAAGCGGCGTTGCGGGAGGCATTGCGGCGAAGAAGGAAAATGCGTTTCCAAAGAGCCCAATTAGGAGGGACTCCAAGGAAACATTCGCACAGCGTGATAAAAATGGAAATATGGAGGATGGAATTGGGGGTCAACTGGTGTAGTTGAATCCCATAAAGAAAGAGAAGGCCGCGGAGGAAATCGTGAATTGGGGCAGAAAGGCCGCGGATGAGGTGATCAACGAAACTAACCCGATACTCCATTGGAGGGTTGGGGTAGCTTTCTTCGCTGGGAAAGCGGATGGCGTCTTCTTTCTTCATCAGGCCAAGCTTCTTCATCATGTTGAGGTCTTGGTTGGAGATTTTAGATCTCTCCCACTCAAGATCTTCAGCGGCCATCTTGGACTCTGGAGTACTGTGGCGTGTGAGACGCGTGCGCGGTGGCATCAATGGCACTGGAAAAGCAATGCTCGTGCGTGCGGAAGATCGAAGAGAATTGGGCGCAGGGGAGATTTTTGCAAAGAGGAACAAATGTGCGGCGCAAGCGAAAGGAGTGAACCGAGGTTGAAGAAAGGTTTATATAGGAATCGGACGGAGCATTGCACCGTTGGTTGGAAAAAGTGTGGAGGAGATGATAGCCACGTGGAGACGAGGGTAAAAAAGTATTTTTACATCGACGAGGTTACAGAGCGTGCCAGAAAAAGGGGAGAACATGTGTCCCCCACTTGCACGACGTGTCCGGCAGATCAGGAATTGGGACCCACAAGGCAGCGAAACAAGTGGTAATGGTCAGTTTCCAAATATGAGATCGTGGCTATCATCACCAATGACGTCGTCAAAATAAAAGGAAAACTATGAGTTTTCAAAAGTTTATCGACAACGCAAGGTTATCTCGGGAGCCTTTGATCAAATACAAGTTTTTGCCCAAATACTCGGGGGCTACTTGGAAAATGAAAATTTCGAGCATGACAAGATAGAAAAGGCGAGAGCCTATGACCAAATGCGAAAGCATTTGTTCTACGCAGCCTCGGGAGCTACTCCCATCGGGAGCGCAGTCGCGCACCCGATAAATATAAAAGCGTCGAGAAAGATTATAAATATAGTGGCAACGGATACTAATCTGTTGTGGAGCTTACACCCAAGCACAAGTTCTTGGATGTAGCCTCGGGGGCTACTCCATCGGGAACGCTGTTCGCGTGCCGATGAATTTTTATCAAAAGAAAGAGAAGTGAGTATATTTCGAGTTACGATAACTCTCATATACTCCCATCGAGAAAGACAAAATAAGTCATCAAATATGACTCGATAAAGTGTGCTATCCAAAGGCGAAAAAGCACTCGACAATATATTCTCGGAACGCCAAAGTTGCGATCAATTTCTGAATGCCGTAAATTTAGAAGGTAAAAGACCCAGGATCAAGATTACGCTGGGCGTGGCATCGCCAATGCGCGCTGCTACTTTTATCCGTATCAACGGATACGGAAAAATTCTAACGGACGCGTTAGGTACCGATAAAATATGACTGACTCGACCGAATGGTAAGACCTTAAGCGGCACACATCGAAGTTTACGGTATCAGGGTCATGTCCGGACGTGATCTTGAAATAGGCCTAGGATTGCCACTAGAGCGGTTAACTAGTACCTGATCCGTCGGATGAACTGCTTAACTTTACCATTATCCTTTGTACAATATGAATTTTATGTGAGAAATGAAAGTTCTCGAATAAAAATAAACAATCGAGATTTCCCTTGACTCTACGATTCAAGCAAAATCTCGGGAGCTACCGACATAGGCATCCCAAATGGGCACACCAAAACAAGTACCGAGTTTCTTGAAGGCCCACTACTGAAGAATAAGAAGGTCCCGAGAGTCAAGATATGTGGGGAAAGTTAGAGTTGTAATAGGAAGTGTTATTTGCAATCCGGCGGGATGAGTTAGAAACCGTCCGGACTGTAACTTGTACAAAAACGAAACCCTCGCTCCACCTCCTATATAAGGGGGAGTCGAGGGACAAAAGAAAGGATATCTACTGCCAACATAACCCTAGTTTTCATAATCGTCGAGTACTTTTTCGCCTGAACCTTCAGATCTACTTGCCTTCTACTTCTAGCAAAACCTAGTCTACAATCTGTAGGCAGTGACAAGTTAATCCTTTGTCACATGGTCTCTACCAACAACAACACGGAGCAAGAGGCTGCCGGAAGATGAGATCTCCAATTCGTCATCGGTATTGGCATCCCCTTGGTATAGTTTGGGGGAGTGTCGCGGTATCACATTATCATATTTTACCTATTTACTTTTCAGTAGAGTCATATCATGGGATAGTTTGCGGTGTGGAAGTATCTCTCCTTTAGTTGATTATCTATGTATCCCTTGGTGTGAGTTGTCGTTATGGAATATTAATGAGAAGTTTTATCATTTACTTTCTGCACATCTTATTTTAGTTTGTAATTTCTGTCATATGATTAATCTTGTTGGTTAGTATTGATATCACTTTGGGAGCATAAAGTAATTCTAGTTGGTCTTGGAAAACTTAGCATTGGTCAGTAGCAACATTACTTTGAGGGCTTAAGTAGAAAAGAGAGAAATACGTGTAGATATATTATTCCATTATCTTTCTTTATTGTTGGCTCATAAGCTTAATATTCTTAAGATTGAATCGTTTGTACTTTCAAGGAAGATTGCATGATTGTTTTCTATCACATGTATATTTGTTTGTTTTGCTCAACTCTTATGCTTGCTACCCAACCTTGCTAGCCAAAGACACGTACTGAGAGGGAATGCTTCTCGTGCATCCAAACCTTGAACCAAAAACTCATGTCATTTGTGTCCACCATATCTACCTATATGTGGTATTTCACTGCCACTCCAAAGTGAATTGCTTGTGTGCTACATTAAAACCTTCAAACATTACTACATGTTTTGTGTTTTGTTCTTAGCTCATGAGGAATTATTGAATGGTTTATTGTCTTGACTTTATTCCGTGACTAGCATGAATAATGTGCTAAGTCCTTAATTTTGCAAAAAGAGCAAGGCGTTGGGTGCCCATCCCAAACAAAATATAAAATAAACAAACAATGCTCCGGACATTATGTACTGGAGAGATCCTAAATAATGGTGTGCAATGGAGAACTACATGGGAGACGCTCTTGATGTCACTATATGAAAACATGATAGATTGTTCAATGTCATTCGTTGACATAGACATGCATACCTCTCAAAATATATATTTTTTCAACACTCCTATTGCATTTTTAAAAAAGCTCTAGCACATAAGTAATCTTGCTTCCCTCTGCGCATGGCCTTTCTTTTACTTTTATGTTGAGTCAGTAAACCTAATTCCCTCTACCTCAAGCAAGCATTTGAGTTGTTGTGATCCAACCATATATGTGTGTTGATCCATTCAATCCTCTCTTTTATTCTTTCTTGTGTAGCACAATGCGTTTATCTGAATGAATATAAATCTGAAAGCTATCTATGATTGTAAAGAGATTGTAATGATTGAGCATGTGATTTCCACAATAAGCTCTAATATAAAGACTCCGCTCGAAAGTAAAATATGTTAATTGTTCTCTGGCCAAGAACGAAAGTTTGCCATCATCAATTATGATTTCCTCTATGCACCTCTATTTAGTGATTCCTTACTCATTGCAAGTTGAATTATATAAGAAGAAGTTGATGTCTATAATGACTTGTGTATTGGTAAGTATGATGCTTCTTGTCCATATTTGTTTATCGACACTTCACTCCATAAACCCGTGGTCTGGTTTACTAAGTTCGATTTCGCTTGGACAAACGGAGTCTAACTGGAGGAGGAGATGATACGTCTAATTTTCATCACTATTCTATACAATAATTCTTGTTATTCATCGATATATCATATTTAAGAGGTAATACTTATGTCATTCCATCTATTTTTGCATGTTTGATGATTATTGGAATTAGCTTACTTGATCGGGGTCTGGAAAAAGGACCGTCAAGACACCATATTTCTGAAGAACAACAATTCCCAGAAAATATATAGAAAATCCTATTTTGCAAGATGACGGAGGAAGCCAGAAGGGGAGGTCGAGATGGGCCAGACCACCCCTAGGCGCGGGCCCACCGCAGGCCGCACCTAGGCATGGTCTGGGCGCCCTGGCCCACCTCTGACGTCGCCCCTCGCGTATTTCAACCCCCCGAGAAACCTAAGATCGGGGGAGCGACCAGAGAAATATTCCGCCGCCGCTACGGGGCGGAGAACCAGAGAGAGAGAGAGAGAAAAGCTCTCCGGCAGGCAGAAATCTGCCGGGAAAATTCCTTCCCGGAGGGGGAAATCATCGCCATCGTCACCGTCATCGAGCTGGAATTCATCGGGATCATCATCACCATCATCTCCAACACCAGCACCATCATCACCGCCATCTCCACGTCGTCCCGTTGTAACATCTTGGCTTTGATACTTGTCTAGTTCATAGGGGAAACTTTCACAGTGTTGATTTACTCCTTGTAGTTGATGCTAATGAGTGAAACCATTGAATTAAGGTTTATGTCCAGATTGTTATTCATCATTATATCACCTCTGATTATGATCCATATGATGTCTTGTGAGTAGTTCGTTTAGTTCTTGAGGATATGGGAGAAGTCATGATGTTAGTAGTGGAACTATGTTGAGTAATATGCAATGATTTGATATTTAAGTTGTGGTGTTATTCTTATAGTGGTGTATGTGAACGTCGACTATATGATACTTCACTATTTATGGGCCTAGGGGAATGCATCATTTATTTGGCTACTAATTGTGGGGTTGCGGGGCCGATAGAAACCCAAACCTAGTTCGGTGCACGAGGGAGTGTAGGATCTCAAAGTTTAAAGTTGTGGTTACTCGGTTACTTTCTTGTTGTTGTGGATGCTTGCGGAGTATGGGGTGGTACGTAGCATGAGTTCACCCACACAACACTTACCAAACTATTGAAGATTATTCAGCTATGTGAAGCAAGCACTTGACTAAATTCCCGTGTGTCCTCAAGAACTTTTGGTCACTCATAAATAAAACAACCGGCTTGTCCTTTGCTCTAAATAGGATTGGGCCACTGTTTACAATTATTATTACTGCATTTTATTTACTCGTACTTTATTTACACGTACCAGAAATACCCACAGGCTTTGTTTGCTAGTGTTTACAGTGAATCCTCGATCAAAACTGCTCGTCAACCTTCTTCTCCTCGTTGGGTTCGACACTCTTATTTATCAAAAGTACTCGATACACCTCCTATACTTGTGGGTGCGTCCGCACACCACTGCCCTAGGCGCGCCACCTGGTCTCTTTTGGGCCTCCAAGGCCCCCATGTGAGTTCCAAGTGCTCTAGTTCCTTCTTTCGGTGAAAAAATGATGTCCCCGAAATCCTAGCTCAATTTAACTCCATATAGATCTCTGAAAGTGAAAAATACACAAAGCAGTGTTTTCCTATTATAAACCATATAAAGGGGATCATTGGTAAATCTCCATAAATAAATGTAAAATATGGTATTATCATCATATATGTTGCAAATATGTGGAAATTCATGTTAATAAAGTACAAAGTTCATGTATGCATTATACATGCATCAATTGTACATTTCATACGCCACATGTACACATGTATTTTGACATAGATTAATTGCTAGCTATAGAAACAAGAGTTCTACAAAAAAAATAGTTCTTGGTTACGTCGTTGTATCCATGCAATAGACCATTACAAATTGTCAACCTTCATTGAGAACCTTTAGTGATCTTCTTGTTACCTCTGTGATATTCTAGCAACACTGCATAAAGCACTCTTAACTAAAAACATGCCTTATGCAGTGCACCAAAATATTGCAATGGCGACGGTTTGCAATCGTTATGACAAGATGTTGGTATCTCATCCAAAACAAACTTCACAAACAAATCTTTGGAGTTAGAATATGAGCAAGCCAAACACATGATAGCTAGACTTAAATTGGTTAAGAAAAAATAATTTGGGGTCTTACTGATTCAGAGTGAAACATGATACACCATTGGCCCTAATCAGCCAATCAACTTCTTATGCAGTGTCGCCAAAACACAATCCATGTTATAGGATGATAGCTATAGTTAACTATAGAAAATAGATTGAAAAAATAGTAATGTGTAGATCTAACACATGAAATTAATTTTGCTTACACAATGGATCCGGTGAATCCATGCTATAAACATGAACATATAGATCAAACAATACACAATGACATAAGTGGTGAAAAATGCTACTATTTAACAAAGTATATTAATTCAGTTAAGAACTTCGTGCATCCCCTAGCAAAGAGTAGATTTGGCATTGCATACAACATAACATATAGAACATGGTACCTTACACATCAGATGACACAACATCCATGATTAACAATATTCTAATGAAGCCGGCCTTGCTAACCGTTGTAGTGATTAAAAAAACAAAACTCACTGGTTCTAACACAATATTCTAATAGATACAGCTTTGTTAACTGTGTTACACATCGGATTTGTGGTCGACTTAAACAAAAAAACATGAGAAAGAACCTATACCTCCGGGATATGGTGGAGCTGGCGGGGACGAGACAACTTGACCGGCATATATAAATCTTAGCCAATCCATCTTATGCCCTCAGAAACATGAAAAACTACTATGATGAAGTTTTTGATGAATAAGTGCAGCTCCTAGGTGACGGAGATGGCGGCGGCGGGTATGGGCGACCACGTCGCGGCAAGCGACGACCAAGAGGGCGACGGTGGCGTCGGCGCCCCTAGGGAATGTGGCTCCTTTGCCCTTTCTTCCTCGGAGATGGAACTTGTGTGGAGAACTCCCCTCCTTGGATCTGCCAAGAGGAGGAATTTCCATAAATATGGATTGGGACTCCAAAAGATAGGGTTTCCCATTCGGATCTTGATATTTTTGCATACGTATTTTATCAAATTCTATAAAGTTTGATTTAACTAAATGCAGAAAGAATGGTAAACAAAAATAGTGGAGATACTCCGTTCCTTTCTATAATGCCTATAGATTTTTGGTATTTGTTTCAGAATATAAGGTTGTAGCTTGGCTCCTTTTCAATTACCCCCTCTACATGCGTGAAAAAAATCCATACAAAAAGGAAACAATTAATTGAGATTCGTAATGCATGACCCCAATGATTCCTTAGATTTAGGAAGCAATGTTTTTATTTCCTTAATATAACCTGGTTGTGCATATATGGAGAGTCAATCAGAGAGATTTGTGGGATTTGTTATGTTAATTTAGGAAGTTACCGATTTCTCTCATTTTACTCTGATCTCAAATCGTTAATCTAGGGGGTCTTTGTGTAAGGAAACGATGTTGTCTTGTTTACATTGCCAAACATAAGTGACTATAGAATGGAACGGAAGGTAATATTTTATCTCTTAACAGAGTGTTGCGAACCATCCGGTCCAATCATTGAGATCATTGTATGCGCAAGATATAAAAAGACATGGACAGAGAAATTGGGCGAACATTAGAAATTACATGCGCTGGCGCGCTACGATCTTGATAGTCCATTTAAATATGATCGGCGGTGCTCTGTTGAAAAACAAAAGAAAAAATTTGTTGGGACCACACGGAAGTTACTCTGGCAACTTACGCCTGTCGCACCAGGGCACTTCCGCAGGCAAGTTTGCCCATCACATTTTCCCAAAGATATTCCTGGGACGGCTATAATTGTCGTCTGAGAAATAGCTATTCTATGTCGACAAAGAAATAAACACTCGACAAAGAAGAGAAATAAACGGCAGATATTGAACTAAAATCCAATTGACATAATTGGCAACTGGAATCTGTGCGCCAAAGCTCCGAGACAAGTGGGTGGGTTCCAACTAGATAACGTCTCCCACCATGCTCTGCAAGCACGTCACTGCGATCCCTATTTAAGCCTCTTCTCTTGGCTTGATGTTCCTGGTATCGCACTAATACTAGCCCCGTACGCAAGAAGTGAACAAAAACCCGACCATGTCGACCAAGGAGCTTGTGCCCCCCGTGGAAGAAGAGATCACAGATATTATCGTCCAGAGGGTGCCGTACTGGGATCCCCCGGCGGTCAAGCCGCTGGACACGAGCGAGCTGTCAGAGTGGTCCCTCTACCGCGCTCTCATCGGCGAGTTCACGGCGTCGCTCATCCTCGTCTATGTGAGCATCGCCACTGTCATCGGGTACAAGTTTCAGTCCTCCGGCCCCGACGACAGGTGCATCGGTGTCGGGTACCTCGGCGTTGCCTGGTCCTTCGGCGCCACCGTCTCCGTCCTCGTCTACTCCACCAGCGGCGTCTCGGGCGGGCACATCAACCCGGCGGTGTCCTTCGCGCTATTCCTCGCCGGCAAGGTGACGCTGGTGCGCACCGTGCTATACATGGTGGCGCAGTGCCTCGGTGCCATCTGCGGCGTGGGCATCGTGAAGGGGATCATGAAGCACCCCTATAACTCCCTCGGCGGCGGCGCAAACTCGGTGGCCGGGGGCTACTCGCTCGGAGCGGCCCTCGGCGCCGAGATCTTTGGCACGTTCGTGCTCGTCTACACCGTCTTTTCCGCCACCGACCCCAAGCGCACCGCGCGGGACGCCTTCGTCCCGGTACGTACGCGCGTCGTCCACCATCGATGATCGCACACAAGCTTTTCGTAATTAACAAGGGCTGCCTCTGACCTGTACATGATCTGTTCTACTTCTTGCAGTTGGTGGCGGCCCTGCCGATCGGTCTAGCGGTGTTCGTGGTGCACCTGGCGACCATACCGATCACCGGCACGGGCATCAACCCGGCGAGGAGCCTGGGCGCCGCCGTGCTTTACAACCAACACAAAACGTGGAAGCAGCACGTGAGATCATCCATGCACCACTAATCAAACGTATTTACCTACGTACATTTTGCTGTTCCAATGGGGATTAAAGAGATCCGGTGCATGTTTTGAACTGCAGTGGATCTTCTGGGTCGGGCCGTTCAGCGGCGCGGCGCTGGCGGCGTTCTACCACAAGGTCGTGCTGCGCGACATTGCTATAATCAAGGAGGCGCTGCTGAGCTCGTTCAGGATGACCGGCTAGCTTTCCACCTCGCATTTCATATATGTGCCGCCCATGCAATGAGAGAATCGATCAAAGTTGTTGATTGGTTTTATTTCTCGGCTCTAGAATGTAAGCAATCTTGCTATAGTATAGTTAATTATCATATATGTCTCGTGTAGCTGCATGGTTCGCATGTACGTGAATAACTACGTTTTTCCTTTGTAACGCATGTTTACGTTTATTCATGGATGGCGGTACATATGTCATTTGCACATCTACAGGGTATAAGTATTTTTTGTTTGGGACCTTCCAAAATGACCACCATGCATTTCGAGGTAGAATTTTGACTAACAATTTGAACATCAAAACATGAATTAAAAGTCACCAAGTATATTGAATGCAGATGGGCTCGCGACCGATAAGGCAGCCCATGTAGTGCAAATTCTGAAATCTCAAGGCCCATCACGTTGGCAGGCTTGGGGCGGCAGGGGGCAGTTTAGTCCCACATTGCTAGTTGGAAGAGAGTTGGAGTGGTATATAAGGACTCTTTGTTCTAGTCATTCGAGTGAGTGAGAATAGAAGGGCTCATGTGCTCCTCCTCCTCCTTGGCCCGTCTAAATCCACGCACGCACGTCGCGTTTCGTGACTCGAGTTGGTTCGGTCGGGAACACACTCAAGGAAGCCTAAATTTTGCTTGGTGCACCAGCTGTGTTGGGTACGTGTCGACTTGCATGTGCATGCTCGCCGCGTGTCACTGGCTTACGCGTGTCAACGCGGTCGGCTCTCCTCCCAGGCTATACCAAGAGACGGATCAGATCTGGAGTCTCATACGCTACAGTTCATCTCTCTCACGAAGAAGTTCCTTTTGCCGCGCTACTCTCTAGTCTTCCCCATCCCGGCGACTACGTGCACAGCCGTCCGGGAGAGCAGGCCTCCGAAACTCCGTCCGTTGAGATCCTGCACCGGGAGACGGGCGATAAGGTTTTTGGGGAGCGTCTCGGCGCGACTGCTCGCTGCTGTTCGTCTTCTTCTTCGACGGTTCGGCTACTTCATCGACAGATCCGACTACACCATGGGCGACATCAACAATACCCATGGTGGTGGTGCTGCTGGTGCTAGTGCGACCTTCCCGGTCGCGATGTACGTGCTTTTCCTCTCCTACCTTGCAACTCTTGTTCCATGTTCAGATACGATGCATGTGCTTAGTACGACAATGGCATTGGTTAAGTATATGTTTGACCATCTGTAATGTTGCTTTCGGTGATTAATCTCACTCGGAAAATTGCCTAATATTCCAACAATCCAAAAACCTTATGTGCTTAGGCAATTTTCACCGTCTGGTTTTGCTGCTGCGCTTAAACCGAGCCCGTTTACGGGATCTCATTTCAAGAGATGGCAGAATAAGACCCTTTTGTGGCTCACTGCTATGGGCGTGCACCGAGTTGCGGAAGGTATTCCCAGAGGTCCGCTTACTCCTGAAGAGGATAAAGCGTTCGGGGATGCCACCGTAATCTTTGTGGGTGCCGTCCTAAGTGTGCTTGGAGACAAGTTGGTTGATGCTTATCTACACATCCGAAATGGGAAGGAACTGTGGGATGCACTGGACGCTAAGTTTGGTGCTGCCGATGCCGGAGGTGAACTGTATGCTATGGAGCAGTTCAATGACTATAGAATGGTTGAGAACCGATCTGTAGTAGAACAGGCTCATGAGATACAGATCATGGCAAAGGATCTGTAGTAGAACAGGCTCAAGTGTGTGCTACCGGACAAGTTTGTCGCGGGATGCATTGTCGCTAAGCTTCCCCCTTCATGGAGGAACTTTGCCACTTCTCTGAAACATCGGAGGCATGAGTTCTCTGTTGAGAATATCATGGGCTCTCTGGATGTTGAGGAGAAGGCGAGGGCAAAAGACAAACACATTGGAGGAACCGAGGGACGTTCTGCTGCCAATATGGTGCAGAAAAATGCCCACAATTCCAAGGGAAAGAACAAGGGAGTCTCCCAGACTACCAACTTCAAGAAGAAGGGGAAACGGAGAAGAAAGATCCTTGCTGGGTGTGTGGCGAGACGAGCCATTGGGCTTATCATTGTCCACAACGCAAAAGAAAGAAAGGTCATGCTGGACATAACTCAAATTCTGTCATCATGGTCATTGGCAACACAGAGGAAGGAACTACAAGGTATGGTAATATATTACCTACTGTTCTTTTGGTGTTTCAGCCCATGAATGGTCAGGTTGATGCAGTGCCAATGTTCTGTGTGTCTTGTTTATCTCCATGTTTACACTCTTATCGGGCGAGGTTCTCGGTAATGATGGGGAATGGGTTACATGCTATTGTTTGTGGTGGTGGCACGGTAGATCTGAAGTTTACTTCGGGAAAGATCGTGCAACTGAAGAACGTGTTGTATGTCCCTTCTATCAAGAAGAATCTCGTTAGTGGCTCTCGATCTTATGAAAGATGGGTTTAAGTTGGTGTTTGAGTCCAATAAAGTTGTACTGTCTAAGTATGGAACTTTTGTTGGAAAGGGATATGAATGTGAGGGAATGTTGCGCTTCTCTCTAGAAGACTTCTGTGATAATGTTGTGAACCATGTAAGCACTAGTGTTAATGAAACTAATGTTTGGCATTCACGACTTTGTCATGTTAATTTTGGTTGTATGATGCGGCTTGCTGATATGAGTTTAATTCCGAAATTCACCTTTGTCAAAGGCTCTAAGTGCCATGCTTGTGTGCAAGCAAAGCAGCCTCGCAAGCCTCACAAGCCTGCGAAGGAAAGAAACTTGGCACCACTAGAGCTTATACATTCAGATCTATGTGAGATGAATGGTGAGTTGACAAGAGGTGGAAAGAAATATTTCATGACTTTGATTGATGATTCCACTAGATATTGTTATGTGTTTCTCCTGAAAACTAAAGATGAGGCTCTTGATTTCTTTAAAATCTATAAGGTGAAGTTGAGAATCAACTTGAAAGAAAGATAAAAAGGGTTCGGTCCGATCGTGGTGGAGAGTACTTTTCTAATGAGTTCAATTTATTCTGTGCGGAACATGGTATAATCCATGAGAGGACGCCTCCCAATTCCCCACAATCCAATGGGATTGCGGAAAGGAAAAACCGTACTCTAACAGATTTGGTTAACGCCATGTTAGATGTTTCGGGTTTATCCAAAGAATGGCGAAGGAGGCTATATTGACTTCTTGTCATGCCCTAAACCGTGTTGCAACTAAGAATAAAGAGATTACTCCTTATGAGGAGTGGGAAAAGAAAAGACCAACACTCTCATACCTACGAACTTGGGGTTGTTTGGCTAAAGTGAATTTGCCAATCACCAAAAGCAGCTTGGACCAAAAAATGGTGTGTCTTTCTTGGCTATGCTTCACATAGCATTGCTTATAGATTTCTTTGGTGAAATCTGGAGTGGACGACATGAATGTTGGCACCATCTTTGAATCAAGAGATGCTACATTCTTTGAGGATATATTTCCTATGAGAGATATGCATGGCATGTCTAGTTGGGAATCTGATCCAATACATGAAACTATGGAGTCTGATGAGGAATATGATGATGAGAGTTCAGATTCTGATGAAGATGACAATGAAGCTCCCACGAGGAGTAAAGACAAAGGATTGCAAAGTCTTTTGGTAATGATTTCATTGTGTATCTTGTGGATGATACTCCCACTACCATTTCAGAAGCTCTCGCATCTCCGGATGCGGACTATTGGAAGAAGCGGTTCAAAGCGAGATGGATTCCATCTTAGCTAATGGAACGTGGGAGTTAAGGGCGTCCTTATGGGTGCAAACCTGTAGGATGTAAATGGGTATTTAAGAAGAAGCTTGGTGATGGTACTATTGGTACAAAGCGGCTTGTGTCAAAGCTATACCCAAAAGGAAGGCGAATTTCTTCGATACCTACTCACCTGTGGCGAGATTGACCACCATTCGTGTACTACTGTCATTGGCTGCCTCACACGGTCTTCTCGTTCATCAAATGGACGTTAAGACGGCTTTCTAAATGGAGAGTTGGACGAGGAAATTTACATGGAACAGCCCAATGGTTTTACTAGAAGGTCAAGAAAGAAAGGTGTGTAAATTAAAAAAATCTCTGTATGGCCTTAAACAAGCACCCAAACAATGGCATGAGAAGTTTGAAAGAACTTTGACATCTGTGGGCTTTGTTGTCAATGGCCGACAAAGTGTGTACTACCGCCATGGTGGGGGTGAGGGAGTTGTCCTATCCTGTATGTGGATGACATACTAATTTTTGGGACAAACCTCAAAGTGATTGAGGAGGTAAAAACCTTCTTATCTCAATGTTTTGAGATGAAAGATCTTGGAGAAGCTGATGTTATATTAAACATCAAGTTATTGAGAGATGAGAATAATGGGATTACACTTGTGCAATCTCATTATGTTGAGAAGGTGTTGAGCAGATTTGGCTATGCTGATTGCAAATCTTCTCTCACACCTTATGATCCTAGTGTCTTGCTTCGAAAGAATGAAAAGGCAACTAGAGATCAGTTGAGATACTCTCAAATCATTGGTTCACTCATGTATTTAGCTTGCGCTACGAGGCCTGATATCTCGTTTGTGTTGCAACTTAGCCGGTTTGTGGCCAACCCAGGAGATGATCATTGGCATGCTCTTGAGAGAGTGATGCGCTATCTAAAAGGGAACCATGAGTTATGGAATTCATTATACCGGGTATCCAAGAGGATTGGAAGGGTATAGTGATTCCAATTGGATTTCTGATGCTAAAATGAAAGCCACAAGTGGATATGTTTTCACTCTTGGTGGTGGCGCTGTTTCCTGGAAGTCTTGCAAGCGGACCATCTTAATGAGGTCAACTATGGAAGCAGAACTCACGACATTAGATACAGCTACTGTCGAAGCGGAATGGCTTCGTGAGCTCTTGATGGACTTGCCTATGGTTGAAAAACCAATACCGGCCATCCTCATGAACTGTGATAATCAAACTGTGATTGTCAAAGTGAAAAGTTCTAAGGATAATATGAAAAGTTCCAAACATATCAAGAGGAGATTGAAGTCTGTCAGAAAACTGAAGAACTCCGGAGTGATAGCATTGGATTATGTCCAAAGTGCTAAAAATCTGGCAGATCCTTTCACAAAAGGACTATCAAGAAATATGATAGACCTTGCATCAATGGAGATGGGTTTGAGACCCACTTGAGTTGCCGAGGGGGTAACCCAACCTATGTGATCGGTAATTCCGTGAAGTAGGACCTAGGAAAACAAACTGAGTTGAGAGAAAATTTAATACTCCCACTCCGTTGCAGATGCAATTCTCTCATAGTTACTGTAAGGCAGGTTGACAATGTCTTAATGTGTTCTGAGCGGCTCTTAATGAGCGAAGACGCTGGCCTACAGGGCGATCTTTTGAAGAACACACCTATACGAGCGACACTACTGGTCATAGTGTGGGAGATTTGGGTGAATCTCTAGTAAGCTCATGAAAGGCCGAGGAGTATGACTTATAAGCTCCACCCGAGGGGAAGGCTATGGTAGCCTAGTACCGTGCCGGCATTGAGCGAAACTTGCTGCACAAAGACTGACAATTCAAGGCATAGTCCATTGTTCGGTTGTAGTCAAGCGTAGCACCTTGCCTAAGTGGAAGTTCAACTTAACAGTCTCCACTGCAGGTATATTAAACAGTAAATGGAACTAATGAGTCATCTGATGTGCATATGAGATCTGGTGGGGGATTGTTGAATGTAGATGGGCTGCAGCCAGTAAGGCAGCCCATGTAGTCTACAATTCCTGAAATCTCAAGGCCCATCACGTTGGCAGCTTGGGACAGCCTTGGGGGACAAAGTTTAGCCCCACATTGCTAGTTGGAAGAGAGTTGGAGTGGTATATAAGGGCTGCTGTTCTAGTCATTCCAAGTGAGTGAGAATAGAAGGAGCCCTCGCTCCTCCGCCCGCCCCGCCTCGTCTCGTCACGCACGCACGTCGCGTTTCGTGACTCGAGTTCGAGTTCGAGACACACTCAAGGAAGCCTAAATTTTTGCTTGGTGCACCAAAGTTGGGTACGTCTGGGCCTGCATGTGCATGCTCGCCGCGTGTCACTGGCTTCCTACGCGTGTCAACGCGGTCGGCTCTCCTCCCAGGCTATACCAAGAGACGGATCAGATCTGGAGTCTCATACGCTACAGTTCATCTCTCTCACGAAGAAGTTCCTTTTGCTGCGCTACTCTCTAGTCTTCCCCATCCCGGCGACTGCGTGCACAGCCGTCCGGGAGAGCAGGCCTCCGAAACTCCGTCCGTTGAGATCCTGCACCGGGAGGCGGGCGATAAGGTTTTTGGGGAGCGTCTCGGCGCGACTGCTCGCTACTGTTCGTGCTCTTCTTCGACGGATCGGCTGCTTCATCGACAGATCCGACTACACCATGGGCGACATCAACAATACCCATGGTGGTGGTGTTGCTGCTGCTGGTGCGACCTTCCCGGTCGCGATGTACGTGCTTTTCCTCTCCTACCTTGCACTGCTACTTGTTCCATGTTCAGATCTGATGCATGTGCTTAGTCTGATGTGCGTGGTTAAGTATGTTTGTGCATCTGTAATGTTGCTTTCGGTGATTAATCTCACTCGGAAATTGCCTAATATTCCAACAAAGTATACCATTAAATCCATATTTGAAAGATGTTTTCAACAATATATTTTTGGTGTGATACGACTTCCTCATAAAAACGGAGGGACTACAAGTCTACAATGTACCTTGTAACATGCCAAGGATGGTTTAATGTGGCGGGTTCTCATACAGACCTATATTTTGCATCGATTACTTCTTTCTCTTCTTGCCGTTTTCTGTTCGACGATCGTAACTTTTGTTTCTCATTCCAACACCACTCAAGGACCAACATTCCGGTGATTTTTGCAAGGGCACGACTTATAACCAATATATGTGTGCATGTAGTGGAGGCAGAAATGATCGGCCCTTGAGGCTAGTCACATCAAAATAAAACTTTTGGATTCTCTTCCGCCTATGGGCTGGCTTTAAGCAACCTTTACATCTCATGTTGAGACCACAAGCCCTCTGTAGTAACGAAAGTAAAATTGTTTCATTAATTAGCCAGACCAGGGAGTGACATGTGGAATTTAACTAGCCCACTCATCTGTGCCCCTCTCAATCAAGAAATAACTCTCATCTTACAGCATCTCATTCCCACCACATTGTCCAGGGCAGCCGATCGCTCGAGAACTAAGCCTCTTAAATTTCACTAAAAGAGTCGGTATATCTTTACATGGGTCTCCAAAGTACGAAATGTGTTTTCTGTGGAGAACAGGAAATAGCCGAACATCTGTTTATTGATTGTCCCTTAGCTAAACTTCTTTGGCGCACGGTCAATTTCATTTTTAATCTTCCACCTCCAACCAATATTACGAATATGTTTGGTAATTGGTTAAATGGAGTAGATATACAATCTAAAGCTTTCATCCGAATTGAGGTTTCTGCTTTATGTTAATCTATTTGGAGGGTAAGAAATGATATTATTTTTAACAAAAAACAATCTTTTCACTTCTTGTAGGTTATCCTTTCGCCGGAGGGACAGCGGGATGCCATGGTTTCTGGATTGCACAAGGCTCCAGACGGTCGCTCAGGATATCTTGTGTCGGGCTGGCTGGCGTCATACTAGGAGGCTACAATGATGTGTTTTGAGACTATGTTCTTTTTGTTTCGCTGGTTGATTCTTGTATCAACTGTAGGAGATGATTGAGTTGTAATACTAACTATTTAAGACGTTTTAATAAAAATTCGCGTGTATCATCATGATGCAGAAGCCGGGTTTTAATTCCCCATTTCGAAAAAAGCTAAATAAAATGGTCGTTATGTCTTTCCATCGTATCTAGTTGATCTGGGCCTCCATCCATTCATGTAACTTTGCTGCATGGATTGGCAGCAATTTCATGTTGTGGTCTTTCAGTCGTGAAAGGTTTTTGGTGGCAAGACTTGAAGATATCAGAAGTGAGAATGCTGACATGTCAGCAAAATGAATTTTGTGGGTAGGGGATACTCCTGATCCCATATGAACAGTTAATTCAAAATAAATATTAAATACAATTGACAAAAACGAAATAAAAATTTGCATGTAGAGGATGTAGGGTATGTGCGTCCTAAGTTAAATACTTAAATTCAAAAGTACGTATGTAACTTGGTAAAAAAGACAAAGTATTGGATGAACAGTCCAAGCTACGGGATTTTACTATGCAAGTTATGTAAATTGACTTTTTTGTGAATGCCATGTACATAAATATGTTTCCCTGAAATTGTGTACGCATAAGAATCAAGATTAATTAATTATATATATGTACATGCATGATCTAGCTCGAAATTTTATGAAACCGAAAACATGCTTTCTTGGCCTTCTATTGTAGTCCGGCTTTCCCCTGTTGAGTCGCTCTTTCCTGACCTTCTAAGTGAGTTCTAGCTTGAGCTGGCATAGTTTGTTCCCTTACTTTAGAAGAAATTGATTTTTAGTCATAAAATGTTCCCTTATATCAAAACCGTCCATAAAATCAATCACATTAAAACTGAGAGTGTTCTGTCCAAAACACTAAGCTAGTGTTTTTCCAATAAAAGCATTTTTCTTCTTCTTTTTGCGGCCGAACAAGAGTATCCGTCAAGATTGGTCTCCCCACGGTTCAAACCAAAAAAGCAGTAGTCTCCCCATGTTGTTCCCCGCGTATGTATCGTCCATAAAGTAGCAGACAAGCTAGCTGCTGCTAAATTATGGAAAACCCTGCCGATCCGGCGACCGATCGCTCGCCAGCGAGCGATCGTCTTCGCTCGCTCCCACGGCCCTATATGGGCCTGATTTTTCGGCCCAAATCTGGTGTGTTGCTTACTTTTTAAAAGAAATCTACAGTGTTGTTTCTAGATTTGTAACAATTAGATAAGAATTTGTTGTAAAATCAGACAACATAATTTGTAAGATTTTTCTAAGTGATATGTTACGAAAATGTGTGTTTCTTGATATGTTGTAAACGCATGACGTTTTGTTGTAATTATTTGTGATTTTTTGGTGTAATAGTTTTATCATGGATACTTTTTTTCGTAGAGATGTTGTATATGTTCGTTAGTTTTGTAACAAATACGTATAAAAGTTATAGAGAAAGCATGTCAGAGATGTTGTAATGTTTACCTGGACGTTTGCTATAAATTATTTTGTTGTAATCGCTAATAATTTTTGGTAAAAATAGCTGGTGATTTTTGTTGTAATTTGATATATATAAAATATGTTATTTTTAACCAAATTTTCACAGCCATGAACACATGTTTTTTGTTGTTATAGCTTTTGATTTTTTATTGTAATTGCTGTCAATTTTTGTTGTAAACCAACCTATAGAAAATAATTGTTATTTAACCACATTTTAGAATATTACTTTTTCAAAATTGTTGTGAAGATTTTGTTGTAATAATATATATTTTTTGTAAACAGACCGAGAGATTTTGTTGTAATACTCAGTATAATTCGGATCTGTCGTAGAATGGCATTTTTATTGTAAATACTAAAAAGGTCAGGTCCAAAGAGATGTACCTTTTAGGTTTAACTAGGGAAAGTAAGGACCGCGGGTTGAGTTTCCGAAAACTAGGGGTAAAACACAAAATTCGCATCACGGTTGATTTTAGACGTCGGATCCTGATCGGAGGGCGTGGAGGACAACTGATTTTCTGGCTTGCTATCAACCGACCGACGCCCAGCGTTGCCCCTAAATTATGCTTATCCACCGGATCTGTCATTTATTTTACCATGTATGGTTCTTTTAGTACTACTACATGTATTGCATCGAACAATTAAGAACGGTGTCCCGTGGAAATTCCTCGAGTAAAAAACATCTTTAATGGTCTTCATCTTTGTAGAATTGACATACAATCACATGTATTATTTTTTCTACGATTCTACGAAAAATACTTGAAATATCTGTTCCTGAGATTATAATTCCTCTTAGGACACGTACAATCACTACAAGAAAAAAGGGCGTGGTGCACATGTTTTTGTTACCATGTGGTGTGCCACTCGTAATCCAAGTACCAGTGGTGCACTACGCCACACCGCTAACATTTAGGTGCGCCAAAACTGGTAGACCCTCCAGGTGCGCCACTACTAGCTCTTTGGGGTGCGCCAATAGTAAAATTTAGAAATTTGGATCCGGATCTAGATCCTGATCTAGATCTAGCACCATATGTTTCGCAATTTTTTGTTTGATTTTTTGCTTGTTTTTGTTTTCCGAATTATTTTTCCCGTTCATCTACACCATTTTTTTCTCGTTTTTGTTTTCCCATGGGAGAGGTTGGAGGATCGAGAAGAGAGGTAGGAGAGGAAATATATGGTTAGGAGAGAAGAGCATGGAGAATGGAGGAGGGAGGGGGAGGAGGGAGGAGGGAGGTGGAGTTCTTGGAGGAGAGGAGGGTGGGTCGCCGGAGTGGAGGCCGGATAGTAGGGAGGGTTGCCGGAGTGGAGGAGAGGAAGGGGCAGACGTTGGACGAGGAGGAGGAGGAGGAGGATGAGAGGTTGGAGGAGGAGAGGAATCTGTGGAGGAGGGAGGAGAGAGGTGGATAAGATGGTAGTGGGGGTAGGTGGTGGCCGGCCATTTCGAAATTTGGAGGCGGGAAGGTTAGCATCGGCGCACCACTAGCTTGGTGCGCCAGTGCTAACTTTTTCCGAATTTGTTTGCCTGAAAACTGAAACTTGAACAAAATCTTGTTTCCTTATTGAGTTTGGGGAATCTAAAAATTGTCTAAACAACCATAGGTCGTTGAATTTGGATGTAAAATTTCATGCAGATATATTTTCATATAGAAAAGATTTTCATTGGAGGTCGTATGCAACCAAAAAAGCCGTTTTACCTATAAATGGCGCATTTTGCAAAAAAAAAGTCCAATTAATATTTGTTAATTTCCTTTGCAACTAGATGACATAACACGTGGATATCTCGAAGGATATTATTTTTTGAATTTTTTTATCAATTTTTTATTCTTTTGAAAACTAGAAAGGCGATCCACGGGGTGCATGGGCAGAATTTTGGCAAGGAGCTACCAGTGGCGCCACATATAGACGTGCCAATGCTATTTAAGGTAGCAGTGACGCACCTATATGTGATGCGCCAGTGGTAACCCTAAGCCCGTCTATATCCCAACCCCACACTTACCAATGACGCACCAAGCATAGGTACGCCATTGGTAAGTGTGTGGGTGGTCAAACCATGGCCACACATAGTAGTGGTGCACTACCTCACCAGATGCACCATTGGTAATGTAATAGCAGTGGCGCATCTATTCCTATCAATGGCGCACCATTAGCATGGTGCACCACTGGTAGTGATCCTACAACTAAGCCTTTTTCTAGTAGTGAATTGTGCTACCTTAGCAATGCATTATTAACCTAGGACATTTGCTGAACTAGAGGATGGGGAAACATGAAAAAAGATTTTTGGTCTTGAGATATGACCTTTTAGTAAGAAAAATAAGTCAGTTTTTGTCTATTGTACAAGATGTATTCTGATCGTTACGTCTTTTACAGTTTCGTATTAATCACATTTTAAATTTAGGAGCATGGAAACATTTGTAACAAGAATGCCATTATATCGATAAACAAAATGTGCTAACCCACGTAGCCATTATATCATGTGCTGCACCCTTAAAATGAATCACGCACACTACATTCACGCTCGATAAAAGACTGCACGAACAGGGTGACCAAATAATTCATACAAATATCAAATAAGTACTCGAATATCTCAGTCTTACCAATCCTCTACAGTTCTCACGTTGTTGCTGGCATAGATACCTTGTTTGTCAGGATTGAGGGGCCTCCAAACTTTGAGGATTGCTTCGGTGTACCCTCTCCCCAAACTTTAGGTTCGTTGTCGGCTTTGTGAATTTGAGAGGAAGAGGGTGGGGAGAGGAGGAAGAGACGATCTTTAAGGTTGTGCGAAATAATTTTCGTAGTTCTTTAAGAGGCAGAAATTCACTTTTGATCTTGGGTATATATACTCCCTGCCGCACACCTAATTTAACGGAAACCTAACATTTTTTGTGTTTTGTGAATTTTTTTTAAAGAATTGTCACGTGAAAAGCTTTTTTAACACCAAAATTTGTATTTTTACACACGACATAAAAAACATCGTTTTTCGTGAAATGACTTTCGGAGCATATAGATTGTTCTCATGTCCACATGAAATGTTTGTTAGAATTTTAACAACTCGTTTCACAAACCGGGAGCATATATATTCTCTCCGTGTGCCAAAACGCCTCTCTCTTTAAAGGGAACAAAGAAAATTATTGGAGAAGTTAATTATGAGTGAGCACCATAACTCCTACACCCCCACACTTTATTTGAGTTTTTTTGTATCCCTCTAACTATATAATATATGAATTTGAAACTTTCCATGTCACTAAAACATTAAAACTAAAATCTGTGAAAATAGTGGGATTTGTTTCCGCAATTTAAAATTGACAAAAACTTAAATTTAAAAAAACTCATAGTGCTTTTTTAATGTCATGAAAATATTAACGGCAAGTGGATGGTTTGAATTCCTAGGAGGTGGTGACCAAGGTGGGGTGATGTTGCACCTGCGTCAATGACGACGAGTCTTAGCGGCGTGGTTCAAAAAGCTCTCCATGTCAGGCGTGATTTTATGGACTCCCGCATGGCGGGGATGCTGTTTAGGGTCGCGGCGGTGTCGATGGAAGAACTAGCGAGAATCATCGCTTCCACTTTTATCCTGGAGCTCGGTTGGTGGAACCTGATTGAGGTGACTGCAAGAGCGTGCGCATGAGACCCTATCTCTAAGGTTTGCTTTCCTGATATCCTATGATTTTATATGGCATCATAGTACTTTCACGGGAAGTATCTCTCCAAGTATATTGTCCCACGAAAAATCTTTTCTCCAATACTTGGAAACAACTATTCCGTGCAATTATGTTGCCACAATATGCTTCCATGTTATGCATCAAACCCGTGGTTTAGAAATATCATATTCTATAAGTTGTTATGGGGTTTTCTATGATTTAAGAGAGGATTTATAACTAAGCACTGCAAACAAAAATTAAAGACGAGTTGAAAGTAAACCAAAATTGAAATAAAATACTAAAACGGTAAACAAGCGAGAGAGAATTAATGTAATGATTCCCCATGCAATGTGGTGTATAGGTGATGACTTCCTCTAGTAACGTTCATAATTTACTATATGTTTGACAGTTCCTCAAATACCATTATCTTTACAAACTCAAATTAAGATATCTTGACCATCATTACAAGGTCAAATTATTTGCAACAAAATATCTAGCTATATCATGTGTGCTCTAGACTTCAAAGAGTCGGATGTCTCCAACTACACCAATGAACTATACATCTCTAATCAGTAAGATAATAATATGAATAAAATACACATTGAACAAACATATAATCGTAGGATTCTAGTTCATAACATCATCCACATATACTTAAATAATTTGAATAGAAAAAACGATGGTTCTGGATATTTCTTATCTTGTGATAGAAAAATTTCACTCTTTTCATCCTTCAAATGGTTAAGTTTTGGTGTCTGTAACTCCTTCATATTGCCTCAACTTGGCTCCTTTCTTCGTGCTTTGTTCATAAATGTCCAGAAAATCCACCCACACACACACGAAAGACTACTAGTGGTGCAACTACGGAAAAGTACTAAAATCCTACAACTACTAGTGGTGCAAATATCACATAGAAATGGATGGAAACAAGTATCATGCATAATGGACATAATAATTGCTAGATATAGCATGTGACGAGGGATTTCATAGTCAAAGAGTAGGCTTAAAACTCTATATAGATTCATCATTTGCCGGGGAGCTGGCGATAACAGTGACCGGGCATAAGGCTGAGTTTGATTCTCTATCTTTGTGTTATTTTGTGGTGTTTTTTCACATGGTTTGGCGGCTTCAGTTTGTATGATTATTTTAAATGAAATAAATCAAGGTTGTATGCATTTTTGGGTGTAGATGCAGAGGTAACGCTCATTTAAAAAAAATGTCATAAAAATCTTGAACTATATTTCCCACATTGTTTCTCTAATGTTGCAATGAATTGAAAAGTTTGAAGTTCAGAGGTTGTATGCTGTTAGATTTACTAGTACAAATGCCCGTGCGTTGCCACGGGTACTTAAATTTCATTTCTCAATGCATATATAATTCTCAACTTATTTTAAAACTTCAAAACAAATCAGGGATGTCATCATGTACTACAACATGATAATACTGAACATAATAACAAGACATCATTGTTGTGCTTCTGCGTGGTTCCAAGTTCTAAATCTTCTTGTTACAGTCCCACACCTGTGTTCTGGGATGTCATAGCTGCCAACTCAACAACCTTTCCTTTTGGTTGATTTATTTTACATCTATATGTTTAACATATATATCTTTACATCTATATTTTTAACAAAAACAACAAGGTACATACCACAACTTGGTTACCAGTAGTACCAAATTATAAGCTCGTGAAAGTATTGCCACTTCGGATGTCATCAATACAAAAACTAATTCAGAAACCACAGGGCTAGCCTAAATCACTATGAGAAAAGTGAACAAGTTAACGACAGATGGTTCAAGTTTTATATAAGCAACAACAATCTTAGTCATTGGGAACGGGTGATTTAGTAGATGTTTTTCAACCAAAACACTCATCTTAGGTTGGATGCATTGTGCTAACGATGGTTGTAAGTGATATGTTATAGAATTAGAGGGTATCAGAATCTGTACCCAATCTTAAAAACCATCTGCATTACTGAAGCTCATCAATACAAGTTACAAGTGAAGCTCAGTACAAGTTTCAACTTGACAAACCCTGATGAACTCCGTCAGCATCAAGAAGCCTTTCTCTTATGTTCATCTTTTCTTCAAACTTTTTTATCATCCCTAGTTGCTCCCTACCATGGAGTCCTCAAGAAGCTTCATTAATCACTTCACCCTTACCTCTTACCTCCCTCCTCCTCTTAGATCGACGGGATCAGGGGCCGCAAGGAGAGGCATGCGGATGGAAAAATCCATCGCGCACGATGCGAAGCTATGTCGAGCCGTGGTTTTTTTACCGTAAAAAAACACCGCAGCGTCTTAATTACCATGACATTGTATTCCCAATGTACGGTGACTAAATTGAGCCCCACCTACAAGTGTGTTGACCGTTCATGCATTTTACTCGCTGTGGAAACCAGGACAAATCAGCGGCATAAACCGACAAGGCATCCCTAGGAAGAACACCCACAGTGCAACCATAAAAAAACTCACCACGCAGAGCATCAGGGGCCTTTAGTGGTCGAACTCCATCAGTGAGGTCACAATGGACTGGAGCCTCACCCTCCCTCCACATGTGTTCTGACTTCTGATGGACACACACAAGCGTACTCCAAGCATCGCTAGTCTGTTCCTAGTTAGCACTCGTGGCACAATGGTACATCAACTAAAGGCCCAAGAAATTCAGTGATACCTTGTACTTCATGCTCTTCTTGGACGCAACCCCATATGGAAAATTGTGCTCCACCACTGCTTCGTTGTTATCTCCTATGAAGTTTAACGTATGTAAGCAGGCATCAGCCACACAAAGGAAGAGACAGGATGCTTATGATCAAATAAAAAGTGGAAAAAAATTGTTTGGCTAGGAAAATTAAAGAACATGCATCATTGCCTAAAATCATTCAAGTCACTAAACCGTAGAAATTTAAAAAGGCCTAAGTACTAAATCATGCAATATACGATGCCTTCAGATAGTAGCAAAACCTCCCGCATAACGGGATAAACCAGCTCGCTAGAAACGGAAAAAGGAACTGAATAACAAAAGGTCAATGAATCAAAGTAACATCCCAGCATGGACATCCCGGACCAGTTTTGCCCCCAACCTCTCTCCCGAACACAGATCGGCCAAATCACGCTGGAGAAAAGGGGAAGAACATGTGCACCTCAGGTTTGAGTGAGATATCAAACAAGCCATGAGAAGGATCAGATGTGCATATACTAACCTGAACCATCGACGCGGTCAAAAAGACAATCTTCGATCCAAACACGTAGAAGATGGGTCAGGTTGACCTGGCTTTCAGAGTGTCCATCTTCGATCCAACCCATGATACAAACTTGATGCAGTTCTGTTTCGGCAAGGATAAGCAAACACATTGAAGCGTTTAACATTAAGATAAATTCCCACTTGTATGTAGTGAACACATTTATGTAGTGATCTTCAGCATGGATTATTTCTGAATAATAATGTCAGCGAAACTTAAAAAAATCTCATATATTTAGAGGTCACTATATATTTCTAAAAAACCAGAGAAAGTTCAACCTAATCTTTTTGTTACTTGAACATCAGCTCTTGCCACAATTATCAAGAAAAAAAGCAGATCCACTTGTCACTTGTGCAAGTACCTCACTGGTAACTGAAAGTGAGTTAGAAACAACATGTTGCCCCAAAAAAGTATCATTGAATATGATATAATGTATATACTAAAGTTAACCAATTATATAATTGATATTGCAACTGTTGCCCCAAACTTCCCAGGTTGTAGTTTATGAATTCATAATGTAAAGTTAACCAATTGCCTAGCTTTATACTGCACTAACTTGTGGGAAGTCTAAATCTGAAAGCGCCGAGCTGAGCTCTCATACTCACTAAATAATGGTGCATCTAATTTCATTAGAAACTGTAGAAATTTAAACTTCATTTAGTCCGCAAAAATATTAGGACAATTCTTGCCAAAAGGATTTCAGCCGAAAACATGAATGCTGCTTAAGTAACACATTTATTGTGACCACTGCGATTTGCTTATACAAGAGAACTCTATGCACTTTATAGCAGAACACAAAATTATATTAACTGCAGATATATTAAAAGATGCACGGGTAGAAGATCCAAATACATCAAAAGAAGCCACTTTCTATTGCCTGTGTGGTTTAATATACCTCAAATAGGCCTCGTCTTGGTCAATCCTACAATGAGTGTCCTACAATGCATGCCAATGTATATTCATATCCAAAAATGTACATTAGAAAATATGATCATGCAATAATAAATGACTGGGGAAGTAACCTTGGTTATAATCTGTAGGATATATTGGTCTAATTAACAATAGCATCTCCCTCTTTGATTCAGTTTGTTGCATACCAGAAATAATTATATGAGGGAAATCTGTAGATGGAAAAATTCAGACACAAACACAATATTCAAATATTCAGTTCACACTAACTTCCAGGCCGTATTTCACTTCCCTCTGCTCCTTATTGTAGAAATTGCTGTTATAATCGAGATGCACAATAAACGAAGAACGAAAAGGTAAAACACTGCAGGGGACACGAGATTTTAACGTGGAAAACCCTTGCAACACACAAGGGAAAAACCACGGGCGCCAGCCAGCAAAACTTCACTATTTCGGTGGTGTTTACAAACGCCGTGGGTGTACAATGATGCGATCTTAACCCTAGCGGCGGCTTACAGGGAAAATATATAGACGGTGGCAACGATCCGTAGCCTCGCTCCGCTCGTCAGAAGTTAGCCTCTTCTTGGAAATTTGGATCACAATATAACAATTGCCTCATATGAGTTGCTCCTAGTCCCTCCGACAACCTATGGTCACTCCAAAAATATATGAGCAGAGGGAAGTGAAATAAGGCATTTTCAATAGCTGCAGTTTGTACATTAGAAAATAGGATCATGCACAACTAACCTTTTCAGGATCCAACCAACCTGAACTCCATATGCATTTGCTGTTTCAGATGAACAAAAATTGATGGTTATAATTTCAGTAAACCAGGGTTTATAGCTCGGAAGTAGGTGCTACACAAATGGTTTCAGAAACAACCTCATAACAAATCAATTATTACCAGCGTATTTGGCACCTTGGAGGATAGGGAATGGGAGTATGGAGCAAGGAGTTTGCAGCGAGATTAGCTTGGGATGTTGATTATTAATCCCAATCCCAAGATTGGTGTCAATCCAATCCCAAGATTGGTGTCTCGTGGGAATTACAGCAGGGAGTTTGACTGGAGGGTATTTGTATCGTTCAAGCTGCCGTGATGTCCACTGCCACGCCGGTGGTCCTTCGTCAGATGTGTTGTGTTGTCTCCACCACCGGCAAGAGGAATGTCCTCCATCAGTAGAAACTCACCGACGCCGACGGAGGCCTTCCTCCATCAGTAGAAACTCACCGACACCGACGGAGGCCTCGCAGCAGTATCCATCGATACTTCTCTAGTAGAAGCTGAAATTTAAGGTCTAAAGGCACAAAACAAATTGCAGTGCCCTTGAGGGAGATGAGATCCATTTTTCCTGAATAACAATCGAGAGGAACGAACATGTACGCACCGCCACATCATTCTCGATGTAGGATAACATGCTGTTCATCTCCTTGGCGATCACCCGCATTGCCGACGCTGGCGGCTGGCCACGGCGTTCTGGCGAGTGCGGCTTCGGGCGTTCGGCGACGTGACGATGAGGCCTCCATCGGGATCAAGCACAATGACGTGGACGAGTGGGTGTATGGCCGCGGCTGTGGATACGGCGGTGACGAGCGTTGCTGTGAACAATGCTTCCCCTCCGCAACAGGTACACGTTGAGGACGAGTCGTTGGGCGCAACTTGGTCGTCGAGACTCAAACAGCGGCGGCGTTCCTCCGTGAGCGGCAGCGGCGGGTGATACGTCTCAACGTATCGATAATTTCTTATGTTCCATGCCACATTATTGATGATACCTACATGTTTTATGCACATTATATGTCGTATTTACGCATTTTGGAACTAACCTATTAACAAGATGTCGAAGTGCCGTTCCTTTTTCTGCTGTTTTTGGTTTCAGAAATCCTAGTAACGAAATATTCTCGAATTGGACCAAATCAACGCCCGTGTTCCTATTTTGCCCGAAGCATCCGAACACCCGAGAGCCGCCGAGGGGCCCTGTGGGCCCCATGATGGGGGTGGCGCGGCCAGGGCTGGGCCCGCGCCACCCTATGGTGTGGTCGCCTTCGCCCCTCCGACGCTGCCCTTTCGCCTATATAAAGCCCCCCATCGAAAACCTACGAAAAAGCCACGATACGAGAAACCTTCCAGAGCCGCCGTCATCGCGAAGCCAAGATCGGGGGACAGTCTCCGTTCCGGCACCCTGCCGGAGCGGGGAAGTGCCCCCGGAAGGCTTCTCCATCGACACCGCTGCCATCTCCACCGCCATCTTCATCACCGCCGCTGCTCCATGAGGAGGGAGTAGTTCTCCATCGAGGCTCGGGGCTGTACCGGTAGCTATGTGGTTAATCTCTCTCCTATGTACTTCAATACAATGATCTCATGAGCTGCTTTACATGATTGAGATTCATATGAGTTTTGTATCACTACTATCTATGTGCTACTCTAGCAAAGTTATTAAAGTAGTTCTATTCCTCCTGCACGTGTGTAAAGGTGACAGTGTGTGCACCGTGTTAGTACTTGGTTTATGCTATGATCATGATCTCTTGTAGATTGCGAAGTTAACTATTGCTATGATAATATTGATGTGATCTATTCCTCCTACATATGCATGAAGGTGACAGTGTGCATGCTATGCTAGTACTTGGTTTAGTCTTTTGATCTATCTTACAATAAAGGTTACTAAAATATGAGCATTATTGTGGAGCTTGTTAACTCCGCATTGAGGGTTCGTGTAATCCTACGCAATGTGTTCATCATCCAACAAAAGTGTAGAGTATGCATTTATCTATTCGTTATGTGATCAATGTTGAGAGTGTCCACTAGTGAAAGTCTATTCCCTAGGCCTTGTTCCTAAATACGCATCACTTGTTCTTTTTTCTTTGTTACCCTGGCTGCGTTACTCGCATGTTTACTTCCTACAATATTACTATCGTCAACTACGCGCCAAGCACTTTTCTGGCACCGTACTACTGCTCATATTCATTCATACCACCTGTATTTCACTATCTCTTCGCTGAACTAGTGCACCTATTAGGTGTGTTGGGGACACAAGAGACTTCTTGCTTTGTGGTTGCAGGGTTGCATGAGAGGGATATCTTTGACCTCTTCCTCCTGAGTTCGATAAACCTTGGGTAATCCACTTAAGGGAAACTTGCTGCTGTTCTACAAACCTCTGCTCTTGGAGGCCCAACACTGTCTACAAGAATAGAAGCACCCGTAGACATCAAGCACTTTTCGCCGTTGCCGGAGGAAAGGTAAAAGGCACTCATACTTCGGTTCAAGGTAACAGTACTTTTCTGCGCCATTGTGTGTGTACTCGAAGCTATTTCCTTTAGACTCTGCAATTGCGACATTTGGTTTCTTGTTTACACTAGTTAGGCATAATGGACAACAATGACCTTTTTATTGTATTTCCTGATTTAAGACATGGATGGTTTGATGCGAAAATTAAAAAACCCATGGAACATATTAATATGAATGCTTTGAACACCATTGTTGTTAATGCTATGGAAAATTCTAAGCTTGGGGAAGCTGGCTTTGATGAGCATGATATTTTTAGTCCCCCAAGCATTGAGGAGAAAATTTACTTTGATGATACTTTGCCTCCCATTTATGATGATTATAATGATAGTAGTCTTTTGTTACCACCTATTATGGAGGATAAATTTGATTATGATTACAATATACCTCCTATATTTGATAGCTACTTTGTTGAATTTGCTCCCACTACAATTAATAAGAATGACTATGCTTATGTTGGGAGTAGTAATTATTTTATGCATGAGACTCATGATAAGAATGCTTTATGTGATAGTTATATTGTTGAGTTTGCTCATGATGCTACTGAAAGTTATTATGAGAGAGGAAAATATGGTTGTAAAAATTTTCATGTTACTAAAACACCTCTCTATGTGCTGAAATTTTTGAATCTACACTTGTTTTATCTTCCTATGCTTGTTACTTTGCTCTTCATAAACTTGTTTATTTACAAGATTCCTATGCATAGGAAGCATGTTAGACTTAAATGTGTTTTGAATTTGCCTCTTGATGCTCTCTTTGCTTCAACTTCTATTTCTTGCGAGTGCATCATTAAAACTGTGAGCCCATCTTAATGGCTATAAAGAAAGAACTTCTTGGGAGATAACCCATGTGTTTATTTTACTACAGCAATTTTTGTTTTGTTGAGTCTTGGAAGTTGTTTACTACTGTAGCAACCTCTCCTTATCATGTTTTTGTGCCAAGTAAAGTTTCTATGTCAAAGTTGATGTTATATTTTGGATCGCTGCGCAGAAACAGCATTGTTGTCTGTCACGAATCTGGGCACAGGCCTCTGTAGAAAATTCTAAAAAATCTGCCAATTCACGAGCGTGATCCTCAGATATGTACGCAACTTTCATTAGTTTTGAGTTTTTCCATTTGAGCAAGTCTGGTGCCATTTTAAATTCGTCTTTACGGACTGTTCTGTTTTTGACAGATTCTGCCTTTTATTTCGCATTGCCTCCTTTGCTATGTTGGATTCATTTCTTTGATCCATTAATGTCCGATAGCTTTATGCAATGTCCAGAAGTGAAAAGAATGTTTGTGTCACCTCTGAACATGTGAATTTTTGATTATGCACTAACCCTCTAATGAGTTTGCTTGAAGTTTGGTGTGAAGGAAGTTTTCAAGGGTCAAGAGAGGAGGATGATATACTACGATCAAGAAGAATGAAAAGTCTAAGCTTGGGGATGCCCCGTGGTTCATCCCTGCATATTTTAAGAAGACTCAGCGTCTAAGCTTGGGGATGCCCAAGGCATCCCCTTCTTCATCGACAAAGTATCGGTTCCTTCTCTTGAAACTATATTTTTATTCGGTCACATCTTATGTACTTTACTTGGAGCGTCTGTGTGTGCTTTTATTTTTGTTTTGTTATCTTAGTTCTCTGAATAAGTTCATCCTTGTGTGGGAGAGAGAGACACTCTCCACTGGTTCGTATGAACACATGTTTTCTTAGCTCATAATATTTATGGCGAAGTTTCCTCTTCGTTAAATTGTTATATGGTTGGAATTGAAAAATGCTACATGTAGTAATTGGTAAAATGTCTTGGATAATGTGATACTTGGAAATTGTTGTGCTCATGTTTAAACTCTTGCATCATATACTTTGCACCTATTAGTGAAAAAATACATAGAGCATGCTAAAATTTGGTTTGCATAATTGGTCTCTCTAAGGTCTAGATAATTTCTAGTATTGAGTTTGAACAACAAGGAAGACGGTGTAGAGTCTTATAATGTTTACAATATGTCTTTTATGTGAGTTTTGCTGCACCTGTTCATCCTTGAGTTTGCTTCAAATAACCTTGCTAGCCTAAACCTTGTATCGAGTGGGAATACTTCTCATGCATCCAAAATCTTTGAGCCAACCACTATGCCATTCGTGTCCACCATACCTACCTACTACATGGTATTTCTCCGCCATTCCAAAGTAAATTGCTTGAGTGCTACCTTTAAATAATTCAAAATTTATCACCTCTTATTTGTGTCAATGTTTTATAGCTCATGAGGAAGTATGTGGTGTTTATCTTTCAATCTTGTTGGGCAACTTTCACCAATGGACTAGTGGCTTCATCCGCTTATCCAATAATTTTGCAAAAAGAGCTGGCAATGGGATTCCCAGTCCCAAATTAATTAACAAAAATAGACACTCCTCCATGGTATGTGATTGTTGGACGGCACCCGAAGGATTCGGTTAGCCATGGCTTGAGAAAGCAAAGGTGGGGAGGAGTGTCATCATAATAAAACTAAAATTAAAAGGCACTCCTTCGTGGTATGAGATTGTTGGCAGGCACCCAGATTCGGTTAGCCATGGTTTGTGAAAGAAAGGTTGGAAGGAGTGCCACCCAAAAATAAAATAAAATGGGAGCCGCTCTTTGAAGGTTTGTTTGGCAAGGGGTTAGAGTACCCGCTACCATTCGTTGACAACAACAAACACCTCTCAAAACTTTATTTTTATGCTCTCTTTATGTTTTCAAAATAAAAGCTCTAGCACAAATATAGCAATCGATGCTTCCCTCGTCGAAGGGCCATTCTTTTACTTTTATGTTGAGTCAGTTCACCTATCTTTCTCCACCTCAAGAAGCAAACACTTGTGTGAAGTGCATTGATTCCTACATACTTGCATATTGCACTTATTATATTGTTTTGCATTGACAACTATCCATGAGATATACATGTTACAAGTTGAAAGCAACCGCTGAAACTTAATCTTCCTTTGTGTTGCTTCAATACCTTTACTTTGATTTATTGCTTTATGAGTTAACTCTTATGCAAGACTTATTGATGCTTGTCTTGAAGTACTATTCATGAAAAGTCTTTGTCTTATGATTCACTTGTTTACTCATGTCATTACCTTTGTTTTGATCGCTGCATTCATTACATATGTTTACAAATAGTATGATCAAGTTTATGATGGCATGTCACTTGAAATTATCTTTGTTATCGTTTTACCTGCTCGGGACTAATGGGGATGCTGATACGTCTCCAACGTATCGATAATTTCTTATGTTCCATGCCACATTATTGATGATACCTACATGTTTTATGCACATTATATGTCGTATTTACGCATTTTGGAACTAACCTATTAACAAGATGCCGAAGTGCCGTTCTGTTTTCTGTTTTTGGTTTAATCTAGTAAGAAATATTCTCGGAATTGGACGAAATCAACGCCCGGTTCCTATTTTGCCCGGAAGCATCAGAACACCCGAGAGCCGCGGAGGGGGCTGTGGGCCCCAGATGATAGGGTGGCGCGGCCGGGCTGGGCCGCGCCACCCTATGGTGTGGTCGCCCTTCGCCCCTCCGACGCTGCCCTTTCGCCTATATAAAGCCCCCGCATCGAAAACCCTTACGAAAAAGCCACGATACGAGAAACCTTCCAGGCCCGTCATCGCGAAGCCAGATCGGGGGACAGAGTCTGTTCCGGCACCCTGCCGGAGCGGGAAGTGCCCCGGAAGGCTTCTCCATCGACACCGCCGCCATCTCCACCGCCATCTTCATCACCGCCGCTGCTCCCATGAGGAGGAGTAGTTCTCCATCGAGGCTCGGGGCTGTACCTGTAGCTATGTGGTTAATCTCTCTCCTATGTACTTCAATACAATGATCTCATGAGCTGCTTTACATGATTGAGATTCATATGAGTTTTGTATCACTACTATCTATGTGCTACTCTAGCAAAGTTATTAAAGTAGTTCTATTCCTCCTGCACGTGTGTAAAGGTGACAGTGTGTGCACCGTGTTAGTACTTGGTTTATGCTATGATCATGATCTCTTGTAGATTGCGAAGTTAACTATTGCTATGATAATATTGATGTGATCTATTCCTCCTACATATGCATGAAGGTGACAGTGTGCATGCTATGCTAGTACTTGGTTTAGTCTTTTGATCTATCTTACAATAAAGGTTACTAAAATATGAGCATTATTGTGGAGCTTGTTAACTCCGGCATTGAGGGTTCGTGTAATCCTACGCAATGTGTTCATCATCCAACAAAAGTGTAGAGTATGCATTTATCTATTCTGTTATGTGATCAATGTTGAGAGTGTCCACTAGTGAAAGTCTATTCCCTAGGCCTTGTTCCTAAATACTGCTATATCGCTTCTTGTTTCTGCGTTACTCTGCTGCGTTACTACTGCATGTTTACTTCCTACAATATTACTATCGTCAACTACGCGCCAAGCACTTTTCTGGCACCGTACTACTGCTCATATTCATTCATACCTATTTCACTATCTCTTCGCCGAACTAGTGCACCTATTAGGTGTGTTGGGGACACAAGAGACTTCTTGCTTTGTGGTTGCAGGGTTGCATGAGAGGGATATCTTTGACCTCTTCCTCCCCGAGTTCGATAAACCTTGGGTAATCCACTTAAGGGAAACTTGCTGCTGTTCTACAAACCTCTGCTCTTGGAGGCCAAACAGCTACCGCACCCGTAGACATCAGCGGGGTGAAAACCTAGGAATTGGGAAAGAGTCACGACGTAGGAGGATGGGCGAGGAAGCCATCCGAAGCTGCAGAAAAAGGAATCCCTTCCTCCGTGGCATGTGTCCATATTATGCGATTTAATTAGTGGGAGGGTAAAAATGTCTTATTAAAAATATGTTGGACGAAATCTATGGACCGGAGGAAACAGAACAACTTCGTTCTTTTTAAGTAGTAGAGATAGAGATGACGATGAGGCCTCCATCGGGATCAAGCACAATGACGTGGACGAGTGGGTGTATGGCCGCGGCTGTGGATACGGCGGTGACGAGCGTTGCTGTGAACAATGCTTCCCCTCCGCAACAGGTACACGTTGAGGACGAGTCGTTGGGCGCAACTTGGTCGTCGAGACTCAAACAGCGGCGGCGTTCCTCCGTGAGCGGCAGCGGCGGGGTGAAAACCTAGGAATTGGGAAAGAGTCACGACGTAGGAGGATGGGCGAGGAAGCCATCCGAAGCTGCAGAAAAAGGAATCCCTTCCTCCGTGGCATGTGTCCATATTATGCGATTTAATTAGTGGGAGGGTAAAAATGTCTTATTAAAAATATGTTGGACGAAATCTATGGACCGGAGGAAACAGAACAACTTCGTTCTTTTTAAGTAGTAGAGATGACGATGAGGCCTCCATCGGGATCAAGCACAATGACGTGGACGAGTGGGTGTATGGCCGCGGCTGTGGATACGGCGGTGACGAGCGTTGCTGTGAACAATGCTTCCCCTCCGCAACAGGTACACGTTGAGGACGAGTCGTTGGGCGCAACTTGGTCGTCGAGACTCAAACAGCGGCGGCGTTCCTCCGTGAGCGGCAGCGGCGGGGTGAAAACCTAGGAATTGGGAAAGAGTCACGACGTAGGAGGATGGGCGAGGAAGCCATCCGAAGCTGCAGAAAAAGGAATCCCTTCCTCCGTGGCATGTGTCCATATTATGCGATTTAATTAGTGGGAGGGTAAAAATGTCTTATTAAAAATATGTTGGACGAAATCTATGGACCGGAGGAAACAGAACAACTTCGTTCTTTTTAAGTAGTAGAGATAGAGAAAAAAGAGAGGTAGTTTGCGTTTTTTCTTTTATTTCTAAGTCGAGGTTACGAACCATCCAATCATTGAGATTATTCTATGTCGACGAAGAGCAGTCGGTCGGCAAGATAATATGTCATTGAATGCAAATCCATATTCTCAAAAAATAATTCAATTCATAAAATTGGCAACAGGAGCTGTATTCAAGGAAAGAACCTCTTCCAGGTGTCTAGCATCTCTCTCACCATGCTCGCCAAGCACTCCACCTCGACCCCTATTTAAGCATCTTCTCTTGGCGTGATGTTCTTGGAAGTGAACTAATACTAGCCCCATACGCAGGAACAGAACAAAAACCCTCTGTACTGTAGTCTGTAGGAAGATCAACCGCGAACCATGTCGACCAAGGACGGCGTGGCCACCGCGGACGACGAAGAGGTAACCGATATTATCGTCCAGAGGGTGCCGTACTGGGACCCGCCGGCAGTCCAGCCGCTGGACACGAACGAGCTGACCGAGTGGTCCCTCTACCGCGCCATGATCGGCGAGTTCACGGCCTCGCTCATTCTGGTCTACGTGAGCATCTCCACCGTCATCGGGTACAAATTCCAGTCCTCCGGCGCCGACGAGAGGTGTACCGGCGTCGGGTACCTCGGCGTTGCCTGGTCCTTCGGCGCCACTGTCTCTGTCCTCGTCTACTCCACCAGCGGCGTCTCGGGCGGGCACATAAACCCGGCGGTGTCGTTCGCGCTGTTCCTGGCCGGCAAGGTGTCGCTGGCGCGCGCCGTGCTGTACGTAGTGGCGCAGTGCCTCGGCGCCATCTGCGGCGTGGGCATCGTCAAGGGGATCATGAAGCACCCTTTCGACTCCCTCGGCGGCGGCGCCAACATGGTGGCAGAGGGCTATTCGATCGCGTCGGCACTTGGCGCCGAGACCTTCGGCACCTTCGTCCTCGTCTACACCGTCTTCTCCGCCACCGATCCCAAGCGTACCGCGCGTGACGCCTTCGTCCCGGTACGTGCGCGCGTCCTGTCCACGAGCTTGTCCTAATTACGACGACCGCTCTGACCTGCATATGATTGATTCGTTCTTGCAGCTGGTGGCGGCGCTACCTATCGGCTTGGCGGTGTTCGTGGTGCACCTGGCGACCATACCGATCACCGGCACCGGCATCAACCCGGCGAGGAGCCTGGGCGCCGCCGTCTTGTACAACCAGCACACGACCTGGAAGCAGCACGTGAGATCCATTAATTAAATATACACACATTATGTAGACGTTGTTCCGATCGAGATTAAGATCCGATGCGTCTTGTGATTTGCAGTGGATCTTCTGGGTCGGACCCTTCACCGGCGCGGCCTTGGCGGTGTTCTACCACAAGATCGTGCTGCGTGACATTGCTGTAGTCAAGGAGGCGCTGCTGGCGCTGGGCTCGTTCAGCAGGAGCGGCTCGACCACTTGAAGATCAAGGAGAGGAAGAACATGCGCATACACATATGTTAGATTCATTTTACTCGGCGGCTCAGTGTATATTAGATCTTTTGTTGGTTATATGTGGTTGGGTGGTTAGGAAGGCAGTGGCACCCCGACCCCACCACAGTTCAAATCTCAGAATTGACACTTTGGTGTCTTATTAAGTCGGAATATTCTTCATAGGAGGCGACGTTCCCTGTGAGGCGTTTGTGGTGACTTCGTCAATCTTAAGACCCACCGGATCAAATTTCTTGGACTCAATCTCTCGAAGATGCTCATAGGGATAGAGTGTGCGTGCGTGCGTTCATAAAAGTGAGTGTATGTAAGTATATGTGTGTTTTGAGAAAAAAAAATCCTTTTTTGGTTCATTTAGGGAGACATGCATGCAACACAAAGGCCACATGCATGCATGCATGTGCGTAGTTGGGAAATAATTAAATTGGATATATACATTATAATTACATTACACTACATCTCGCCTTAACTTTGTAACACATGTTTTATGTTCGGAAATTGGAATATGTTAGTTGTAAGAAATATGCGTTTTGTGATGCTAATGAATCTATCAACCATTTATCTTTTGATTGTCCCTTGGCTAGACTCATTTGGAGAACTATCTAATTCACTTTTAATGTTCCACCACCAACCAATTGTCACAAATATGTCTCGATTTTGTTGAATGTAGTTGATAAAGCAACTAAAGAAGAGATCTGAATGTGTATCTATGCTTTGATGTGCTATTTCAAATTGCCGCAGTGATATTGTGTTTAACAATACGAATGCTCATTTTCTACAGGTTATCCGTATGGTTACACATTGAATCTACGAGTGGTTCTATCTTCTACTGGAGGTGCAACTTGCGTATATGGATTTTAGCTGCAATCGATTGGAGAAGGTTGATCGGGACATTTACAACCAGAGTGGCTGACGACTTTCTAACAGGATTCAAGATGCATAGACAACATATGTTTCTATTTTTTCGCTAGTTAATCTTTATGTACACCATGTGCGATCCATAGGTTATAACACTCTTAAACTTTGATACTCTACAATGAAACGTTAATTGATGCAGAGGCCAGGACTATGCTTCCCATTTTGAAAAAAATGCCATTTGCACGTCTCTCTCCAGATTAATGGTTATTATGCCAATGAATTTCGTAGGCCAAGCCTTTTCACAATGCATAGTTCCTTTAGCACCTTATCTCAGCGAGTCGTGTTATCTTAATCTTCATTGTCTTTTAAATGTTGTACCACTCCCTCCGTTTCGATGAATAAAACGCACAAACATTTCAAGAGGAACTTTAACCAAAAAAAAATTGCAACAAAATCTTGATTATATTTTACGTAATTGGTATTGTTGGATTCGTATTGAAAAACACTTTCTAATGATATTAATTTTATACCAATAATTTTTATATATTTAGAGTAATTCTTGGTTAAAGAAAATAAACACGGAAACAAAGGTGCCTTATTCATTGGAATCGATGGGTATCTATAAGTGAGATTGCTTTTAATGATTTTTTTGGCTCATATTTGCATGTGATTGGTGTATTAGTTATGATTTTTCCCCTATGATAGTGTGGAGTTGTATGTTAGCTAAACAACTACTAGTCTAATCTCTTGTCCTTTACTATAATTGCGCAACAACATTTTGCCTACTACCTCCATACCGGATTAATGGGCAATTACGTATTTCGAGAAACAAGTTTAACTATAAATTTGGTCAACAAAATATGAGATATATGCCACAAAAATTATACCATATTGGATTCGTATTCAAAAAGTGTTTTCAATAATATAATTTTTGTAATATATATCTTATATTTTATTGACTAAATTAGTAGTCAAACTTGTTTCTCGAAGTGCGTAATTGCCCATTAACCCGATATGGAGGTAGTACCATGAGTAAAAAAACTTGCATTGTGAAAAGCCTAATCACGCAACCTATGTACGTGTTCCTGCTTTTACTTGCGGTTCTTCTTTTCGATCATAGCCAATGCTTAATAAAGCTCAAACATGCGATGGTTTTTCAAAGGGCCCCCTTACCATAAATATGCAACCATCTCATTAAATCTGAGAATGCTTTCCCAACAAGATTATTCATCAACAGTGGTCTCCCATGTTGTTCCCTGCACATGTCGTCCACGCAAAATCCCATAGTGGGGAGTAACTTAGACTAGTAACATGACATATGTTACTAGCTAAGTTACTACCTTCATAGTGGGTAGTAACTTATATGTGGTGTCATGCATTGTGTTATTTACTATGGTATAGACTCATCTTATCTTGGGGTGTGTGATGTTATGGTAACATAGCTAGTTACCACCTCACTCTCTTTCTTCATTCATTGTCATGCCATGTCACCAAAATGCCTTGGGTTGTGTGATGTTACTAGCTAAGTTACTCCCACTATGAGCAGTCTTAATCATGCACACCCCCATCAGATCTATCATTTATTTAGCCATGTACGGTCGGTTCTTCTGAATTGCTACTCCTTCCAGCTTGTTGGTTGGATGGAATTACAGTGAACATGCAGATTATATAGTTGTGAAATATATGAGTATATTCATATATTTCATATGAGAAAATATAGAGTTTGGAAACGCAGGTTTCAGACCAAAACAACGCGTCACATGCCTAACCTTTGTAAAACTCCCTCCTCTAAACTCTAATTCTCTTCCCAAACTGTACCAAACACAATGGTCATGTTCGTGTATTTCACATAGAGGAGATAAATTGTACGTAACACACACAATGTAACAGCCGGAATAGTTTTAATAATTGTATCTATACAAATAAATGTGGACATATCATCATAACTCTAATCTAAATAAATTTGACGGATATAATTCCATACTTGTACCTAAATACGCCATGATTGATGAACCTTCTCTGGAATTATGCCTAAATCAACCACAGTCCATTTATTGATACAGTGGACCCTTATAAGATCAACCTACAAAAAAATAATACGGATCGCCGTACAGATATTAGTTTGGTGTCCAAATAAGATATGGCACACATACACGACCTACCAGTCGACATGGTGCAAACATCAGAGCATCAAACTCACAATCAAAATTTTAATGCCATGTGATGTATAAGCGACACAATGACTTAATTGTGATGCGGATGTCAATTTTGTAGATAGATGCGGATATCAGGGACGCATATAGATGTCGACATAGAGGTCTTGTGAATGACACGATACATGTAAATTGATTGTTCAAAAAATGAAGTCTTAACCACCATGTATCTCTTGGCCTAACCAAATACCTTTCTGTCTTCGTTCACATACACAACTCTATGATGAAATAATAGTTTCTTTGTTTCAGTTACTACATAAATAAACTAACAAGTTATTTCCATTTTATTGTGTTTTTCCGAAATTAATGCGATAGGGGAAGCCCCTACATCAATTTAAGTTTTGAAATGCTAAGCACCCAAATCTACGTCCCTGAAGACATGAACCTAGGTGGCTGGATTGTACATCCACTTCGCTAACCAAGTGAGCTAGACTCACTTCTTGATTTTACTAGTATTAAACCCAATATAAATTAGCTATTGAGAATAAAAAAATCTAATGTTCGATCCTCCCATGAAATGTTCTCCAAACAGTGTGTACTCCTCTCTTGTTGTATACCTACATGTTCTTGGCACCACCCAATGTTTTTGTGTGGCCTTCATTGTCTACATAGATGGAAATGGTGTATTAGTCTGCCATTCTTCTTGAGAAACTGGAACTATAATAAGTAAATGCCAATCGTCTATCTAAAGGCTATACCATTGTTTATTTTGAATAAAATAATTTTATAGTTTCAAACAAGATAAGCCTGAAGAAATCACTGCGCGTAAAGAATCATATTCGTATCCGGGATTCCTAATCTGTTTTAAATGTACTAAAAGGCTTCCCAAATTATCCTTGCTTTTCTTTGTTATTCTTCTCAAACATAACCACAGTGGCGTCATGCTTCCTTTGGAACATGATCTATTTAGGTACATGTATGTACAATGGTCTATATATACTGCTTGCGACACATTTAGGTACATTTATGATGGTGTAACTGCTATGGGATGTTCATATACAATTGCAAAGATATCAGGTTAGAATATTAGTCATAGAAAAAAAGCCTGGGCCAAATTAACAGACTTGTGTTTTGCTTCTTTTTTTGTGAGAACTACCATCATATATATCAATCTTTTTCATTATATTATGCTTTAAATGTATGAATAAGATTATTCAATTAGGAGTTCTCGTGTACTTAAAATTTCCTCAACCACTAACTTATTCACCTAATCCATCAATGCCACTATTTTTAATTTTGTGTAATCCAATGCTTCTGTCGACCTTGAAAAAAGTTCACTTCTTGAATTATACTCTGATACAGCTTGATAATACACTATTCCCTCTTCACAATTGGTACTTTGCGTTGTAGTTTAATCAAAGTAAACTATGTAAAGTTTGACTAAATATGTATGAAAAAAATATCAACAACCATAATGTAAAAGTTAGAGTATTAAATCGCCATCAACTATATCTTTATAATATATGCATTTGGTATTATGGTTGTTGGTATTTTTTTTATCAAACTTAATAATGTTTGACTTTGAAAAATCTTAGAACACGAATTAAATAGAAATGAAGGGAGTATCACCTCTTATGCTCAATTAATAGTATGCGGATTACATGCACCTAGTCTGTATCAGCTATGGAAAATACGTCGACTATAATGCTCCTCGAATGTATCATTTAGGCATTTATGGCTGTAGATGTATGGTACCTACCCGAGAGACTTATTGTTCACAAGGGGAAGATGCCGACCTCTACAATAACTGATGCACACATCCATCATTGGATCGAAGGAGTAGTTGGTAATGTATAGAACAACAATACCACAAAGAATTTACTACATACAAATAGCGATAGGTAAAATAAGAATTTTTGTATGTATATGTTGAAATATAACAAGAACATGCCATTGTTAGAAAACGTATTCTTTTATGAACAAACAGCCTCATTTATATTTTGAGGGGAAACGCAGGTTTGTTTCAGACTTTACTCATTCTCTTGTGAACAAACAGCCTTTTTTTAGGGGAATACAGCCTCATTCGTGCATATTGGTGGTCCGCGGCCCAAACTCACCACCACACGGGCGATGGTTTGTACGCATCACCCGCGGGTAAATTCGACAAAAATAGCCCATGGGCGAAAGGAATGTCAAAAATGCACCATCGGCGAAACTATTTCGCAAAAATAACCCTCGCGTGCCGCGCCTGCAAGCACGGAGTTGCAATCGTCTGTGCCACGCCCTTCGGCTCAGCGCGGCAGGCGTGCCAGCGTGGCCTGGCGGGCCCCAGTGCGCGGTAGTGCAACGCCCCGGGCGGGGGCGCGGCACGTACACGTGCAACGCCGGCGCCGGTGGCGCGGCACTGGCGCACGCATAAGGCCGCCCAGGCCCGCCCGACCCGGCCACTTCGTCCCTTTTCGCTAGGGTTCCAGACTCGGGAGGCTCAGGCGGCGCGGGAGGCACCAGGCCGCGGCGGCGGCGGCGGCATCGTCGGCGGCGGCTGCTGTCCCCTCTGTCCCTCCTCCAACCCACCCTCTCTCCCTCCTCCAATCCAGGATCTTGCTCCCCACCTATCTCCAAGGTATTTTCCCTCTCAATCCCCATCTCTTTTATTCGAAAATGTGAAGAAATTTGGCAACCTAGTTCATCAATAGTTCTAGAAACCAATATTGCAGCATGGCCATAACAAGAGGTGTGACTATTGTTTAGTTTTTTTGTGGCCTAGATTTTGAAGTCAAATGCTCACATATAGCTTTTGGGAAACCCTAGTTCATCAAGATATCTAGAAATTTATACCCATTTTTAATCTTGTAGGATGTGAATAGCATTTGTGTTAATATTGTTTGGGTCTTGTGTGCTAGATTTTGTACTGACATGGTCACATATTATTTTATATTTTGTCACATTTGCTCACATATTAGCTCTTATGTTGTTACTATTGCTCACATATGTGTAGGATGTCGCTTCTCGAACCTCACTACGATACTAAACACCGTGCGTACTTAATGTCCGAGAAGAAGCAGGTAATAGAAATAAACCTAGTGGTACATATTGTTTTCCAATGCTATATGCATATGTAATAACGAGGCTTCTATTTGTGTAGGTCTTTGGACCCCTCCGACTTAGGTGTCACGAGGCCTCGTCCTTACAGAAGATGCCATATGATGAGCGGTACACGGAGTACATCGAGCCGCTAGGTCTACTTCCATTCATCCATATGGTGACCCGGCGGACACCGAGCATGAACCCTTCCGCCATCACTGCTCTTGTTGATCGGTGGAGACCGGAGACACATAGTTTTCACCTCCGAACCGGTGAGATGACCGTGACTTTGCAGGACATGTCGATGATACTTGCACTCCCCATTGAGGGGAAGCCACTATGTATCGACACATCTTGTGAAGACTGGCGTGGCAAGATGTTTGACCTTATTGGCAAGGCTCCTGATGAGATTATAAACAAGAGGGGTGAGAAATTAAGGGTCTCTGCCGGGGCTACTTTCACTTGGATCTCACAGAACTTCAAGACATGCCCGGAGAGAGCCAGCCGTGATGTGATTAAGCTTTACGCACGTGTGTATGTGTGGTATGTTATCACCAGAACTCTATTTCCTGACTGCAGTGGGAATACCGCTCAGTGGCACTGGTTGAAGGCGTTAACCAAAATGGAGACTAAATGGAGTTGGGGTTCGGCGGCATTGGCCTTCTTGTACCGTCAGGTAATCACTTGTATCAACCCTAACCCATTTCTACATTACATCTCCATTTTGGGAGAAGACTAATATTTGTTCCCTTTTTTGTGTAGTTGGACGAAGCTTGTTGCAGGATCGGTAAGGACGCTTGCATTGGTGATCCGTTGCTTCTTCTATCAATTTGGAGCTGGGAGCGCTTCCCTGTCGGAAGGCCTCGTGTTCTCGATTACAAGAATTACAATGATCACGGCAACCCGTTGCGGCGACCAACTTGGGCTTATCAGTGGGACATTGTCTCCGAGTTCAGTGGAGACCCAATAGCGGCCTATCAGACCTACACCAATGAGTTTGATAACCTAACACCGGAGCAGGTGAATATTTTCATCCCATAAGTCCAATGCACGGTGTTTTTGTAACTTTCTTTTTGACATCATTGTGATACAATCTAGGTGGAATGGGAGCCATATGGTCCTCGATCGGCGCTTGGTAACGCTTCAACATTCACACTTAACCCGGCTTGCATGGCGGAAGCTCATCTTTGGTATATGCATTGTCCCTTGGTATGCATGTGGGCCGTTGAGCATCATATGCCACAGCGGGTTATGAGACAATTTGGATTACTTCAGCCTTGCCCGCCTGAATGGAAGGACACGAGTATAGTACTTCACGGGTGAGACCTCCTTTCTAGCTATTTTTGAATTTCCATTCGCATCATTGACATGGGTTTCTCCATTCGCAGCTTTGACAGGAGGAGGACCAAGAAGACGGATTGGCACAACATTCATAAGAAGCATGTGAAGAAATTCGTCATGCGAGTGGAGGAACAGAAGAAAGCGAAAGGAATCCAATATGAAGAACATAGCGAGGATGCTTTTAACCAGTACCTCTGTTGGTTTCTTGACAACACCCGTGTTTAGATCCTTCCGGACGCTTATGGGCATGAGATTTTGGAAGAGCCCTTGATATTCGACGATATTGCCACCCTGAAGTACAACAAGATTGTTAGGGAAGGGCGCCAAACCTCTTTTGCTCCAATGCTGAACTTTGTGGTAACATATCTTACTTTCTGTTTGTCCTTTCACTATGGAACTTTTTTGCATTTCTCTTCGATGAGGTCATTTGTTTGCATCACAGCGTACGGAGATCCAGAAGCAAGCAGTTGAGCATGAGACCGCTTTGGAGTCGTTTCCACATGGTGAGAAGGGCGAGAGTTCATTTCGAGAATTTGTGAAGGTTCGTCCATAGAATGATACTCTAGTTGCTCTTTGCATCTTTAATATCCACATGTTTTGACCATTTGCTGGTTTTTCAGCGCCAGGGCCAGAAGCTACGTCGGTTGTCGAACCTACTTGGTTGCCGTGATCCTGAGATAATGACGCCGTCCCAATCAAGGTCCGCCTCGCCCTCCGACCAAGATGATGCGAACAACTCCAACTCTACTGCCCGTGACGAGGAGGTTTCCGATGAGGTATTACATCGCCACTGTAACCATGTGTTCCTACTTGCTTTAGTTGTCCATTCATTGCTTGTTCTATTTGAAGGCGGGAAGTGAACATGAGGTGGATGAGGATGATGAAGACGTGCCATTGGGCAAGTATGTGAAGAAAAAACGGTCCGCTTACAAGTTGAAGCCTAGAAAGGAACGGCAAGATAGGTACACACCGGACGCATACGCAAAGGCTCCGGCCGCAAGGAAGGCGAGGAAGAAAGCCGTCATCGAGTCTGATGAAGAAGAGCACATGGAGCCACGTCAGAAGATTCCGCCTAGGAGGGGAGGCAAGACCAAGCGTGCAAGGAATTAGATGTTCTTTGTTGGTATGCACGAATATGGCCTTTGTGGTGCTAGTTTTTGCTGTAAGAACTTGACTATCTAGAAGAACTTGTTCTATTTGTTGGTATGCAAGAATATGGCCATTGTTATGCTGCAGCGCCAGGCTTCGCACGCACAGCTGCAGCGCCGGGCAGCGGGGCGTGGCAACGCTGCAGCGCCGCAACCTGTGGCGCGGCACCCCTTTGTGCAACGCCGCCGTCAGTGGCGCGGCACCCCTCTCTATTAACTTCACACCCCTGCTGTATGTCTTCCTTTTTAAACAGCTGTGCCCTCTTCCTTTTTAACACACAATATACACAACACATCGAATTTCAAATTGTAAGACAACACATGGAGGTTCAAATTTGAAGACAACACATGGAGGTTCAAATTTTAAGACAACACATCGAGGTTCAAATTGTAAGACAACACATGGAGGTTTGAATTACACAGCAACACATCAAGGTTCGAAACACGCGGCGAGACATGAAAAATGCAATTGATTTACTGCGTCGGGAAGGCTCCTTGCCCACTCCTCTTCCTCTTCCTCATTTCTTCCTCTAGTTCTTCTTTTTCCCTCAAATCGCGAGCGAGTTGAACCACGGAGTCGAAGAACACCCGGCTCTCCATGCTTCTCTTCATCTCTTCTTCTTCAGCTCTTTCCTTCCTTATGACCTCCGCCTCATGTGCCAACCGGTCCATCATTTGCCTATTCTCCCTCGCCCTTATTATCTTCATACGTGCACGCTCCTTTTTCCAGTTTTCCTCCGCCTTCCTTTAACGTTCTTTTGCCGCATCTTTGTGCCGCTTCTCCTCAAGCCTTAGCCGTTCGTAATACTCAAGTCTCCCACGCTCCTTTTCCTGCCACTTCGCTTCTTCCTCCTCACGCCTTTGCCTCTCACACTCCGCCGCGTCCTGCTCCCTCACCCTCCTCACAGCCTCCTCCCACACTCCCAGCTTCTCATCTTCCCCATCATTGGCCTCCTCCCACACCCCCTTGCCCTTGTTGGGCTGAGAAGACATACCTGCAAATAATGAAATATAGGAAAGTTAGTAACAACAATTAAGAATTGTAGAGAGCAATATAAAGAGGAAATTTAGAGCAACAAAATGGATACACATACGGATTTGGTCCTTGTAGGTATCCTATCATACTATTCGGATTAACACCGCCACGTCGTCTTCTAAGACCAAGTTGGTTCCTTCTTGGTTGGCTACTTCTTGGTTGGCTAGTGCTACCTTGTTGGCTACTGTGAGGTCGGCTAGTGCTTGCTTGTTGGCTACTTCTTGGTTGAGTAGTGCTTGCTTGTTGGCTACTTCTTGGTTGGCTAGTGCTAGCTTGGTGGCTACTTCTTGGTTGGCTAGTGCTAGCTTGATGGCTACTTCTTGGTTGGCTACTTCTTGGTTGGCTAGTGCTAGCTTGGTGGCTACTTCTTGGTTGGCTATTGTTAGCTTCATTTCCCTTGGCTCTCTTTCTTTGTTCACATTTCCGTGCATTGTGTCCTTCACCATTGCACGTGCCACAACGAGCTCTCTCACGGGGCTCTTGGAATTGGTCCGCTCCCCATTCTCGTGCACCACCACGGCCCCAACCATCCATGTCGCTCCTAAAACGCTTAGTTCTGCGTCTTCCGCGTCTAACCACTTTCCAATCTGGATCGGGCCATAGTTGAACTCCATGATACTCCGGCCACTGCGACTGGTCAAGGTATGGGTGGAATCTAGGTTCCCATGTCTTCTTGATGGTCTCCATAGAGAACTCGGACTCTCTAACGGTGAGCGGGTGGTTGTAGTACACAAGTCGCGTGCGAGCAGTGATACGTCTCAAACGTATCTATAATTTCTTATGTTCCATGCTACTTTTATGACAATACTTGAATGTTTTATACATACTTTACAGCATTATTATACATTTTCCGGCACTAACCTATTAACAAGATGCCGAAGTGCCGTTTTCTGCTGTTTTTGGTTTTCGAAATCCTAGTAAGGAAATATTCTCGGAATTGGACGAAATCAACGCCGGTCCTATTTTTCCACGAAGCTTCCAGAAGACCGGAGGGATAACGAAGTGGGGCCACGAGGTGGCCAGACCATAGGGCGGCGCGGCCCAGGCCCTGGCCGCGCGGCCCTGTGGTATGGGCCCCTCGCGTCGCCCCTGACCTACCATTTCGCCTACATATAGCCTTCGTCGCGAATACCTGTCGAGGACGAGCGGAAAACCTTGGAGACGCCGATACGTCTCCGACGTATCGATAATTTCTTATGTTCCATGCCACATTATTGATGATATCTACATGTTTTATGCACACTTTATGTCATACTAGCTAAGTGCCCGCGCGTTGCGGCGGATCTCACTTCTCTCCCCTCTCTAGTTTCTCCTTTAGCCATGTCTTATGTTACTTCCTCCGTTCACTAATATAAAACCTTTTATCTTTTTAGATTCGCTCATTTTGATCCATATTTAGTCTACTTTTAGTGTGTAGCTTCATTCATTTTGATTTGTATGTAGTTCATTTGAATTGTCCAAATTATCTTATATTAGTGAACAGATGAAGTATATCATTGCGCATGGCAAAACAAATATTAATGTTGCACATAAAAAGGTAAAAGATAATGGTTATTTTTCAATTCTTATATATTATGTGATAAAGACCATGTGCGAATGCTAATATATACCCAAATAGTTGAAACATTTTTTAATTTTTAGATTTTTATCAAAAATAGTTGATTGTAGGGGTATAGATTGGTTAATGTCTCAACATTTCAAGTCAAATCTCGAAAATAAAAATCATTACAAAACTATAATAACCAATAAAAAATTATGAATTTATATGTTGAATCACGCTAAGTTTGGGTTTCTCGTATCATCCTTCAACGATTTATCTCCTTTCTTCAGGTATCAATAATACTAGGACAAGACCCGTGCTTCGCAACGGCCAGAGAATCAAGTGGGTGCTCCATTCCTCTCGCTGGGTGAGGAATGTAGCGCCCCGCTACTATCTCCGGTATGTCGTCTCAGTAGTAGAGCACGAGGGGGATAGGCCATGGTGCGGGCTCACCTTGCAGGCAGAGGCGTCTCGTAGGGTAAACGACGCTGCCCGATCTAATAATTCTATTTAATTGAGAAATAATCTGGTTACCAAGCAAGAAGCTTTTCTGTAGACTTCTTCCCATATGAATCGGTTATGACGATGAAACATCTCGATTCGAAAATATGATTAATGAACCAAGACCTTGGACTTGCGTACCAATAAATCAGTCCAGACCACTAACAGCACACCCAAATCCATATGCACACAACTTTCATTGTGAGCATTAAGTAGAAGCATTCATAAATCTGAAAAATTAAACAGAAAGGAGTAGCGAAAGTTCAAGCTTCTTCACCACCTGCTCCGCCGGTACAACAGGCGACAAAAGCTTGACGTGCCGCACCTCTTGCGGTGATTCTCGGCAGTAAATATAATAATGATCATGCCCACGAGGAAAACGAACAACGCAAGACACAGCAGAAGCAGATTACATACTGACCGTGGCCATCGTTCAGATGCAGAGGCAGGCATTGTGTGGGAAGTCTACTCCATTGAGGCCTTTATAGCCCATCAATTCATCGGTGTAACTGTATGACAGTATGAGGTGTATCGTGTACGCCAGCCTTTTACTCCATTATTTTTCTTTCTCGCATCAGTTTTGTCTCTTTGTTGTGCTTGAAGCTTTGAACCAGCGTGCGATGTGATTAGTGCCGTCGGTGGTTCAGAAAGATAGAGACCCGGACCAACCACCGTCCTTGCCAGGGTCATGTCAAAACTCCACTGGATTTAGCCGTCGCCACGATCAGCTTCGCGGACAGCAAGCTAAGCGCCGCCTCTTGCCTTGAAACACCGCCGATGGAGTACGATTTGGCGGCTTTTATCCCCACCCGCTTCTCCCCCATCTGTCCTCTGTCAGTTACCCCTCGATGAAGAAAAACAGATCAAGACGATACAGGATAATCATCAAGGACCGAGGGTGATAGAGGAATCCTCTGCCGTCGTTCAACTGCCTTATGTGCTCGCCGCTCACTCCCGCCGTGCCGCCGGCGAAGGAGATAAAGGAAGTCCGGCATCGTCATCTTCACCACCTTTTGCGAGTCCCGACAGGGACGACCGGACGAGAACGCAACATGGAGCAGGGAACGAATCGTGCAAGCTCCTGCTGTGTCCGTCTCGTGCAAGCTCCTGCTGTGTCCGTCAGGGGTTCCTGCTCTTTGCGGTGGTCAAGCGCGGCGGAAGAGAAAATCGCCACCGGCATCTGCTCGGTTTTCGGATGGAATCGGGATCCGTCGGGGGCTCCTGCTCTTTGCACTGGTCAAGCGCGGCGGAAGAGAAAATCACCGTCGACGTCTGCTCGATTTTCGGATGGAATCGTGATCTCGATCTGATCTGATTTCGGGAGGAGGTTGCGTGGCCTAGTTCTATGGGTGGAGGAAGGCGGTGTCGCGAAAGAAAACTGAACCGTCCTTTTGACTTGATTATCTCGGATGGCAATAGTGCATTATATGTATTTTGGTGGGAGGGCAAAACGGTCCAAAAAAAAGCGTTGACGAAACTTTTTGGCAGAAACCTTAGCTCCTTTATTATTAGGTATAGATAGTAGAATTTTGATTCGTTTTAAGGAAGTATAATTTAGATGGCTGGTCATGTTTTTCACGATGGAATGTGTGATTGATCTAAGTTTCTTATCAACAGCAAAATTGATATATGTGTGATTGATCTAAGTATCTTAATACAGCAATCGTCGTCGCCCCGGGAGCCCAAGGGCTTCTACCTCACAGTCGCCGGCGTCAATCCGAGGACGCCTCCCTGCTGCCGTTCGTACCGGTCCCCTCCTACAGGCTACAGCGTCGCCTCTGCCCCACGCCTCGAGCAGCCGAGCGCCTCTCAGCTTCCGATGCCCCCACACAGCGCGTGCTGCATCCTCTCACGCGCCTCTCGGGCCTGAGGCGGTCGTCCGCTTGGAGGAGCGGCCGGGCTTAGAGGACGACGATCCGAGCCTGTTGCTCGAGAGGAGACCGTTCCATGGTGGTCGATCTCCTCGATCTCACCTCACCGTCCGTGCAAGGAAAACCAGGGGAGCAGAAAACGTCCGTGCAAGGAAAGACTAAACGTGCTTAATGTGGAGTTGTTTTCTTCAGAGATACGGGATACATGCGGATCGAGGAGGTTCGCTCCATCCGGTTTTTTCTCGCTCGGGAGAAGAAACGCAAATCCCTCCGCTTTTTCCTCCCTGCCAAGGCGATCGATCCGATTTTTTTCGACGTACGCCCGAATTTCTTTACGGACAAACTGGTTCTTTTGATGTACCACGATTTAATTACGTACGACCACCACCTCTAGCAAACTAATAGTAAAGAAAGATAGCGATGGTATTTGTGTATCCTAATTTAATCACTGTTTTGGATTGGACAGGAACATTGGGCCCAAATAAAAATCTGGCCGAAGTGTGACAAGATTCGTGCATTTTCTGGAACTAACCTATTAACAAAATGCCGAAGTGCCAGTTCCTGTTTTCTGCTGTTTTTGGTTTCAGAAATCCTAGTAAGGAAATATTCTCGGAATTGGACGAAATCAACGCCCAGGTTCCTATTTTGCTCGGAAGCATCCAGAACATCCGAGAGCCGGAGGGGCCCTGTGGGCCCCAGATGATAGGGTGGCGCGGCTGGGCCCTGGCCGCGCCAGCCTATGGTGTCGTCGCCCCTTCGACCCTCCGAGGCTGCCCTTTCGCCTATATAAAGCCCCTGCGTCGAAAACCCTTACGGAATAAGCCACGTACGTGAAACCTTTCAGAGCCGCCGCCATCGCGAAGCCAAGATCTGGGGGACAGGAGTCTCTGTTCCGGCACTGCCGGACGGGGAAGTGCCCCTAAGGCTTCTCCATCAACACCGCTGCCATCTCCACCGCCATCTTCATCACCACTGCTGCTCCCATGAGGAGGGAGTAGTTCTCCATCGAGGCTCGGGGCTGTACCGGTAGCTATGTGGTTCATCTCTCTCCTATGTACTTCAATACAATAATCTCATGAGCTGCCTTACATGATTGAGATTCATATGATGATGTTTGTAATCTAGATGTCATTGTGCTAGTCAAGTGAGTTTTACTTATGTGATCTCCGGAGACTCCTTGTCCCACGTGTGTAAAGGTGACAGTGTGTGCACCGTGTGGGTCTCTTAGGCTATATTTCACAGAATACTTATTCACTGTTATGAATGGCATAGTGAAGTGCTTATTTATATCTCTTTATGATTGCAATGTGTTTTGTATCACAATTTATCTATGTGCTACTCTAGTGATGTTATTAAAGTAGTTTTATTCCTCCTACACGGTGTAATGGTGACAGTGTGTGCACTCGTGTTAGTACTTGGTTTATGCTATGATCATGATCTCTTGTAGATTGAAGTTAACTATTGCTATGATAGTATTGATGTGTATTATTCCTCCTACATAAGCATGAAGGTGACAGTGTGCATGCTATGTTAGTACTTGGTTTAGTCGTTTCGATCTTTCATGCACTCTAAGGTTATTTAAATATGAACATTGAATTGTGGAGCTTGTTAACTCCGGCATTGAGGATTCGTGTAATCCTACGCAATGTGTTCATCATCCAACAAGAGAGTGTAGAGTATGCATTTATCTATTCTGTTATGTGATCAATGTTGAGAGTGTCCACTAGTGAAAGTCTATTCCCTAGGCCTTGTTCCTAAATACGCTATCGCTGCTTGTTTCTTGTTTTTCTGCGTTTACTGCTGCGTTACTACATGTTTACTTCCCGCAATATTACTATCAATTGCCTTGCTATTTTTCGCGCCGTACTACTGCTCATATTCATTCCCTACCACTTGTATTTCACTATCTCTTCGCCGAACTAGTACACCTATTAGGTGTGTTGGGGACACAAGAGACTTCTTGCTTTGTGGTTGCAGGGTTGCATGAGAGGGATATCTTTGACCTCTTCCTCCCTGAGTTCGATAAACCTTGGGTAATCCACTTAAGGGAAACTTGCTGCTATTCTACAAACCTCTGCTCTTGGAGGCCCAACACTGTCTACAAGAATAGAAGCACCCGTAGACATCAAGTACTTTTCTGGCGCCGTTGCCGGGGAGGAAAGGTAAAAGGCACTCATACTCCGGTTCAGGTAACAGTACTTTTCTGGCGCCATTGTGTGTGTGCTCGAAGCTATTTTCTTTAGACTCTGCAATTGCAACATTTGGTTTCTTGTTTATACTAGTTAGGCATAATGGACAACAATGAGCTTCTTATTCTATTTCCTGATTTAAGACATGGATGGTTTGATGCGAAAATTAAAAAACCCATGGAACATATTAATATGAATGCTTTGAACACTATTGTTGCTAATGATATGGAAAATTCTAAGCTTGGGGAAGCTGGCTTTGATGAGCATGATATTTTTAGTCCCCCAAGCATTGAGGAGAAAATTTACTTTGATGATACTTTGCCTCCTATATTTGATGATGAGAATAATAATGATAGCTACTTTGTTGAATTTGCTCCCACTACAACTAATAAAATTGATTATGCCTATGTGGAGAGTAATAATTTTATGCATGAGACTCATGATAAGAATGCTTTATGTGATAGTTATATTGTTGAGTTTGCTCATGATGCTACTGAAAGTTATTATGAGAGAGGAAAATATGGTTGTAGAAATTTTCATGTTACTAAAATGCCTCTCTATGTGCTGAAATTTTTGAAGCTACACTTGTTTTATCTTCCTATGCTTGTTACTTTGCTTTTCATGAACTTGTTTATTTACAAGATTCTTATGCATAGGAAGCATGTTAGACTTAAATGTGTTTTGAATTTGCCTCTTGATGCTCTTTTTGCTTCAACTTCTATTTCTTGCGAGTGCATCATTAAAACTGCTGAGCCCACCTTAATGGCTATAAAGAAAGAACTTCTTGGGAGATAACCCATGTGTTTTTTACTACAGTACTTTGTTTTATATTTGAGTCTTGGAAGTTTTTTACTACTGTAGCAACCTCTCCTTATCATGTTTTTGTGCGAAGTAAAGTTTCTATGTCAAAGTTGATGTTATATTTGGGATCGCTGCGCAGAAACAGCATTGCTGTCTGTCACGAATCTGGGCACAAGTCTCTGTAGAAAATTCGAAAAAATCTGCCAATTTACGAGCGTGATCCTCAGATATCTACGCAACTTTCATTAGTTTTGAGTTTTTCCATTTGAGCAAGTCTGGTGCCATTTTAAAATTCGTCTTTACGGACTGTTCTGTTTTTGACAGATTCTGCCTTTTATTTCGCATTGCCGCTTTTGTTAAGTTGAATGAGTTTCTTTGTTCCATTAACTTTCAGAAGTTATGTGCAATGTCCAGAAGTGTTAAGAATGATTGTGTCACCTCTGAACATGTGAATTTTTGATTATGCACTAACCCTTTAATGAGTTTGCTTGAAGTTTGGTGTGAAGGAAGTTTTCAAGGGTCAAGAGAGGAGTATGATATACTATGATCAAGAGGAGTGAAAGCTCTAAGCTTGGGGATGCCCCGGTGGTTCATCCCTGCATATTTTAAGAAGACTCAAGCATCTAAGCTTGGGGATGCCCAAGGCATCCCCTTCTTCATCGACAACTTATCAGGTTTCTTCTAGTGAAACTATATTTTTATTCCATCACATCTTATGTATTTTACTTGGAGCGTCGTCTGTGTGCTTTTATTTTGTTTTGTTATCTTATTTCTCTGAATAAAGTTCATCCTTGTGTGGGAGAGAGACACGCTCCGCTGGTTCGTATGAACACATGTGTTCTTAGCTCATAATATTCATGGCGAAGTTTCCTCTTCGTTAAATTGTTATATGGTTGGAATTGAAAAATGCTACATGTAGCTAGTAATTGGTAAAATGTCTTGGATAATGTGATACTTGGTAATTGTTGTGCTCATGTTTAAGCCCTTGCATCATATACTTTGCACCTATTAATGAAGAAATACATAGAGCTTGCTAAAATTTGGTTTGCATAATTGGTCTCTCTAAGGTCTAGATAATTTCTAGTATTGAGTTTTGAACAACAAGGAAGACGGTGTAAAGTCTTATAATGTTTACAATATGTCTTTTATGTGAGTTTTGCTGCACCGGTTCATCCTTATGTTTGTTTCAAATAACCTTGCTAGCCTAAACCTTGTATCGAGAGGGAATACTTCTCATGCATCCAAATCCTTGAGCCAACCACTATGCCAATTGTGTCCACCATACCTACCTACTACATGGTATTTCTCCGCCATTCCAAAGTAAATTGCTTGAGTGCTACCTTTAAATAATTCAAAAGTTATTACCTCTTATTTGTGTCAATGTTTTATAGCTCATGAGGAAGTATGTGGTGTTTATCTTTCAATCTTGTTGGGCAATGATGGCGTGTAACTCACACGTTCGTTGGGAACCCCAAGAGGAAGGTATGATGCGCACAGTAGCAAGTTTTCCCTCAGAAAGAAACCAAGGTTTAATCGAACCAGTAGGAGCCAAGAAGCACGTTGAAGGTTGATGGTCGCGAAATGTGATGCGGCGCAACAACAGGGATTCCTGCGCCAACGTGGAATCTGCACAACAAAACCAAAGTACTTTGCCCCAACGAAACGGTGAGGTTGTCAATCTCACCGGCTTGCTGTAACAAAGGATTAAACGTATCGAGTGGAAGATGTTTGCAAAGAAAACAGTAAACACAATTGCAGTAGATTGTATGCTATGTAAAGAATAGGACCGGGGTCCACAGTTCACTAGAGGTGTCTCTCCCATAAGATAAAAGCATGTTGGGTGAACAAATTACAGTCGGGCAATTGACAAATAGAGAAAGGCATAACAATGCATATACATGATATGATAAACGTCCAATTTGCATCACTATTTTGTATCATAATTTGCTGTTATTCATTGATATATTTCATATTGGGACACAATACTTATGTTATTTCATCTATTTTGCATGTTTCATCATCATTGGAGGATCAAGCACCGAGCAGGATTCTGCTGGAAAAAGCACCGAACGCAATATTTCGGAAGATCGACTGTGGAAGGGAATTTCACGAAAATTCCTATTTTTCCAGATGACGGAGGGGCGAGAAGGGGAAGAAGAGAGGGGCATCAGGCCCAGACCATAGGCGGCGGCCCAGGCCCGGCGCCACCCTATGCTCGGGAGCCCACGACCCTTTTCGCCTCCTTTTCTTCGCGTACTCCTTCGTCCCGAAAACCTAAGCCACGAGGGATCCTCACGAAGGGTTACGCCGCCTCTGCGGGGCGGAGAACACCGAGAGAAAGAGCTCTCCGGCGGGCAGGAATCCGCCGGGAAATTCCCTCCCGGAGGGAAATCGACGCCATCGCCATCGTCATCGAGCGGGACATCATCTCCATCATCATCATCATCATCTCCACCATCTACACCGCCATCACCACCGCTGCACCTCGTCATCGCTGTAGCAATTCGGGTTAAATCTTGATTGTTTGATAGGGGAAACTCTCCCGGTGTTATTCTATACTTGTTGTAGATGCTATTGAGTGAAACCATTGAACCAAGGTTTATGTTCAGATTGTTATTCATCATCATATCACCTCTGATTGTATTCCATATGATGTCTCGTGAGTAGTTCGTTTAGTTCTTGAGGACATGGGTGAAGTCTAAATGCTAGTAGTGAATTATGGTTGAGTAATATTCAATGTTATGATATTTAAGTTGTGGTGTCATTCTTCTAGTGGTGTCGTGTGAACGTCGACTACACGACACTTCACCATTTATGGGCCTAGGGGAGTGCATCTTGTATTCGGTTGCTAATTGCGGGGTTGCCGGAGTGACAGAAACCTGAGCCCCCGATGCAGGAGGGATTGCAGGATCTCAGAGTTTAAGGCTGTGGTTAGATTTATCTTAATTACTTTCTTGTAGTTGCGGATGCTTGCAAGGGGTATAATCACAAGTATGTATTAGTCCTAGGAAGGGCGGTGCATTAGCATAGGTTCACCCACACAACACTTATCAAAACAATGAAGATTAATCAGCTGTATGTAGCGAAAGCACTAGACTAAAATTCCCATGTGTCCTCAGGAACGTTTGGTCATTATAAGTAAACAAACCGGCTTGTCCTTTGTGCTAAAAAGGATTGGGCCACTTGCTGCAATTATTTCTCTCGCATTTTATTTACTTGTACTTTATTTATCTGCAATATCAAAACCCCCTGAATACTTGTCTGTGAGCATTTACAGTGAATCCTCCATCGAAACTGCTAACACCTTCTGCTCCTCGTTGGGATCGACATTCTTACTTATCGAAGATACTACGATACACCCCCTATACTTGTGGGTCATCAAGACTATTTTCTGGCGCCGTTGCCGGGGAGTGAAGCGCTATTGGTAAGCGGAATTGGTAAGGAAAACCTTTACTGTTTGTGCTGATTTTATTTCTGCCTGCTGCTATAAATCATTATGGAGAGATCTTCTCTTCAATTTCTATTTGGGAAATCTACTACTACTGCAACGGTAGTGGATGAAGCGCCAGGTGAGGAAGTAGTACCATATAAAATACCTATGAAAATTATTGAACGTGTTATGGATAACCGCTATGAAGGGGATGGAACTGTCCATCCTGGTGATCATTTACTGTTTTTGCATGAATTATGCGGTTTATTCAAATGTGCAGGTATTTCTATGAATGAAGTTAGGAAGAAACTATTCACTATATCGCTGTCTGGTAAAGCGGCGCACTGGTATAAATTGCTGAAGAATGGTGATTCTATTGATTGGGAGGACATTGTGCCTTTATTCTATTCCAAATTTTATCCTCCAAGTGAAATTCACAAAGATCGGAACCGCATATATAATTTTTGGCCTCATGATGGAGAGAGTATTGCCCAAGCTTGGGGGAGATTGAAGTCTTTAATGCTCAAATGCCCCATTCATGAGCTTCCTGGTAATGTTATTATTGATAATTTCTATGCAAGACTTTCTTTTCAAGACAAGACCTTGCTGGATACTTCTTGTTCTGGATCATTTACACGCAAGAATGAAGAGTTTAAAAGGGACCTTCTTGATCGGATCCAAGAAAATACTGAAGGATGGGAGAATGATAAAGATAGAGAATCAGGTATAATTTATGATTATAAATGCATTGAAGCTTTTATGGATACTGATAAATTTCGTAATATGAGTGCTACATATGGTCTTGATTCCCAAGTTGTTGCAAATCTTTATAGAGCTTTTGCCTCTCATTATGAACTGCCTAAGAAGAATTTTGATAAGTATCATGAACCGTATAAAGATAAAATTGATTCATCTGTAAACAAATGTGTAGTGGTTGAAACTGTTGATAATGTTATTCCTGAAGCTTATATTGAAAAAACTCCTTTCCCTGCTAAAATGAAGGAGTACTCTGTCATATCTAGTGCGGTTAATAAAAGTGAAAAGAAACCTAAAGAACCTGAAGAACAAATTAAAATTGAACCTGCTGTTGCTATAGTTAAAGATCTTGTGACTGAAAATGTGGAGGATGGTCATATTATTTTCTGTGAAGATGCTTCTAATATTGTTTCACATCCTAATAAATCTAAACAAGTTAGTGTTCCTATGCTATCTGTTAGAATTGGTGATCATTGCTATTATGGTTTATGTGATATTGGTGCAAGTGTTAGTGCTATACCTTATGAGCTTTACACGGAGATTATGCACGAAATTGGTTCTTGTGAACTTGAGGATATTGATGTGGTTATTCATTTGGCTAATAGAGAAACTATTTCTCCAATTGGTATTGTTCGAGATGTGGAAGTTCTATGTGGTAAGATTAAATATCCTGCTGACTTTTTGGTACTTGGTTCTGCTGCTAGTGATCATTGTCCTATCATTTTTGGTAGACCTTTTCTAAATACTTGTGGAGCTATTATAGATTGTAAGAAAGAGAAAATTTTGACTAGATTTGCTGGTGAACCTTATGAATTTAACTTTTCTAAATTTACCAAAACTCCTTATAAAACTGACTTGCCTAGTAATGATTTTAAAATGGAGCAGTGTGCATCTATTGTTCTTGTTCCTAATAACCCTTTGCAGCAACATTTGGAGAATAGTGAAAGTGAAGCTTTTAGGAAAGAAAGAGATGAGCTTGAGGAAATTTTTCGTCGCCAACCTATTCTCAAGCATGATTTACCGGTGGAAGATTTGGGTACAACACCGCCACCAAAGGAAGATCCTGTTTTTGATTTAAAGCCTTTACCTGATAATCTTAAATATGCTCATATTGATGATAAGAAAATATATCCTGTTATTATTAGTTCTAAGCTTTCAGAGATTGAGGAAGAAAGGTTATTGGAAATATTGAAGAAACACCGAGGAGCTATTGGCTATACTCTTGATGATTTGAAAGGGATTTCTCCTTCTATTTGCCAACATGCTATTAATATGGAAGAAGATGCAAAGCCTGTTGTTGAACATCAACGTCGTCTAATTCCGAAGATGAAGGAAGTGGTAAGAAACGAGGTATTAAAACTCCTTGAAGCTGGTATTATATATCCTATTGCTGATAGTAGATGGGTTAGTCCTGTTCATTGTGTTCCTAAGAAAGGAGGAATGACTGTTGTGCCTAATGATAATGATGAGCTTATTCCTCCAAGAATAGTTGTAGGTTATAGAATGTGCATTGATTTTCGAAAAGTTAATAAAGTTACTAAGAAAGATCATTACCCTTTACCCTTTATTGATCAAATGTTAGAGAGGTTGTCTAAAAATACTCATTTTTGCTTTCTTGATGGTTATTCTGGGTTTTCACAAATTGCTGTTAAAGCTAAAGATCAAGAGAAAACCACTTTTACTTGTCCTTATGGAACTTATGCTTATAGGCGTATGCCTTTTGGTTTATGTAATGCTCCTGCTACTTTTCAAAGATGCATGTCTGCTATTTTTCATGGTTTTTGCGAAAGTATTGTAGAGGTGTTCATGGATGATTTTTCTGTCTATGGGAATTCTTTTGATAATTGCCTGCGAAACCTTGATAAAGTTTTGCAGAGATGTGAAGAAACTAACCTTGTTCTTAATTGGGAGAAATGCCACTTTATGGTTAATGAAGGAATTGTATTGGGACATAAAATTTCCGAGAGAGGTATTGAAGTTGATAGAGCTAAAGTTGAAGCAATTGAGAAGATGCCCTATCCGAGGGATGTTAAAGGTATTCGTAGTGTTCTTGGTCATGCTGGGTTTTATAGGAGATTTATTAAAGATTTCTCTAAAATTTCAAAGCCTCTTACTAATCTTCTTCAAAAAGATGTACCTTTTGTTTTTGATGATGATTGTAAGGAAGCTTTTGAAACTCTAAAGAAAGCCTTAACAACTGCTCCTGTAGTCGAACCTCCTGATTGGAATTTGCCTTTTGAAATTATGTGTGATGCTAGTGATTTTGCTGTAGGCGCTGTTCTTGGACAGCGGGTAGATAAAAAGTTAAATGTTATTCATTATGCTAGTAAGACTCTTGATGCTGCTCAAAGAAATTATGCTACAACTGAAAAAGAATTGTTAGCTGTAGTCTTTGCTTGTGATAAGTTTAGACCCTATATTGTTGATTCAAAAGTTACAATTCATACTGATCATGCTGCAATTAGATACCTTATGACAAAGAAAGATGCTAAGCCAAGGCTTATTAGATGGGTACTTCTGTTGCAAGAATTTGATTTACATATTATAGATAGGAAAGGTGCTGATAATCCTGTTGCTGATAATTTGTCTAGATTGGAAAATATTGCTTATGATCCTGTTCCTGTTAATGATAGTTTTCCAAATGAACAATTGGCTGTAATAAAGGTGATCTCGCGAGAGAGCCCTTGGTATGCAGATTATGCTAACTTTATTGTTTCGAAGTATTTGCCTCCAACCTTTTCAGCTCAGCAACGGAGGAAATTCTTTTATGACTTGAGGCATTATTTTTGGGATGACCCACACTTATATAAAGAAGGAGTGGATGGTATTATGCGAAGATGTGTTCCTGAATATGAACAACAGGAGATATTGAATAAATGTCATGGAAGTGTTTATGGAGGACATCACGCTGGAGATAGAACCGCGCAAAAGGTTCTACAATCAGGTTTTTATTGGCCAACACTCTTCAAAGATGCAAGGAAATTTATTTTATCTTGTGATGAATGTCAAAGAGTTGGTAATATCTCTAGACGCAATGAAATGCCTATGAATTATACTCTTGTTATTGAACCATTCGATTGTTGGGGATTCGACTTCATGGGACCTTTCCCTTCTTCAGACGGTAACACTCATATACTTGTCGCTGTTGATTATGTTACTAAATGGGTAGAAGCTATACCTACAAAAAGTGCTGATGGTGAGACCTCTATAAAAATGCTTGTAGATATTATATTTCCTAGATTTGGAGTACCTAGATATATTATGACTGATGGAGGTTCTCATTTCATTCATGGAGGTTTTAGAAAAACTCTTGCTAAGTATGGTATTAATCATAGAATTGCTTCTGCTTATCACCCTCAAACTAGCGGTCAAGTAGAATTATCAAATAGAGAGATTAAAGCTATCTTAGGTAAAACTGTTAATAAATCTAGAAAGAATTGGCCTAGCAAATTGAAAGAAGCGCTATGGGCTTATAGAACTGCTTATAAAAATCCTATGGGAATGTCACCTTATAAAATGGTTTATGGAAAAGCTTGTCATTTACCTTTAGAACTAGAGCACAAAGCTTATTGGGCTGTTAGAGAATTAAATAAAGATCCTAAATTAGCCGGTAATAAGAGGTTGTTGCAATTAAGTTCTCTAGATGAATGGAGAAGTGAAGCTTATGAAAATGCTAAACTCTTTAAAGAAAAAGTTAAGAAGTGGCATGATAGAAGGATCATCAAAAGAGAATTTAATGTTGGAGATCAAGTTCTATTGTATCGGTCTCGTCTCAGATTCTTTGCAGGGAAATTACTCTCGAAGTGGGAAGGACCATATGTTGTTGAGGAGGTGTATCGTTCAGGAGCAATTAAAATTAGCTCTCTCCAAGGCAATGCCACACAAGTGGTGAATGGACAAAGACTCAAGCATTATATCTCGGGCGATTCTTATAATGTTGATGTTGATATTATTCAAGTGGAAACACCGGAGGCTTTCATCAAAGGACAAATTGACAGTCCGCCAGAACTCGACTTTGAATAGGTAACAGTATAGGTAATAAAAAGTCCGCGTTTACCTTTCCGAACATTATTTTTGCTGTTTTTGGAAAATATGAAAAATTACGGAATCGAAACGGAGTGGAAAAGACGCGCGAGGGCGTGCCACCATAGGCCGGCGCGGGCCCCACCCTGGCCGCGCCGACCTATGGTCCGGCCGCCTCGGCGTCCCGTTTCCACTCGTTTTCGGCTTGGAACCTTCCTTTTGTCGTAAAAATATTTGCTATATAATTCCCCGGACCCCTGGAGGTCCGTAATATCGTTTTCTCGTCGTGTTTTGTTTCGAGCTGTTTTCTGCCAGGATCTGCTTCGGATCTAGATCCATCATGTCTTCGTCGGGAACTCAGAAGGACAGCTTCTTTGAGGACGTCGTCAACCCGTACATGAACGAGCTGAAGATGCACCCCAAAGAGTTGCAGCTCGTGGATGGAGAGTTGCAGATCAAAGATGTCCAGGGTCCTAAGGGAGAAGGGAGCTTGGAAGACAGGATGGAGAAGCTGGAACAAGAGGTTTTCAACTACAAGAAGATGGCTGAGCGTGAAGTGGATATCTTTCACAAGATTGTGTCTGAACTCATTGATGGACACAAGAAGGAGACTGCAAAGCTGTGGGACGATATCTTCTCACTTCACGACACCACCAACAAACTCCAAGCTCAACTCTACGATGTCCATAATCAAAACTGTGAGTATGAAAACAGGTTTAAGCGCATAAGTCATGCTGCTAGTTTCAGGTTTCCGGAAACCAAGATGTCTTTTGTTGATGGAGGGCCTCTTCCATGGAAGTCTGATGACGACAAAGATTCACCATCATCACCGAAGGAGTAATTCATCATCGGTATTGGCATCCCCTTGGTTTGTTCCAAGCTTGGGGAGTGCCGCGGTACATCATCATCACCACCTTTATCTTTTACTATCAAGTAGTGTCATATCATGAGTAGGGAAGTTATCGTATGGAATAGTATGCAATGTGGAAGTATCTCTCTTAGTTATCTATGTATCCGTTGGTGTGAGTTATCGTTATGGAATATTAATGAGAAGTCTTATCATTTACTTTTTGCACACCTTATTTTAGTTTGCAATCTCCATTATATGATTACTCTTGACATGAGTATTGATATCACTTTGGGAGCATCAAGTAAATCTATTTGGTTTTGGCAAACTTAGCATTGGTCAATAGCAACAACATCTTGATGTTTAATAGAAGAGAGAAATACATTTAGATACATTACTCTATTATCTCTATGCTTATGAGCTTAGTATTCTTAAGTTAAAATTGCTTGTGCTTATGAGAAAGATGCATGATTGTTTCTATCATATGTATATTTGTTTGTTTCCCTCAACCTTTATGCTTGCTATCAAACCTTGCTAGCCAAAGACCTGTATCGAGAGGGAATGCTTCTCATACATCCATAACCTTAGACCAAACCTATGCCATTGGTGTCCACCATACCTACCTACTACATGGTATTTTCTGCCATTCCAAGTAAATACTTCATGTGCTACCTTTAAATTATTCAAACTATATTACTCCTTATTTGTGTCAATGTTTTATAGCTCATGAGGAAGTATGTGGTGTTTTATCTTTCAATCTTGTTGGGCGGACTTTCACCAATGGACTAGCGGCACATCCGCTTATCCAATAATTTTGCAATAAGAGCTGGCAACGGGGTTCCCAGCCCCAATTAATAACTTTCATTAATAATTCTCTTCACATGTTTTGCTCTGACTTATCAGTAAGCAACTTAATTTTGCAATAGACACTCCTCCATGGTATGTGAATGTTGGAAGGCACCCGAGGATTCGGTTAGCCATGGATTGAGAAAGCCAAGGTTGGGGGGAGTGTCACCCATAATAAAACTAAAATACATGTGTAAACAAAAGAGAAGGGGGATGATCTACCTTGCTGGTAGAGATCCCTCATGGGAGCCGCTCTTTGAAGGTTCGTTTGGCAAGGGGGTTAGAGTACCCGCTACCATTCGTTGACAACAACAAACACCGCTCAAAATCTTACTTTTATGCTCTTTATATGATTTCAAAACTTGAAAAGCTCTAGCACATGATTTAATCCCTGCTTCCCTCTGCGAAGGGCCTGTCTTTTACTTTTATGTTGAGTCAGTAAACCTATTTCCCTCTATCTCAAGCAAGCAATTGAGTTGTTGTGAACCAATCATTTATGCTATGATTCAGTTGATCATGTCTTTTATACTTTCTTGTTTAGTACCAATTTTATCTGAATGAATATGACTTTGAAGTTATCAATGATTATGAAGAGATTGTTATGCTTAAATATGAAAGCCCAGCTATATAAATTCTAATATGAAAGCTTTGCTTAGAAGTACAATCCGTTAGTAGTTCTCTGACCAAGAACAAAGTTTGCCATCACCAATTATGATTTCTTATGCACCTTTACTTGTGATTTCTCTTTACTTATTTCAAGATGAGTTATATGAGGAAGTTGTTTACTAGAATGTCTTGTGTGAATGAATATGATGCTTCTTGTCCGTATTTTATTTATCGACTCTTCACTCCATAAACATGTGGTCTTGTTTATCGAGCTCAGTTTCGCTTGGGGACAAGCGAGGTCTAAGCTTGGGGGAGTTGATACGTCCAATTTGCATCACTATTTTGTATCATAATTTGCTGTTATTCATTGATATATTTCATATTGGGACACAATACTTATGTTATTTCATCTATTTTGCATGTTTCATCATCATTGGAGGATCAAGCACCGGAGCCAGGATTCTGCTGGAAAAAGCACCGTCAGAACGCAATATTTCGGAAGATCGACTGTGGAAGGGAATTTCACGAAAATTCCTATTTTTCCAGATGACGGAGGGAGCCAGAAGGGGAAGAAGAGAGGGGCCACTGTGGGCCCAGACCATAGGGCGGCGCGGCCCAGGCCCTGGCGCGCCACCCTATGCTCTGGGGGGCCCACACCCTTTTCGCCTCCTTTTCTTCGCGTACTCCTTCGTCCCGAAAACCTAAGCCACAGAGGGATCCTCACGAAGGGTTACAGCCGCCTCTGCGGGGCGGAGAACACCAGAGAGAAAAGAGCTCTCCGGCGGGCAGGAATCCGCCGGGGAAATTCCCTCCCGGAGGGGGAAATCGACGCCATCGCCATCGTCATCGAGCGGGACATCATCTCCATCATCATCATCATCATCTCCACCATCTACACCGCCATCACCACCGCTGCACCTCGTCATCGCTGTAGCAATTCGGGTTAAATCTTGATTGTTTGATAGGGGAAACTCTCCCGGTGTTATTCTATACTTGTTGTAGATGCTATTGAGTGAAACCATTGAACCAAGGTTTATGTTCAGATTGTTAATCATCATCATATCACCTCTGATTGTATTCCATATGATGTCTCGTGAGTAGTTCGTTTAGTTCTTGAGGACATGGGTGAAGTCTAAATGCTAGTAGTGAATTATGGTTGAGTAATATTCAATGTTATGATATTTAAGTTGTGGTGTCATTCTTCTAGTGGTGTCGTGTGAACGTCGACTACACGACACTTCACCATTTATGGGCCTAGGGGAGTGCATCTTGTATTCGGTTGCTAATTGCGGGGTTGCCGGAGTGACAGAAACCTGAGCCCCCGTTAGTATATCGATGCAGGAGGGATTGCAGGATCTCAGAGTTTAAGGCTGTGGTTAGATTTATCTTAATTACTTTCTTGTAGTTGCGGATGCTTGCAAGGGGTATAATCACAAGTATGTATTAGTCCTAGGAAGGGCGGTGCATTAGCATAGGTTCACCCACACAACACTTATCAAAACAATGAAGATTAATCAGCTGTATGTAGCGAAAGCACTAGACTAAAATTCCCATGTGTCCTCAGGAACGTTTGGTCATTATAAGTAAACAAACCGGCTTGTCCTTTGTGCTAAAAAGGATTGGGCCACTTGCTGCAATTATTTCTCTCGCATTTTATTTACTTGTACTTTATTTATCTGCAATATCAAAACCCCCTGAATACTTGTCTGTGAGCATTTACAGTGAATCCTCCATCGAAACTGCTGCCAACACCTTCTGCTCCTCGTTGGGATCGACATTCTTACTTATCGAAGATACTACGATACACCCCCTATACTTGTGGGTCATCAATATGATAAATATAGTGAGATTTAATTGGGCATTACGACAAAGTACATAGACCGCCATCCAACTGCATCTATGCCTAAAAAGTCCACCTTCAGGTTATCATCCGAACCCCATTCAGTATTAAGTTGCAAAGCAACAGACAATTGCATTAAGTATGGTGCGTAATGTAATCGACAACTACATCCTTAGACATAGAATCAATGTTTTATCCCTAGTGGCAACAACACATCCACAACCTTAGAACTTTCTGTCACTGTCCCAGATTCAATGGAGGCATGAACCCACTATCGAGCATAAATACTCCCTCTTGGAGTTAAGAGTACAAACTTGGCCAGAGCCTCTACTAATAACGGAGAGCATGCAAGATCATAAACAACACATAAACAATAGATTGATAATCACCATAATCATAGTACTCTCTATCCATCGGATCCCGACAAACACAACATATAGAATTACAGATAAATGATCTTGATCATGTTAGGCAGCTCACAAGATCCAACAATGAAGCACAACAGGAGAAGACGACAATCTAGCTACCGCTATGGACCCATGGTCCAGGGGTGAACTACTCACTCATCACTCCGAGGCGACCATGGCGGTGTAGAGTCCTCGGGAGATGAATCCCCTCTCGCAGGGTGCGGCGATCTCTGAATCCCGAGATGGGATTAGGCGGCGAGGTTTCGTATCGTGGCTCTCGTGCGGGGTTTACGGAGACTTTAAGTAGGCGGAAGGTCAACGCGGGGGCCACACGAGGTGCCCGGGGGTAGGGCCGCCGGCCGGGCAACACTCCCTTCGGTCTTTGGAAGCTTCGTGCAAAAATAGGACCCTGGGCGAAAGTTTGTCCAATTCCGAGAATATTTCCTTACTAGGATTTCTGAAACCAAAAACAACAACAAGCTCTTCGGCATCTTGTTAATAGGTTAGTTCCAGAAAATGCATAAATATGACATATAATGTGCATAAAACATGTAGGTATCATCAATAAAGTAGCATGGAACATAAGAAATTATCGATACGTTGGAGACGTATCAGCATCTTGAAGGAAATTATGATAAGTCTCCAACGTATCGATAATTTCTTATGTTCCATGCTACTTTATTGATGATACCTACATGTTTTATGCACATTATATGTCATATTTATGCATTTTCTGAACTAACCTATTAACAAGATGCCGAAGAGCCAGTTGCTGTTTTCTGCTGTTTTTGTTTCAATCCTAGTAAGGAAATATTCTCGGAATTGGACGAAATCTTCGCCGGGGTCCTATTTTTGCACGAAGCTTCAGAAGACCGAAGAGATACGAAGTGGGGCCACGAGGCAGCCAGGGGATATGGCGGCGCGGCGGCCCGGCCGCGCCGGCTGCCCCCGGCCGCCCTCGTGTGGCCCCCGCGTTGCCCTTTCGTCTACTTAAAGCCTCCGTCGCGAAAACCCCGTCGAGAGCCACGATACGGAAAACCTTCGAGAGACGCCGCGCAATCCCATCTCGGGGATTCGGATCGCCTCGGCACCCTGCGAGAGGGGATTCATCTCCGGAGGACTCTTCATCGCCATGATCGCCTCGGAGTGATGAGTGAGTAGTTCACCCTGGACCATGGGTCCATAGCAGTAGCTAGATGGTCGTCTTCTCCTTGTTGTGCTTCATTGTTGGATCTTGTGAGCTGCCTAACATGATCAAGATCATCTATATGTAATTCTATATGTTGTGTTTGTCGGGATCCGATGGATAGAGAATACTATGATTATGGTGATTATCAATCTATTGTTTATGTGTTGTTTATGATCTTGCATGCTCTCCGTTACTAGAGGCTCTGGCCAAGTTTTACTCTTAACTCCAAGAGGTATTTATAGTGGGTTCATGCCTTCATTGACCTGGGACAGGTGACAGAAAGTTCTAATGATGTGCTGTTGCCACTAGGGATAAAACATTGATTCTATGTCTAAGGATGTAGTTGTCGATTACATTACGCACCATACTTAATGCAATTGTCTGTTGCTTAGCAACTTAATACTGAATGGGGTTCGGATGATAACCTGAAGGTGGACTTTTTAGGCATAGATGCAGTTGGATGGCGGTCTATGTACTTTGTCGTAATGCCCAATTAAATCTCACTATATTTATCATATCATGTATATGCATTGTTTTGCCCTTCTCTATTTTGTCAATTGCCCGACTGTAATTTGTTCACCCAGCATGCTTTTATCTTATGGGAGAGACACCTCTAGTGAACTGTGGACCCCGGTCCTATTCTTTACATAGCATACAATCTAATTGTGTTTTACTGTTTTCTTGCAAACAATCATCTTCCACTCGATACGCTTAATCCTTTGTTACAGCAAGCCGGTGAGATTGACAACCTCATTGTTTCGTTGGGGCAAAGTACTTGGGTTGTGTTGTGCAGGTTCCACGTTGGCGCCGGAATCGTTGTTGCGCCGCATCACATTTTGCCACCATCAACCTTCAACGTGCTTCTTGGCTCCTCCTGGTTCGATCAACCTTGGTTTCTTTCTGAGGGAAAACTTGCCGCTGTGCGCATCATACCTTCCTCTTGGGGTTCCCCACATTTACGCGCATCAAGCCTCTTTTCTGGCGCCGTTGCCGGGGAGATCAAGACACGCTGCAAGGGGAGTCTCCACTTCTCAATCTCTTTACTTTGTTTTTGTCTTGCTTTATTTTATTTACTACTTTGTTTGCTGCACCTAAACAAAACACAAAAAAATTAGTTGCTAGTTTTACTTTATTTACTGTCTTGCTCTCTATATCAAAAACACAAAAAAATTAGTTACTTGCATTTACTTTATCTAGTTTGTTTTATTTACTGTTGCTAAAATGAATACTCCTGAAAATACTAAGTTGTGTGACTTCACAAATGCAAATAATAATGATTTCCTATGCACACCTATTGCTCCACCTGCTACTACAGCAGAATTCTTTGAAATTAAACCTGCTTTACTGAACCTTGTCATGAGAGATCAATTTTCTGGTGCTAGTTCTGATGATGCTGCTGCCCATCTCAATAATTTTGTTGAACTTTGTGAAATGCAAAAGTATAAAGATGTAGATGGTGATATTATTAAATTGAAAGTGTTTCCTTTCTCATTAAGAGGAAGAGCTAAAGATTGGTTGCTATCTTTGCCTAAGAATAGTATTGATTCATGGACTAAATGCAAGGATGCTTTTATTGGTAGATATTATCCTCCCGCTAAAATTATATCTTTGAGAAGTAGCATAATGAATTTTAAGCAATTAGATACTGAACATGTTGCTCAAGCATGGGAGAGAATGAAAACTTTGGTAAAGAATTGCCCAACCCATGGACTGACTACTTGGATGATCATCCAAACCTTCTATGCAGGACTAAATTTTTCTTCGCGGAATTTATTGGATTCAGCTGCTGGAGGTACCTTTATGTCCATCACATTGGGGGCGGCTACAAAACTTCTTGATGATATGATGATAAATTACTCTGAGTGGCACACGGAAAGAGCTCCACAAGGTAAGAAGGTAAATTCTGTTGAAGAAACCTCTTCCTTGAGTGATAAGATTGATGTGATTATGTCTATGCTTGTGAATGGTAGATCTAATGTTGATCCAAATAATGTTCCTTTAGCTTCATTGGTTGCTCAAGAAGAAAATGTTGATGTGAATTTCATTAAAAATAATAATTTCAACAACAATGCTTATAGGAACAACTCTGGTAATAACTATAGGCCATATCCTTCTGCTAATGGTAATGGTTATGGTAATTCTTATGGGAATTCTTACAACAATAATAGAAGTGTACCCTCTGGTCTTGAAGCTATGCTTAAAGAATTTATTAGTACACAAACTGCTTTTAACAAATCTGTTGAGGAAAAGCTTGATAAAATTGATACTATTGCTTCTAGAGTTGATAGACTTGCCTCTGATGTTAATCTTTTAAAATTGAAAGTTATGCCTAATAATGATATTGATAATAAGATTACTACTACAGCAAATGCCATCCAAGTTAGAATTAATGAGAATATAAGATTAATGGCTGAATTGCGTGCTAGGTGGGATAGAGAAGAAAATGAAAAACTAGCTAAAGAGAATAATGTAGCTAAAGTTTGGACTATCACCACCACTAGTAATGCTAATTCTTCACATGTTTCTGCACCTCCTACTATCAATGGTAAAATAATTGGTGTTGGCAATGTTTCTACTCCTAGTGCAAAGCGAACAAAACTGCCTGAAATTGCTAAAACTGCTGAAACTGCTTGTGATAAAACTGCTGAAATTTTTTCCAACCTTGGGAACAATGATCCCATTGCTGTAGCTCATAATGATTTAGACTTTGATGATTGCCACATCTCTGAAGTTATAAAGTTCTTACAAAAACTTGCTAAAAGTCCTAATGCTAGTGCTATAAATTTAGCCTTTACAAAACATATTACAAATGCTCTCATAAAAGCTAGAGAAGAGAAACTTAAACTTGAAACTTCTATTCCTAGAAAGTTAGAAGATGGTTGGGAGCCCATCATTAAAATGAAATTCAATGACTTTGAATGTAATGCTTTATGTGATCTTGGTGCAAGTATTTCTGTTATGCCTAAAAAGATTTATGATATGCTTGACTTGCCACCATTGAAGAATTGTTATTTGGATGTTAATCTTGCCGATAATGTTAAAAAGAAACCTTTGGGGAGGATTGATAATGTGCACATTACGGTTAACAATAACCTTGTCCCCATTGATTTTGTTGTCTTGGATATCGAATGCAATGCATCTTGTCCTATTGTGTTGGGAAGACCTTTTCTTCGAACTGTTGGTGCTGTTATTGATATGAGGGAAGGTAATATTAAATATCAATTTCCTCTCAAGAAAGGTATGGAACACTTCCCTAGAAAGAGAATGAAGTTGCCTTTTGATTCTATTATTAGAACAAGTTATGATGTTGATGCTTCTACTCTCGATGTTACTTGATTTGCACTTTCTGCGCCTAGCTGAAAGGCGTTAAAGAAAAGCGCTTATGGGAGACAACCCATGTTTTTACTACAGCAATTTTTGTTTTGTTGAGTCTTGGAAGTTGTTTACTACTGTAGCAACCTCTCCTTATCATGTTTTTGTGCCAAGTAAAGTTTCTATGTTAAAGTTGATGTTATATTTGGGATCGCTGCGCAGAAACAGCATTGCTGTCTGTCACGAATCTGGGCACAGTTCTCTGTAGAAAATTCGAAAAAATCTGCCAATTTACGAGCATGATCCTCAGATATGTACGCAACTTTCATTAGTTTTGAGTTTTTCCATTTGAGCAAGTCTGGTGCCAGCTTTAAATTCGTCTTTACGGACTGTTCTGTTTTTGACAGATTCTGCCTTTTATTTCGCATTGCCTCTTTTGCTATGTTGGATTTATTTGTTTGATCCATTAATGTCCAGTAGCTTTATGCAATGTCCAGAAGTGAAAATAATGTTTGTGTCACCTATGAACATATGAATTATTAATTGCGCACTAACCCTCTAATGAGTTTGCTTGAAGTTTGGTGTGAAGGAAGTTTTCAAGGGTCAAGAGAGGAGAATGATATACTATGATCAAGAGGAGTGAAAGCTCTAAGCTTGGGGATGCCCCCGTGGTTCACCCCTGCATATTTTAAGAAGACTCAAGCGTCTAAGCTTGGGGATGCCCAAGGCATCCCCTTCTTCATCGACAACATCATCAGGTTCCTCCCCTGAAACTATATTTTTATTCAATCACATCTTGTGTTCTTTACTTGGAGCGTCGTTTGTTTTTGCTTTTGTTTTTGTTTGAATAAGATGGATCCTAGCATTCACTTTGTGGGAGAGAGACACGCTCCGCTGTTGCATATGGACACATGTGTCCTTAGGCTTTACTCATAATGTTCAAGGCGAAGTTTCTTCTTCGTTAAATTGTTATATGGTTGGAATTGAAAAATGCTACATGTAGTAATTCTAAAATGTCTTGGATAATGTGATACTTGGAAATTGTTGTGCTCATGTTTAAGCTCTTGCATCATATGCTTTGCACCCATTAATGAAGAAATACATAGAGCTTGCTAAAATTTGATTTGCATATTTGGTCTCTCTAAGGTCTAGATAATATCTAGTATTGAGTTTTGAACAACAAGGAAAACTGATGACCCACAAGTATAGGGGGTGTATCGTAGTACTTTCGATAAATAAGAGTGTCGAACCCAACGAGGAGCAGAAGGTGTTGACAAACAGTTTCGATGAAGGATTCACTGTAAATGCTCACAGACAAGTATTCAGGGGGTTTTGATATTGCAGATAAATAAAGTACAAGTAAATAAAATGAGAGAGAAATAATTGCAGCGAGTGGCCCAATCCTTTTTAGCACAAAGGACAAGCCGGTTTGTTTACTTATAATGACCAAACGTTCTTGAGGACACACGGGGATTTTAGTCTAGTACTTTCGCTTCATGTGGTTTAATAATCTTCATTGTTTTGATAAGTGTTGTGTGGGTGAACCTATGCTAATGCACCGCCCTTCCTAGAACTAATACATACTTGTGATTATACCCCTTGCAAGCATCCGCAACTACAAGAAAGTAATTAAGATAAATCTAACCACAGCCTTAAACTCTGAGATCCTGCGATCCCTCTGCATCGATATACTAACGGGGGCTTAGGTTTCTGTCACTCCGGCAACCCCGCAATTAGCAACCGAATACAAGATGCACTCCCCTAGGCCCATAAATGGTGAAGTGTCGTGTAGTCGACGTTCACACGACACCACTAGAAGAATGACACCACAACTTAAATATCATAACATTGAATATTACTCAACCATAATTCACTACTAGCATCTAGACTTCACCCATGTCCTCAAGAACTAAACGAACTACTCACGAGACATCATATGGAATACAATCAGAGGTGATATGATGATGAATAACAATCTGAACATAAACCTTGGTTCAATGGTTTCACTCAATAGCATCTACAACAAGTATAGAATAACACCGGGAGAGTTTCCCCTATCAAACAATCAAGATTTAACCCGAATTGCTACAGCGATGACGAGGTGCAGCGGTGATGATGGCGGTGTAGATGGTGGAGATGATGATGATGATGATGGAGATGATGTCCCGCTCGATGACGATGGCGATGGCGTCGATTTCCCCCTCCGGGAGGGAATTTCCCCGGCGGATTCCTGCCCGCCGGAGAGCTCTTTTCTCTCTGGTGTTCTCCGCCCCGCAGAGGCGGCTGTAACCCTTCGTGAGGTCCTCTCTGTGGCTTAGGTTTTCGGGACAAAGGAATACGCGAAAAAAGGAGGCGGGGCTGTGGGGCCCCCGAGCACTGGTGGCGCGGCGGGCCTTGGGCCGCGCCGCCTGTGGTCTGGGCCCACGTGCTCCTCTCTGCTCCCCTTTTGGCTCTCTCCGTCATCGGAAAATAGGAATTTACGTGAAATTCCCTTCCACAGTTGATCTTCCGAAATATTGCGTGCTGACGGTGCTTTTTCCAGCAGAATCCTGGCTCCGGTGCTTGATCCTCCAATGATGATGAAACATGCAAAATAGATGAAATAACATAAGTATTGTGTCCCAATATGAAATATATCAATGAATAACAGCAAATTATGATACAAAATAGTGATGCAAATTGGACGTATCAACTCCCCCAAGCTTAGACCTCGCTTGTCCCCAAGCGAAACTGAGCTCGATAAACAAGACCACATGTTTATGGAGTGAAGAGTCGATAAATAAAATACGGACAAGAAGCATCATATTCATTCACACAAGACATTCTAGTAAACAACTTCCTCATATAACTCATCTCGAAATAAGTAAAGAGAAATCACAAGTAAAGGTGCATAAGAAATCATAATTGGTGATGGCAAACTTTGTTCTTGGTCAGAGAACTACTAACGGATTGTACTTCTAAGCAAAGCTTTCATATTAGAATTTATAGCTGAGCCTTCATATTTAAGCATGACAATCTCTTCATAATCATTGATAACTTCAAAGCCATATTCATTCAAATAAAATTGGTACTAAACAAGAAAGCATAAAAGACATGATTAACTGAATCATAGCATAAATGATTGGTTCACAACAACTCAATTGCTTGCTTGAGATAGAGAGAAATAGGTTTACTGACTCAACATAAAAGTAAAAGACAGGCCCTTCGCAGAGGGAAGCAGGGATTAAATCATGTGCTAGAGCTTTTCAAGTTTTGAAATCATATAAAGAGAATAAAAGTAAGATTTTGAGCGGTGTTTGTTGTTGTCAACGAATGGTAGCGGGCACTCTAACCCCCTTGCCAAACGAACCTTCAAAGAGCGGCTCCCATGAGGGACGGCATCTCTACCAGCAAGGTAGATCATCCCCCTTCTCTTTTGTTTACACATGTGTTTTAGTTTTATTAAGGATGACACTCCCCCCAACCTTGGCTTTCTCAATCCATGGCTAACCGAATCCTCGGGTGCCTTCCAACATTCACATACCATGGAGGAGTGTCTATTGCAAAATTAAGTTGCTTACTGATGAATCAGAGCAAAACATGTGAAGAGAATTATTAATGAAGGTTATTAATTGAGGCTGGGAACCTCATTGCCAGCTCTTATTGCAAAATTATTGGATAAGCGGATGTGCCGCTAGTCCATTGGTGAAAGTCCGCCCAACAAGATTGAAAGATGAAACACCACATACTTCCTCATGAGCTATAGAACATTGACACAAATAAGGAGTAGTAGTTTGAATAATTTAAAGGTAGCACATGAAGTATTTACTTGGAATGGCAGAAAATACCATGTAGTAGGTAGGTATGGTGGACACAAATGGCATAGGTTTGGTCTAAGGTTATGGATGTATGAGAAGCATTCCCTCTCGATACAGGTCTTTGGCTAGCAAGGTTTGATAGCAAGCATAAAGGTTGAGGGAAACAAACAAATATACATATGATAGAACAATCATGCATCTTTCTCATAAGCACAAGCAATTTTAACTTCAGAATACTAAACATAGAGATAATAGAGTAATATATCTAAGTGTATTTCTCTCTTCTAATTAAACATCAGGGTGTTGTTGCTATTGACCAATGCTAAGTTTGCCAAAACCAAATAGATTTACTTAATGCTCCCAAAGTGATATCAATACTCATGTCAAGAGTAATCATATAATGGAGATTGCAAACTAAAATAAGGTGTGCAAAAAGTAAATGATAAGACTTCTCATTAATATTCCATAACGATAACTCACACCAACGGATACATAGATAACTAACTAAGAGAGATACTTCCACATTGCATACTATTCCATATGATAACTTCCCTACTCATGATATGACACTACTTGATAGTAAAAGATAAAGGTGGTGATGATGTGATACCGCGGCACTCCCCCAAGCTTGGAACAAACCAAGGGGATGCCAATACCGATGATGAATTACTCCTTCGGTGATGATGGTGATGGATTCTTCTCGCGCTTCATAAGGATCTCCTTCAGCTTCAGCTTCTCAATTTTGCAATTCTGCACCAAAACCTGAAGAGACTCATTGTTACCCGAGTGTGGCGGTGACGGCCTTGTGCTGGGATTTGAGTAATATTCCAGCATTCTGCGAAGTCGCTGGTTCTCCTCCTGAAGTATCTCCACTTCCCTCCTTAGAGCACGATATTGATCACAAAACTCATCAGCAACCCGTATTGCTTCCTCCACACAAGGGAAAGAATCGAGGTCCAGAGCAGGCGGAAGAGCTCCCTGCAAGTTATGAGAAAAAGAACGCCCAGTGCTAACCGATCCCACCAAAATTGGCTTACTCCTCGTAGTTTCCCACTCTCCTTTTGCTGATGCTATCTTCTCCTTCTCCTTATTGATCCTCTCATCCATCTCTTCCCTCCAAGGCCCCTTGTCTTTGTTGTTGGAGACCATGGTGCTTCTAGATCAAAACAAATCTGGCAGAAAACAGCTCGAAACAAAACACGACGAGAAAACGATATTACGGACCTCCAGGGGTCCGGGGGATTATATAGCAAATATTTTTACGACAAAAGGAAGGTTCCAGGCCGAAAACGAGTGGAAACGGGACGCCGAGTGCCGTCACCATAGGTCGGCGCGGCCAGGGTGGGGCCCGCGGCCTGTGGTGACGGCCTCGCGCGTCTTTTCCACTCCGTTTCGATTTCGTAATTTTTCATATTTTCTAAAAACAACAGAAATAATGTTCGGAAAGGTAAACGCGGACTTTTTATTACCTATACTGTTACCTATTCAAAGTCCAGTTCTGGCGGACTGTCAATTTGTCCTTTGATGAAAGCCTCCGGTGTTTCCACTTGAATAATATCAACATCCACATTATAAGAATCACCCGAGATATAATGCTTGAGTCTTTGTCCATTCACCACTTGTGTGGCATTGCCTTGGAGAGAGCTAATTTTAATTGCTCCTGAACGATACACCTCCTCAACAACATATGGTCCTTCCCACTTCGAGAGTAATTTCCCTGCAAAGAATCTGAGACGAGACCGATACAATAGAACTTGATCTCCAACATTAAATTCTCTTTTAATGATCCTTCTATCATGCCATTTCTTAACTTTTTCTTTAAAGAGTTTAGCATTTTCATAAGCTTCACTTCTCCATTCATCTAGAGAACTTAATTGCAACAACCTCTTATTACCCGCTAGTTTAGGATCTTTATTTAGTTCTCTAACAGCCCAATAAGCTTTGTGCTCTAATTCTAAAGGTAAATGACAAGCTTTTCCATAAACCATTTTATAAGGTGACATTCCCATAGGATTTTTATAAGCAGTTCTATAAGCCCATAATGCTTCTTTCAATTTACTAGCCCAATTCTTTCTAGATTTATTAACAGTCTTACCTAAAATAGCTTTAATCTCTCTATTTGATAATTCTACTTGACCACTAGTTTGAGGATGATAAGCAGAAGCAATTCTATGATTAATACCATACTTAGCAAGAGTTTTTCTAAAACCTCCATGAATAAAATGAGAACCTCCATCAGTCATAATATATCTAGGTACTCCAAATCTAGGAAATATAATATCTACAAGCATTTTTATAGAGGTCTCACCATCAGCACTTTTTGTAGGTATAGCTTCTACCCATTTAGTAACATAATCAACAGCGACAAGTATATGAGTGTTACCGTCTGAAGAAGGGAAAGGTCCCATGAAGTCGAATCCCCAACAATCGAATGGTTCAATAACAAGAGTATAATTCATAGGCATTTCATTGCGTCTGGAGATATTACCAACTCTTTGACATTCATCACAAGATAGAATAAATTTCCTTGCATCTTTGAAGAGTGTTGGCCAATAAAAACCTGATTGTAGAACCTTTTGCGCGGTTCTATCTCCAGCGTGATGTCCTCCATAAACACTTCCATGACATTTATTCAATATCTCCTGTTGTTCATATTCAGGAACACATCTTCGCATAATACCATCCACTCCTTCTTTATACAAGTGTGGGTCATCCCAAAAATAATGCCTCAAGTCATAAAAGAATTTCCTCCTTTGCTGAGCTGAAAAGGTTGGAGGCAAATACTTCGAAACAATAAAGTTAGCATAATCCGCATACCAAGGGCTCTCTCGCGAGCTCACCTTTATTACAGCCAATTGTTCATTTGGAAAACTATCATTAACAGGAACAGGATCATAAGCAATATTTTCCAATCTAGACAAATTATCAGCAACAGGATTATCAGCACCTTTCCTATCTATAATATGTAAATCAAATTCTTGCAACAGAAGTACCCATCTAATAAGCCTTGGCTTAGCATCTTTCTTTGTCATAAGGTATCTAATTGCAGCATGATCAGTATGAATTGTAACTTTCGAATCAACAATATAGGGTCTAAACTTATCACAAGCAAAGACTACAGCTAACAATTCCTTTTCAGTTGTAGCATAATTTCTTTGAGCAGCATCAAGAGTCTTACTAGCATAATGAATAACATTTAATTTTTTATCTACCCGCTGTCCGCCTACAGCAAAATCACTAGCATCACACATAATTTCAAAAGGCAAATTCCAATCAGGAGGTTCAACTACAGGAGCAGTTGTTAAAGCTTTCTTTAGAGTTTCAAAAGCTTCCTTACAATCATCATCAAAAACAAAAGGTACATCTTTTTGAAGAAGATTAGTAAGAGGCTTTGAAATTTTAGAGAAATCTTTAATAAATCTCCTATAAAACCCAGCATGACCAAGAACACTACGAATACCTTTAACATCCCTCGGATAGGGCATCTTCTCAATTGCTTCAACTTTAGCTCTATCAACTTCAATACCTCTCTCAGAAATTTTATGTCCCAATACAATTCCTTCATTAACCATAAAGTGGCATTTCTCCCAATTAAGAACAAGGTTAGTTTCTTCACATCTCTGCAAAACTTTATCAAGGTTTCGCAAGCAATTATCAAAAGAATTCCCATAGACAGAAAAATCATCCATGAACACCTCTACAATACTTTCGCAAAAACCATGAAAAATAGCAGACATGCATCTTTGAAAAGTAGCAGGAGCATTACATAAACCAAAAGGCATACGCCTATAAGCATAAGTTCCATAAGGACAAGTAAAAGTGGTTTTCTCTTGATCTTTAGCTTTAACAGCAATTTGTGAAAACCCAGAATAACCATCAAGAAAGCAAAAATGAGTATTTTTAGATAACCTCTCTAGCATTTGATCAATAAAGGGTAAAGGGTAATGATCTTTCTTAGTAACTTTATTAACTTTTCGAAAATCAATACACATTCTATAACCTACAACTATTCTTTGAGGAATAAGCTCATCATTATCATTAGGCACAACAGTCATTCCTCCTTTCTTAGGAACACAATGAACAGGACTAACCCATCTACTATCAGCAATAGGATATATAATACCAGCTTCAAGGAGTTTTAATACCTCGTTCCTTACCACTTCCTTCATCTTCGGAATTAGACGACGTTGATGTTCAACAACAGGCTTTGCATCATCTTCCATATTAATAGCATGTTGGCAAATAGAAGGAGAAATCCCTTTCAAATCATCAAGAGTATAGCCAATAGCTCCTCGGTGTTTCTTCAATATTTCCAATAACCTTTCTTCCTCAACCTCTGAAAGCTTAGAACTAATAATAACAGGATATATTTTCTTATCATCAATATGAGCATATTTAAGATTATCAGGTAAAGGCTTTAAATCAAAAACAGGATCTTCCTTTGGTGGCGGTGTTGTACCCAAATCTTCCACCGGTAAATCATGCTTGAGAATAGGTTGGCGAAGAAAAATTTCCTCAAGCTCATCTCTTTCTTTCCTAAAAGCTTCACTTTCACTATTCTCCAAATGTTGCTGCAAAGGATTATTAGGAACAAGAACAATAGATGCACACTGCTCCATTTTAAAATCATTACTAGGCAAGTCAGCTTTATAAGGAGTTTTGGTAAATTTAGAAAAGTTAAATTCATAAGGTTCACCAGCAAATCTAGTCAAAATTTTCTCTTTCTTACAATCTATAATAGCTCCACAAGTATTTAGAAAAGGTCTACCAAAAATGATAGGACAATGATCACTAGCAGCAGAACCAAGTACCAAAAAGTCAGCAGGATATTTAATCTTACCACATAGAACTTCCACATCTCGAACAATACCAATTGGAGAAATAGTTTCTCTATTAGCCAAATGAATAACCACATCAATATCTTCAAGTTCACAAGAACCAATTTCGTGCATAATCTCCATGTAAAGCTCATAAGGAATAGCACTAACACTTGCACCAATATCGCATAAACCATAATAGCAATGATCACCAATTCTAACAGATAGCATAGGAACACTAACTTGTTTGGATTTATTAGGATGTGAAACAATATTAGAAGCATCTTCACAGAAAATAATATGACCATCCTCCACATTTTCAGTCACAAGATCTTTAACTATAGCAACAGCAGGTTCAATTTTAATTTGTTCTTCAGGTTCTTTAGGTTTCTTTTCACTTTTATTAACCGCACTAGATATGACAGAGTACTCCTTCATTTTAGCAGGGAAAGGAGTTTTTTCAATATAAGCTTCAGGAATAACATTATCAACAGTTTCAACCACTACACATTTGTTTACAGATGAATCAATTTTATCTTTATATTTCTATTCGTGCCCTGGTTCGTTAGTTGTACTCAGTTTTCCCCAGTCCCTTAGTTTTTCCTCAGTTTTCCCCTCCTCTAGTTTGAAACACGCACAAGTGCTGGAACGGCCGGTAGCCGTCAGGTCAGAGGCCTTGACCGTTAGTCTGACCGGGTGGGGCCGCACAGGGGCAGCTCCTCCCTGACCGTCTCGTGCTGACGGGTAGGGTCAGGAGACACGTCGGAGCAGCCATCCATTTATCGCTGACGTGTGGGCCGTTTTATTTTTCATGATTTTATATGCGGTGCTGCCAATGACAAATGGGGCCGCTCTATAGGGCTGCCGCAGCCAATGACCAGTGGGGTCGTATATTTTTCAGTAAAAGACATATATTGCCGCTCTGTGGGGCTGCCGCAGCCAATGACCAGTGGGGTCGTCTATTTATTTAGGGAAACTCATATATTGCCGCTCTGTGGGGCCTCCGCAGCCAATGACCAGTGGGGTCGTATATTTTTCAGTAAAAGACATATATTGCCGCTCTGTGGGGCTGCCGCAGCAATTGACCAGTGGGGTCGTCTATTTATTAAGAGAAACTCATATATTGCCGCTCTGTGGGGCCTCCGCAGCCAATGACCAGTGGGGTCGTCTATTTTTCAGGAAAAGACATATATTGCCGCTCTGTGGGGCTGCCGCAGCCAATGACCAGTGGGGTCGTCTATTTATTTAGAGAAACTCATATATTGCCGCTCTGTGGGGCCTCCGCAGCCAATGACCAGTGGGGTCGTCTATTTTTCAGGAAAAGACATATATTGCCGCTCTGTGGGGCTGCCGCAGCCAATGACCAGTGGGGTCGTCTATTTATTTAGAGAGAAAAAATCATATATTGCCGCTCTGATATATGTCTTTAGAGAATATCATAGAGAGAAGCAACAAGTTCGCTAATTAATTATTCTTAAGCTAGACCGGAGAAGCGCTGGCAGCTCGTTCCCCACCGTCGGACGGAGCAGCCATCGCCGGCGCCTCGTCGCGCCGCCGGCTCTGTCCCCCGGCGGCGTCGGACGAACTGCGGCGCTGCACGTCAACCACGGCTCCAGCACTTGTTTCGTCCGCACGCATTGTACCCACCGCAGGAAAGTCCGCCGCAAGCAGATCCGCCGCCCACGACGACCGGGATTTGTTCCGCGCACCAATTGGCATAGCTTGGTAAGACCTCCGCTTCTGCCTCCCCCGCCCCCTAATCGATTCGGTTCCCGTAATTTATTGGAGTTTGCAGGTACGAAATAGTGCTCAATGTCTCGTCGTAGCGGGTACACCGGCGAGGGTGGGGATTCGATCATGTCGTGGCCACGTTCTACTTCTCCTACCTCGTCGGAAGTGCAGGTATATAGCTTCAGCTCTCTGTACTACCGTTGAATTTGAAGTTCCGCCATGGCTTGTTGGGGTGATTTCAGTTGTTCTTTTTTCCATTATTGTTACAGTTAGCCAGGCAAGCCGATGATCCATGGTACATTGCATACCAAGATGAATCAACCCAGTGGTGTAGCCAGAGGATGGATTTGGAGGAGAAGGTGGCCAATTTAGGTGATGAATTGGCCCGTAAAAACCTGATGATATTCGAGCTGAAGCGTATTGTGGAGGAAGAAAAGAAGAATTCAGAGCTTATTCGCAAGGAGAAGTTGAGAGTTGAGACAGATCTTGCCGTATTTGATCAAGTGGTAGAAAATCTAGAACATGAACTTAAAGTGATGGGAGAGGAGAAAAGTAGATTCATCTGTGCAGTTTTATTAGGTGTCATCCCTGTCCTAGCAGTTATGTGGTTCTGGTAGACGATTTAGTATAGAATTGTTATTCAGTAGATGGCTCTAACCACTGTATTTTGTTGTGGCTCTAAGCACTGTATTTCGGTGTACAATTTCCTACTTGTGCTAAGTAATGCGCACGATAATTTTAGCATGCATGAACATTTTATAAAAGTGAAGGGATCCCAAAAGTGAATGCATGTACCAGCCTCCGGATCAAATACATATCAATATCTTCCCAATCAAGTTGGGATAGAATTCAAATCATACATACGGATGTACATGGACACATCAAGAACGTGAAGAAGCTTTTTTTGAGACGGAGGTAGTAGTTCAAACAATTTTATCCCAATTGGAAATTGAAAAATACAAATTTATAATAATTTATCCTAATTTGCGCCATCAAACGTTGAAGCGATGTTATCGGCGATGGCTTCAATGTTCGTGGCATCGATGACCAGTGTCGGAACCGCCGCTGTCTTGGTGTACTTCATCAGCGACGGATCTGCGGAGGGCTGGATCGGCGGCTTTGCAGCGTGGTTGTAGACGATGGCTTCAATGTTCGTGGCATCGATGACCAGTGTCGGAACGCTGTCTTGGTGTACTTCACCAGCGACGGATCTGCGGAGGGCTGGATCGGCGGCTTTGCAGCGCGGTTGTAGACGATGGCTTCAATCGTCTTGGCATCGATTCGCACTCTCGGCACCGGAAGTGAGACATCAACAGGCTGGGTCTGCGCCGTCGAAGCGATGTTGTAGGCGATGGCTTCAATGTTCGTGGCATCGATGACCACTGTCGGCACGGCCGCCGTCTTGGTGTTCTTCATCATTCAACAGATCTGAGAATAGAATCGAAAGTGAGACAGAGAGAGACATTTCAACTATTTCTGACGGTTAGATCCTCACCGGCACTCTTAGATCCACGGCGCACGCACGGTTAGATGCACGCCGCCGCACGCACGGTTAGATCCGCGCCGCCGCACGCCGCCGCACGCACGGTTAGATCTGCGCCGCCGCCGCACGCACGGTTAGATCCGCGCCGCCACGCCGCCGCACGCACGGTTAGATCTGCGCCGCCGCAGGCCGCCGCACGCACGGTTAGATCCGCGCCGCCGCACGCACGGTTAGATCCGCGCCGCCGCACGCCACCGCAAGCACGGTTAGATCCGCGCCGCCGCACGCCACCGCAAGCACGGTTAGATCCGCGCCGCCGCACGCACGGTTAGAGAGAGGAGGGTTGGTAGGTATGTGCTCTGCTCTTGTCTCCGTATGCGTCCATCGTGGTCCATAGATACAGGCCGTGAGTACAACCAATGATCGAACGGTGCAAGCGTTCGTTGAGCTTTCATCCAACCAAGATCCGTGTGACATACATCTCGACCAATCAGAGATCAGCCAGTGAGTACAAGTTAGGAAAACTGAGTAGAACTGAGAGGGGGAAAAGTGAGGAAATGTTTATCGGAAGGGCAAAACTGAGTATGACTGAGTAAGACAAGTGGGCCCGGAGGGGAAAACTGAGTAACACTAAGTAAAACAGGGGCACCCAAATAATAAACGGACTAAGGGAAATTGAAGCTTTTGGCATAAAAATTGTAAAATTGTGTTATTTGAACAATATATTACATTTTGGCCGACTAGATATTGTTTGCAACTCAAAGATACACAAGTGTGACGAATTTGGACTCATTTGGACAAAGTTTGTAAGCATAGTGGGTATTTGGGAGGTGTATTGAGCAGAAAGCCCTGCATCTTCATATCTAGTAGCTCATGGACTAGGAAGTGGTTTTGAAGCTTTTGGCATAAAAACTTCATATCTCTATATTTCCTTTTCCATTATTATTTCTCTAGGTTGTAGGTAACATAACAAGGCTCCATGGGAAGGTTCCACCATGTTTTGAATTATTTTGAATTGAACCCTAAAATGTTAAAACCCTAAAACCCTAAAACCCTAAAACCCTAAAATGCTTAAATGTGGCATACAAATTGTTCATACAAATTCAAATTGTTCAACACAAAGGCATCCCCAATACAAATTGTTCAACACAAAGGGATCCCCAATACAAAGGGAACCCCAATACAAAGGGAACCCCAATACAAATTGTTCAACACAAAGGGATCCCCAATACAAAGGGAACCCCAATACAAATTGTTCATACAAATTCAAATTAGTTGTTCAGAATAAAATCTTTTTCTTGCTCCTGGTGTGACTCGCTGGGGCCACCACCTTACTCCGGGTAACCCTACCAGGGATATTACCGGTGTCTACCTTCCTTTTGCCCTCTTTCTTGTTCTTCTTCTTCTGCGAAGCTTCTGCTGCCAAAGTACTCTGACACATACTGATCAACTTCACCATCTTCACCCCCTATAACACTCATGAAAAACAATGCGTGTATGCAGGGTATCCCACGGATCTGCCATCCCCTACAATGGCATGTCCTATCAACCAAACTCACTGGATACCTCCACTGCCTGTTTTTACTGTCAGTGTAGGTTACCTCAGCCTCCATTCCTTTTCTGACGCATTGCATCCTCAATTGTTTTGCCCTCTCATGCAAAGACTTAATCAAAGATGGGAGCATGAGATGGCCAACATAATTTGTGGATGCAATTCTTTGACGCAGATCGATCTTTATCATGATCATCTGCCTAATCTTATCAAATATTTGCCACAGCATAAGCCCTTTCAATGACTTGACCTTTGAGTTGAAACTCTCCGCAAGGTTACTTGTTACATAGTCTACCTTGCAAATTTCATTGAATTGGCTTCTTGACCACACCCTACCATGATGTTCATCCAAGTACTCCTTCACCCCAGGTTTTTGTTTATACAACACATCCAAATGAAACTTATGCTTCCTAGAGCTGCATGTGTATGAAGCTGGCCATAGGTTGTCAGTAAAAACTTTACCCTTGAATTTCTTTGTAAAATTCTGTACCAAGTGTCGCATACATTCCCTATGCTCCACTCCAGGGAATACTGCTTCTACCGCACTCTCCAAACCTTTGCAAGCGTCTGTGTGGATAACAAGTCCTGGTGGATGACCTATAAGGTCGCGCAAGTTCTGCAGAAACCAAGTCCAACTTTCCTCTGACTCAACCTCCAAAACTCCATAAGCAACAGGGAACATCCAATTATGTCCATCAACTGCAGTAGCAGCAACTAGCTGTCCTTTAAACCTACCATGAAGAGCTGATGCATCCACGGCCAAATAAGGCCTGCAACCGTCCAAAAAGCCTTTCCAGCAAGCTTTGAAACAAACAAAAGCCCTTCTAAAACATTCCTTGTGCATTACCTTCCCGCTTTTCAATTTGTAGGGAACTGTATGCTTGTCTATTGCTACAACACTGCCTGGACTAGCCATCTCCACTTCAGCTTTGAAAGTGTAAAGCAACTGAAAGCTTTCATTCCATGGACCATTGATCTTGTCAAGAGCCATTTCCTTTGCATAGAACATCCTCATGTAAGGTACTTTCATCCCTTTATACTTCTCAGCCACCTTTTTCTGGAGTGCCGTTGGACCAAGTGAAGGAGTTTCTCTCAGCCAATCTAGGATTATATCTGCCAACCACCTAGTCTTCGCTAGCTTTGTTTTCAGGTCTGGCTCTCCCCCTAGAGGTGGACACCTATGGATCTCCTTATTAACCTTTATCTGAAACATAATGATAAGGGATGTCAGTAATAGATAACAAATTTTACACCGTGATCTAAATACACAACTGGTTGGCGTAGTACCTGAACCAAGCTGCTTCTGCGCATTGTGGATGCATGCAGCCTAAACCTACACCTTGGGTATGGGCATTTAATTGTGAACCTACCTGGCTCACTTTTAATAACATCAAAATTATTCTTAGTGAGAATGTGATATGTAGTAATTGCATTACGGCAGTCCATCATCGTTTGAAACACGGTGCCTTTTGCAAGCTGAGGATCCTCCCTGTTCCACTCAATTGTTGGCAAGTCTTCACCTTCGTAATCGGCTAAAACGAGGCTGTCATCGTTCTCATTCTTCTCTTCATCATCAGTCTCATCAAATCTGGCACCAAAAGCAATATCTTCCATGTATTGATCCTCCATTGCCTGCTTACTGCATCGATCTACCAATTCAGGAAACATTAACTCATCCTCATCATCTTCAGGAGACTGATCCCCAATCTCTGCATCGTCCTCCACATTGACCACAGGAACGATCTGGCTACCACTCGCACTGGGGACAGATGGTGCTGCTGTGGACCTACAAGGATCGCCGCGGCGCACACTATTAGCAGAGGCAGCAGCAGTAGAGAGACATGATGCCCGACCACCTGATGATGCCCGACCACCTGATGATGCCCGAACACCAGATGATGCCTGGCCCCTGTCCACATGGACACGAATTTTACCGAAATGGCAAGAAGCATTCAAAGCAAAAAGAATTCCCAGATCATCGTCGGAAAATAGTGGAACCAATCTTTGCTCCGTGCTGTTGAAATATTCGAAATGAACTGCATCGCGAGGGCTCCAGGGGTACTTATCGAAGATGTTAGCTTTCAAATCCCTCAACGAGATGGTGGTTGCAACCACCGCAGGGAAGTAAAACCCATTCATTTCGCGTTTAGAATCACGCGTAAAGCTAGAATCCAGCCTAACCACCAGCCGAAAAGCCAGCGCTGGATCAATCCTATTCGAAAAGCAACGCAGTTAGTTGAGCAACAACGATTGGCGCTCAAAAACTGCCTACTGTTAATTCACATAGGCAGACGATGCTTACCCAGATGGAATCCATGCGTTAGATCCCTCCGATTCCCAATCTTCTCCGCGGCTGACGGGAAGAGTCGGTACATCAGACGGATATACAAACTCTACCGCGACAGGGGTAGATCTAGATCTGGTGGAGGCGGATCCCTCTCCGCCTCCCGGGGGTGGTGGTGGGGGCGGGGGCGGCTCGGCGGCGGACGACGCCATAAGGTAGGAGGGCAGGACGGCGTGGCGGCGGAGGGGCGGTGTGTGAGCTCCTCCAGTATCGGGCGGAGTGGAAAGCTTTGGGTGAGCTCCTCGAGTCAACAGTCAACATAGTTCGAAAGAAACGGTCAATTCAACACCAACGCGGCTCCCTAGCCGTCACCGGTAACGGTGAAGGCCTCTGACCAGACGGCAACCCTCCCGTCTGAGCGTCTGCGACGGGTTTCAAACTAGAGGGAGGGGAAAACTGAGGAAAAACTAAGGGGCTGGGGAAAACTGAGTACAACTAACGAACCAGGGGCACGAAAATAGAAATCCCTTTTATCTTTATACGGTTCATGATACTTATCAAAATTCTTCTTAGGCAGTTCATAATGAGAGGCAAAAGCTTTATAAAGATTTGCAACAACTTGGGAATCAAGACCATATGTAGCACTCATATTACGAAATTTATCAGTATCCATAAAAGCTTCAATGCATTTATAATCATAAATTATACCTGATTCTCTATCTTTGTCGTTCTCCCATCCTTCAGTATTTTCTTGGATCCGATCAAGAAGGTCCCTTTTAAACTCTTCATTCTTGCGTGTAAATGATCCAGAACAAGAAGTATCCAGCAAGGTCTTGTCTTGAAAAGAAAGTCTTGCATAGAAATTATCAATAATAACATTACCAGGAAGCTCATGAATGGGGCATTTGAGCATTAAAGACTTCAATCTCCCCCAAGCTTGGGCAATACTCTCTCCATCATGAGGCCAGAAATTATATATGCGGTTCCGGTCTTTGTGAATTTCACTTGGAGGATAAAATTTGGAATAAAATAAAGGCACAATGTCCTCCCAATCAATAGAATCACCATTCTTCAGCAATTTATACCAGTGCGCCGCTTTACCAGACAGCGATATAGTGAATAGTTTCTTTCTAACTTCATTCATAGAAATACCTGCACATTTGAATAACCCGCATAATTCATGCAAAAACAATAAATGATCACCAGGATGAACAGTTCCATCCCCTTCATAGCGGTTATCCATAACACGTTCAATAATTTTCATAGGTATTTTATATGGTACTACTTCCTCACCTGGCGCTTCATCCACTACCGTTGCAGTAGTAGTAGATTTCCCAAATAGAAATTGAAGAGAGGATCTCTCCATAATGATTTATAGCAGCAGGCAGAAATAAAATCAGCACAAACAGTAAAGGTTTTCCTTACCAATTCCGCTTACCAATAGCGCTTCACTCCCCGGCAACGGCGCCAGAAAATAGTCTTGATGACCCACAAGTATAGGGGGTGTATCGTAGTACTTTCGATAAATAAGAGTGTCGAACCCAACGAGGAGCAGAAGGTGTTGACAAACAGTTTCGATGAAGGATTCACTGTAAATGCTCACAGACAAGTATTCGGGGGTTTTGATATTGCAGATAAATAAAGTACAAGTAAATAAAATGAGAGAGAAATAATTGCAGCGAGTGGCCCAATCCTTTTTAGCACAAAGGACAAGCCGGTTTGTTTACTTATAATGACCAAACGTTCCTGAGGACACACGGGGATTTTAGTCTAGTACTTTCGCTTCATGTGGTTTAATAATCTTCATTGTTTTGATAAGTGTTGTGTGGGTGAACCTATGCTAATGCACCGCCCTTCCTAGGACTAATACATACTTGTGATTATACCCCTTGCAAGCATCCGCAACTACAAGAAAGTAATTAAGATAAATCTAACCACAGCCTTAAACTCTGAGATCCTGCGATCCCTCCTGCATCGATATACTAACGGGGGCTTAGGTTTCTGTCACTCCGGCAACCCCGCAATTAGCAACCGAATACAAGATGCACTCCCCTAGGCCCATAAATGGTGAAGTGTCGTGTAGTCGACGTTCACACGACACCACTAGAAGAATGACACCACAACTTAAATATCATAACATTGAATATTACTCAACCATAATTCACTACTAGCATCTAGACTTCACCCATGTCCTCAAGAACTAAACGAACTACTCACGAGACATCATATGGAATACAATCAGAGGTGATATGATGATGAATAACAATCTGAACATAAACCTTGGTTCAATGGTTTCACTCAATAGCATCTACAACAAGTATAGAATAACACCGGGAGAGTTTCCCCTATCAAACAATCAAGATTTAACCCGAATTGCTACAGCGATGACGAGGTGCAGCGGTGATGATGGCGGTGTAGATGGTGGAGATGATGATGATGATGATGGAGATGATGTCCCGCTCGATGACGATGGCGATGGCGTCGATTTCCCCCTCCGGGAGGGAATTCCTGCCCGCCGGAGAGCTCTTTCTCTCTGGTGTTCTCCGCCCCGCAGAGGCTGTAACCCTTCGTGAGGTCCTCTCTGTGGCTTAGGTTTTCGGGACGAAGGAATACGCGAAGAAAAGGAGGCGAAAGGGGCTGTGGGGCCCCCAGCACGGTGGCGCGGCCAGGCCTTGGGCCGCGCCGCCCGTGGTCTGGGCTCACGTGGCTCCTCTCTGCTCCCCTTTTGGCTCTCCGTCATCGGAAAAATAGGAATTTACGTGAAATTCCCTTCCACAGTTGATCTTCCGAAATATTGCGCTGACGGTGCTTTTTCCAGCAGAATCCTGGCTCCGGTGCTTGATCCTCCAATGATGATGAAACATGCAAAATAGATGAAATAACATAAGTATTGTGTCCCAATATGAAATATATCAATGAATAACAGCAAATTATGATACAAAATAGTGATGCAAATTGGACGTATCAAAGACGGTGTAGAGTCTTATAATGTTTACAATATGTCTTTTATGTGAGTTTTGCTGCACCGGTTCATCCTTGAGTTTGCTTCAAATAACCTTGCTAGCCTAAACCTTGTATCGAGAGGGAATACTTCTCATGCATCCAAAATCCTTGAGCCAATTACTATGCCATTTGTGTCCACCATACCTACCTACTACATGGTATTTCTCCGCCATTCCAAAGTAAATTGCTTGAGTGCTACCTTTAAAATTCCATCATCCACCTTTGCAATATATAGCTCATGGGACAAAATAGCCTTAAAAACTATCGTAGTATTGAATATGTACTTATGCACTTTATCTTTTATTAAGTTGCTTGTTGTGCGATAACCATGCTTCTGGGGAACGCCATCAACTATTGTTGAATATCATGTGAGTTGCTATGCATGTCCGTCTTGTCTAAAGGATCTATCATTTTAGTGGTTGGAGCATGCAAAATTGTTAGAGAAGAACATTGGGCCGCTAACTAAAGCCATGAATCATGGTTGAAGTTTCAGTTTTGGACATATATCCTCAATCTCATATGAGAATAATAATCATTGCTACATGCTTATGCATTTAAGAGGAGTCCATTATCTGTTGTCCATGTTGTCCCGGTATGGATGTCTAAGTTGAGAATAATCAAAAGCGAGAAATCCAAAATGCGAGCTTTCTCCTTAGACCTTTGTACAGGCGGCATGGAGGTACCCCTTTGTGACACTTGGTTGAAACATGGCATGCAAAGATCCGGTAGTCCAAGCTAAGTAGGACGAGGTGCGGACACTATTAGTACACTATGCATGAGGCTTGCAACTTGTAAGATATAATTTACATAACTCATATGCTTTATTACTACCGTTGACAAAATTGTTTCATGTTTTCAAAATAAAAGCTCTAGCACAAATACAGCAATCGATGCTTTCCTCTTTGAAGGACCATTCTTTTACTTTTATTGTTGAGTCAGTTTACCTATCTCCTTCCACCTTAAGAAGCAAACACTTGTGTGAACTGTGCATTGATTCCTACATACTTGCATATTGCACTTGTTATATTACTCTATGTTGACAATATCCATGAGATATACATGTTATAAGTTGAAAGCAACCGCTGAAACTTAATCTTCCTTTGTGTTGCTTCAACACCTTTACTTTGATTTATTGCTTTATGAGTTAACTCTTATGCAAGACTTATTGATGCTTGTCTTGAAGTACTATTCATGAAAAGTATTTGCTATATGATTCACTTGTTTACTCATGTCATTACCTTTGTTTTGATCGCTGCATTCATTACATATGTTTACAAATAGTATGATCAAGATTATGATGGCATGTCACTTCAGAAATTATCTTTGTTATCGTTTTACCTGCTCGGGACGACGAACTAAGCTTGGGGATGCTGATACGTCTCCAACGTATCGATAATTTCTTATGTTCCATGCTACTTTATTGATGATACCTACATGTTTTATGCACATTATATGTCATATTTATGCATTTTCGGAACTAACCTATTAACAAGATGCCGAAGAGCGATTCTTTGTTTTCTGCTGTTTTTGTTTCAGAAATCCTAGTAAGGAAATATTCTCGAAATTGGACGAAATCTTCGCCCAGGGTCCTATTTTTGCACGAAGCTTCCAGAAGACCGAAGAGATAACGAAGTGGGGCCACGAGGCAGCCAGGGGATAGGGCGGCGCGGCCTGGCCCTGGCGCGCCGGCCTGCCCCTGGGCCCTCGTGTGGCCCCCGCGTTGCCCTTTCGTTTAAAGCCTCCGTCGCGAAACCCCGATGAAGCCACGATACGGAAAACCTTCCAGACGCCGCCGCGAATCCCATCTCGGGGATTCGGGAGATCGCCTCCGGCACCCTGCCGGAGAGGGGATTCATCTCCCGGAGGACTCTTCATCGCCATGATCGCCTCGGAGTGATGAGTGAGTAGTTCACCCCTGGACCATGGGTCCATAGCAGTAGCTAGATGGTCGTCTTCTCCTTGTTGTGCTTCATTGTTGGATCTTGTGAGCTGCCTAACATGATCAAGATCATCTATATGTAATTCTATATGTTGTGTTTGTCGGGATCCGATGGATAGAGAATACTATGATTATGGTGATTATCAATCTATTGTTTATGTGTTGTTTATGATCTTGCATGCTCTCCGTTACTAGTAGAGGCTCTGGCCAAGTTTTTACTCTTAACTCCAAGAGGGAGTATTTATGCTCGATAGTGGGTTCATGCCTTCATTGACACCTGGGACAGTGACAGAAAGTTCTAAGGTTGTGATGTGCTGTTGCCACTAGGGATAAAACATTGATTCTATGTCTAAGGATGTAGTTGTCGATTACATTACGCACCATACTTAATGCAATTGTCTGTTGCTTAGCAACTTAATACTGAATGGGGTTCGGATGATAACCTGAAGGTGGACTTTTTAGGCATAGATGCAGTTGGATGGCGGTCTATGTACTTTGTCGTAATGCCCAATTAAATCTCACTATATTTATCATATCATGTATATGCATTGTATGCCCTTCTCTATTTTGTCAATTGCCCGACTGTAATTTGTTCACCCAACATGCTTTTATCTTATGGGAGAGACACCTCTAGTGACTGTGGACCCCGGTCCTATTCTTTACATAGCATACAATCTACTGCAATTGTGTTTTACTGTTTTCTTGCAAACAATCATCTTCCACTCGATACGCTTAATCCTTTGTTACAGCAAGCCGGTGAGATTGACAACCTCACTGTTCGTTGGGGCAAAGTACTTGGGTTGTGTTGTGCAGGTTCCACGTTGGCGCCGGAATCCCTGTTGTTGCGCCGCATCACATTTCGCCACCATCAACCTTCAACGTGCTTCTTGGCTCCTCCTGGTTCGATCAACCTTGGTTTCTTTCTGAGGGAAAACTTGCCGCTGTGCGCATCATACCTTCCTCTTGGGGTTCCCAACGGACGTGTACATTTACGCGCATCAGAGTGTCATCTAAATAAAACTAAAATAAAAAGGCACTCCTTCATGGTATGAGATTGTTGGCAGGCACCCGAGGATTCGGTTAGCCATGGTTTGTGAAAGAAAGGTTGGAAGGAGTGCCACCCAAAAATAAAATAAAATGGGAGCCGCTCTTGAAAGTCTGGTTGATAAGGTAGTTAGAGTACCCATTACCATTCGTTGACAACAACAAACACCTCTCAAAACTTTACTTTTATACTCTCTTGATGTTTTTAAAACCAAAGCTCTAGCACAAATATAGCAATCAATGCTTTCCTCTTTGAAGGACCTTTCTTTTACTTTTATGTTGAGTCAGTTCACCTATTTCTCTCCACCTCAAGAAGCAAACACTTGTGTGAACTGTGCATTGATTCCTACATACTTGCATATTGCACTTGTTATATTACTTTATATTGACACTATCCATGAGATATACATGTTATAAGTTGAAAGCAACCGCTGAAACTTAATCTTCCTTTGTGTTGCTTCAATACCTTTACTTTGATTTATTGCTTTATGAGTTAACTCTTATGCAAGACTTATTGATGCTTGTCTTGAAGTACTATTCATGAAAAGTCTTTGCTTTATGATTCATTTGTTTACTCATGACATTACCATTGTTTTTGATCGCTGCATTCATCTCATATGTTTACAAATAGTATGATCAAGATTATGATGGCATGTCACTTCAGAAATTATCTTTGTTATCGTTTTACCTGCTCGGGACGAGCAGAACTAAGCTTGGGGATGCTGATACGTCTCCGATGTATCGATAATTTCTTATGTTCCATGCCACATTATTGATGATATCTACATGTTTTATGCACACTTTATATATTATGCATTTTTCTGGAACTAACCTATTAACAAGATGCCGAAGTGCAGTTCTGTTTTCTGCTGTTTTTGGTTTCAGAAATCCTAGTAAGGAAATATTCTCGGAATTGGACGAAATCAACGCCCAGGTTCCTATTTTGCCGGAAGCATCCAGAACACCCGAGAGCCGCCAGAGGGGGGCCCTATGGGCCCCAGATGATAGGGTGGCGCGGCCTGGGCCCTGGCCGCGCCAGCCTATGGTGTCGTCGCCCCTTCGACCCTCCGAGGCTGCCCTTTCGCCTATATAAAGCCCCTGCGTCGAAACCCTTACGGAATAAGCCACGGTACGCGAAACCTTCCGAGCCGCCGCCATCGCGAAGCCAAGATGGGGGACAGGAGTCTCTGTTCGGCACTCGGGACGGGGAAGTGCCCCGGAAGGCTTCTCCATCAACACCGCTGCCATCTCCACCGCCATCTTCATCACCGCTGCTGCTCCCATGAGGAGGGAGTAGTTCTCCATCGAGGCTCGGGGCTGTACCGGTAGCTATGTGGTTCATATCTCTCCTATGTACTTCAATACAATAATCTCATGAGCTGCCTTACATGATTGAGATTCATATGATGATGCTTGTAATCTAGATGTCATTGTGCTAGTCAAGTGAGTTTTACTTATGTGATCTCCGGAGACTCCTTGTCCCACGTGTGTAAAGGTGACAGTGTGTGCACCGTGTGGGTCTCTTAGGCTATATTTCATAGAATACTTATTCACTGTTATGAATGGCATAGTGAAGTGCTTATTTATATCTCTTTATGATTGCAATGTGTTTTGTATCACAATTTATCTATGTGCTACTCTAGTGATGTTATTAAAGTAGTTTATTCCTCCTGCACGGTGTAATGGTGACAGTGTGTGCACTCGTGTTAGTACTTGGTTTATGCTATGATCATGATCTCTTGTAGATTGCGAAGTTAACTATTGCTATGATAGTATTGATGTGTATTATTCCTCCTACATAAGCATGAAGGTGACAGTGTGCATGCTATGTTAGTACTTGGTTTAGTCGTTTCGATCTTTCATGCACTCTAAGGTTATTTAAATATGAACATTGAATTGTGGAGCTTGTTAACTCCGGCATTGAGGATTCGTGTAATCCTACGCAATGTGTTCATCATCCAACAAGAGAGTGTAGAGTATGCATTTATCTATTCGTTATGTGATCAATGTTGAGAGTGTCCACTAGTGAAAGTCTATTCCCTAGGCCTTGTTCCTAAATACTTTCTCTGCTTGTTTCTGTTTCTTGCGTTACTACTGCTGCGTTACTACTGCATGTTTACTTCCCGCAATATTACCATCAGCGCACGCCATGAGCTATTTTTCTGGCCGTACTACTGCTCATATTCATTCATACCACTTGTATTTCACTATCTCTTCGCCGAACTAGTACACCTATTAGGTGTGTTGGGGACACAAGAGACTTCTTGCTTTGTGGTTGCAGGGTTGCATGAGAGGGATATCTTTGACCTCTTCCTCCCCGAGTTCGATAAACCTTGGGTAATCCACTTAAGGGAAACTTGCTGCTGTTCTACAAATCTCGCTCTTGGAGGCCCAACACGTCTACAAGAATAGAAGCACCGTAGACATCGCCACCGCGAATCCCATCTCGGGGATTAGGAGATCGCCTCGGCACCTGCCGGAGGGAATCATCACCGGAGGGCTCTACATCATCATGCCCGCCTCCGGATTGATGCGTGAGTAGTTCATCCTTGGACTATGGGTCCATAGCAGTAGCTAGATGGTTGTCTTCTCCGCTTGTGCTATCATTGTTTAGATCTTGTGAGCTGCCTAACATGATCAAGATCATCTATTTGTAATGCTACATGTTGTGTTTGGTGGGATCCGATGAATCTAGAATACTATGTTAAGTTGATTATCAATCTATTATATATGTGTTGTTTATGTTCTTGCATGCTCTCCGTTGCTAGTAGAGGCTCTGGCCAAGTTGATACTTGTAACTCCAAGAGGGAGTAATTATGCTCGATAGTGGGTTCATGCCTCCATTGAATCTGGGACAGTGACAGAAAGTTCTAAGGTTGTGGATGTGCTGTTGCTACTAGGGATAAAATATTGATGCTTTGTCTAAGGATATTTGTGTTGATTACATTACGCACCATACTTAATGCAATTGTCTGTTGTTTGCAACTTAATACAAGAAGGGGTTCGGATGCTAACCTGAAGGTAGACTTTTTAGGCATAGATTCATGCTGGATGGCGGTCTATGTTCTTTGTCGTAATGCCCTGATTAAATCTCATAGTAATCATCAAGATATGTATATGAATCTTTATTTGTCAATTGCCCACTGTAATTTGTTCACCCAGCATGCTATTTATCTTATTGGAGAGACACCACTAGTGAACTGTGGACCCCGGTCCATTCTTTTACATCTGAATACATTCTACTGCAAGTATTGTTCTTTACTGTTCTTTGCAAACAAACACCATCTTACACTCTATACGCTTAATCCTTTGTTTTCAGCAAGCCGGTGAGATTGACAACCTCACTGTTACGTTGGGGCAAAGTATCTTGATTGTGTTGTGCATGTTCCACGTTGGCGCCGGTTTCACTGGTGTTGCGCCGCACTACATTCCTCCACCAACAACCTTCACGTGCTTCTTGGCTACTGGTTCGATAACCTTGGTTTCTTTCGAGGGAAAACTTGCTTTGTGCGCATCACACCTTCCTCTTGGGGTTCCCAACGACGTGTCGACACGCCCACAAGACTTTTTCTGCGGTTCCGGGAGATCAAGACACATAAGGGGAGTCTCCACTTCCAATCTCTTTACTTTGTTTTTGTCTTGCTTTACTTTATTTTATTTATTGTCTTGTTTGCTACATATTAAAAACACAAAAAAATTAGTTACTTTACTTTCTGTCTTATTTACTAGTTCTATATCAAAAATACAAAAAAATTAGTTACTTGTCTTTATTCTACTTGCTTAGTTTACTTTTATTACTGCTATAATGGGTACTCCTGAAAATACTAAGTTGTGTGATTTCACTAGCACAAATAATAATGATTTTATATGTACTCCTATTGCTCCACCTGCTACTACAGCAGAATTTTATGAAATTAAACCTGCTTTACTGAATCTTGTTATGAGAGAGCAATTTTCTGGTGTTAGTACTGATGATGCTGCTGCCCATCTTAATAATTTTGTTGAACTTTGTGAAATGCAAAAGTATAAGGATATAGATGGTGATATTATAAAACTGAAATTGTTTCCTTTCTCATTAAGAGGAAGAGCTAAAGATTGGTTGCTTTCTTTGCCTAAGAATAGTATTGATTCATGGACTAAATGTAAAGATGCTTTTATTAGTAAATATTATCCTCCTGCTAAGATTATATCTTTTAGAAGTAGCATAATGAATTTTAATCAATTTGATAATGAACATGTTGCTCAAGCATGGGAGAGAATGAAATCTTTGGTAAAGAATTGCCCAACCCATGGACTGACTACTTGGATGATCATCCAAACCTTTTATGCAGGATTGAATTTTTCCTCGAGGAACCTATTGGATTTAGCTGCTGGAGGTACTTTTATGTCCATCACCTGGGCGCCGCGACTAAATTACTTGATGATATGATGATCAATTACTCTGAAACACTGAAAGAATTCCTCAAGGTAAGAAGGTAAATTCTGTTGAAGAAACTTCTTCTTTGGGTGATAAGATTGATGCTATTATGTCTATGCTTGCAAATGGTAGATCTCATATTGATCCTAATAATGTTCCTTTAGCTTCATTGGTTGCTCAAGAAGAAAATGTTGATGTGAATTTCATAAAGAGTAATAATTTCAACAACAATGCTTATAGGAATAATTATGGTAACAACAACTATAGGACCATATCCTTCTAATAATGGTAATGGTTATGGTAATTCTTACAATAATAATAAGAGTGTACCCTCTGGTCTTGAAGTAATGCTTAAAGAATGTAGCACCCTATCTTTTAATAAAGATAAGATACCTGTGTATAGTGCTATTCCCGGGATCACTGATAGCACACACATTACAAAATATAGTAATCATTGCAATAGTATCAAATTACTACATCTTTGATCCAGAGGGTAAAGTAAAACCTTACAATTTGCATAGTCACATGGACTAGCTCAATACAAACACAGCGGAAAGTAAATCATCAATGAGCCTTCATCATCTTCATGTGCCACAGGCAGTCATGTTGGAATGTAGACTCGAGATCCTACCACGTACTTCTCCTCGGAAAATCCTGCACGTTTGAATATGCAGCCCCACGAATGGAGGTCAGTACAATGATGTACTGGCAAATGACACTTATATGGTGGCAGTTTTGGGCATAACTATCTACATGATATTTGGCAAGTGGAGTTTAGGCAAATTTGCATAAAGCCAATTTTATCCTACATTTTATTTGAAAACAAAACTTTTGTAAAACCTGTAATATTGTCATAAATAGTACCATGGTTACATCTCCCATGTACTATCCGACAGTTGCTACTCAAACTTTTAACTCATTCAGAAAAGGTGATGAGATTCTTCCGTACATTCCTTGTCCAGGAGCTCAAATTGTCCGTAACCGGGGACACGGCTAAGATCTTAGGTTTAACTCTCGAGAGGTTGTGCACTTTCACCTTACGACCCACCCTTCCCAAGAGAAGAAATGAGACAAGATCTTTCAGAAGGAGGTTTCCACCATAACTAGCTAGACCCGTTCCCGTTGGGTTGCAAGCCCCATCATCATGTCTAGCAACAAGTTTGACCTCACAACTTACTTAATCCCGGCAGAGCCCATAATACCATAAGGCTGCACTGGAAGCTATCTAAAACATGGACGACATAGTAATCTCTTTAATCCTGAGTGGCCAACCACAAGTGCACTCTCAGGCGACGACAACCACAATGTGGCCCTGAGTAGCCACTCAACATGTGAGCACCCTCAGGCGACGACAACCACAATGTGGCCCTGAGTAGCCACTCAACATTTGCGCACCCTCAGGCGAAGACAACCACCAAGTGGCCCTGAGTAGTCACTCAACATGTGAGCACCCTCAGGCGAAGACAACCACATAGTGGCCCTGAGTAGCCGCCCACCATACAACCAATCCACCCAGGTGTTTCATTTAGGGTTGTTAGTTTTAGTTCTCAATACTCACAATCCAGAATAACCAAAACAGCAGTGGCATTTTGTTATTGCTAGGCATACTAAGAATACTAGCAAGGGTTCATGGTGGCTACACACTACTGGGATTGATAAGCATAGCATAACTTTCGAAAACAAAATCCTACCATGCATACTAGTTTAAAAACACTAATGCATAACAAAATAGGTAGGAATTGAGTGTCACTTGCCTTTTGGTAGTCGAAGCGCGTTCACTTCTCTTAATCAAAATACGTGTCTCTCCGTACAAACTATAACATAGAATATAGCACAACATAAACACACCATTCAACAACAATAAAATCAAACCAAGCAAACAACAAGTAATTATTCATTGTGTTTTAGTCATTGGATAAAGAAGATATGGCATGAGGTATGGCTTGCAAGATATGAGTTGGAGATATTGAACGGATGGGTCAAATACCTGGAAAGATCATGATTATCTAAGTTAAGTACTTAGAAGGAAATGATTGATAAGAACCTATGGTCAAATGTTGTTTGCTACTCAAGAATGGATAAATGGAATGATCCATGTGATAAAATCACACGAATCTCAAATGACGCAGCTCAACATTATTTAGTAAAGTGTGACAACACTTACTAAGATAGTATGAGTTACACATAGGCTTGGATATGAACTAATGATATATGGAATTACTCAAATTACTCATTTGTAAGTTGAATAGTTTTAAATTAGTTAAAGAAGTGAATGAAAAACAATTTGGATAGACACGATATTGATTCAAGATAGAGTGTCTAGTGGTATTGGTGTGTGGATGTGATCATAAGTTTCACCATCACAGAAGAATCATGTTGAGAAATGATTATAGAAATCGATAATGGATATATACTCAAATTCTCATATTTGAATTTGAATATTTGCAAAGTGATTCAATTATTTTGGACGGTGGTGCTATTGGATGGAATACTGTAAAACAAGACTTATGCAATTGGGTTCACTCCGAAATAATTTTTAGAACTCAAGTTATGATCATAATAGTGATTTGAATGAATTTGAACGCATCAAGTTTGTGCACATAAAAACTTTGATATTTTCTAATTCCATGATGTTCCACATGTTCTAAGGATTCCAAAGACTACAAATTTGTTAATTTCAGACCAATAGATCATTTGATATAATTTTTACAGTGATAAAGGATTAATTAAACCATTTGAATTGTGATTCGAAAACTAATACATAACATATACAGTAATCTTGCATATTTGGATTCTACAGGTTATAAGCTTTCCAACGATATAAAATTTGTAAAATTTGGCCCAATGGATGATTTTATATTGATTTTACAAGTTATACATGCAATCTGACATTTAAAAATTAAATTTAAAACGAGTTTGACCGAGTTTGACTGAGACGCGGGGGACTGACTGTATGACATACCGCTGACTGTACTGCTGACTGTACCGCTGACTGTAGCTGACTGTAGTTTGACTTTGACTAGACTGAGTTGACTATGCTGATGTCATGATGATGTCATAAAGGTTGACAGAAAAATTTACTCAGATGGAAAAACTTTCTACATCAAAGTTGTATAGAATTAATAGATCTATCTAACACACAAATTACTTTTCACAACGGAATAATGAGTTTGACAAGATCTGAGATATACCTTATAAGATCTGAATCTTGTAATACGTTTTTCTCCTTGCTCGATGAACGAAACAAGGTGAGACTTGCGGCAAATGAAAGATCTTGACGAGAGGAACAACTTTCGTGTTGAAGTCATGATGATTCGAGATCGTTTTGAAACTCGATTTGGCTCCGGTTGACTCGAAATAGATCTGTAGATGAGCGACAAATTGGTACTTCAAATCGAAAAACTTCCAACATGAAAATTGTAGAGGATGATCAGATCTACATACTCACCAAAGGAATTTGGATTTCGTGAAACGAGCACGAACTTATTGAGGATTCCCTTTGTCAGATCTGACGGCTTGCGAAGCAAAATTCTCCGTGTATGGTGGACGAAAAGAGATGAGATTGGTCGGGATTGAAAGATCTCGACGAGATCTACAACTTTCGTGTAGAGCCCGAAGCGATTTGATTTGGGTGGTCAAAACAACGAGTTAAGATTTCGTTGATCTAGGATTTCGAGAAGAGGAAAGGGAAAACGAAACTGCGACGTGGTGGTGGATTTATATAGGGCATAGGTCGGTGGAAAAGATGGGCATCGAAGTTACGAACGCGTGGAAACAAACGGATCTAAATTTCGAGTTGTATAGCTCAAGAAAAGTGCGTTTAAGTGAGTTTAGAAATACGGGATTCTTTCGTTCGTGACCGAACCGATCGATGGCTCGGTCGGTCGGCCGGGTGGGCTTGGCCTGGCCGCCTGCTGGGCCGGTCGGTCCGGCTGCCGGCCCACTTTATTTTTTTTCCTTTTCTTTCCCTTTTACTTGTTTCTTTTATAAAACTAGTTTCATAATTCCGATTTGAGTGAAATAAATTTCAATAAGTTTGTAAAATTATTTTGCTTGGCATAGAACAACAAAAGAACTTAAACTTTATAAATTATTATTTTATATCATTTTATTACTACTATGCCATTATGGCTATGTGAGAATAGTTTCAACATACGCATACCAAACAAATTAACAAAAATTTGTAAAATCAAAATAGTGTTTTAGGATAATAAGAAACCTGTTTAAAATACATTTGTTAAAATAAAATAATAATTATATGCACTTTGCCTATATGGCTATTTGGGCATTATTTTGCAAGTATAGTTTTCTATAGTTTTATTTTCTTAAATAGAAATCCATTAAGGATTTGAAAACCTTGAAAGCTAAAATAGGTTTGATTTTGAAAAATACTTTAAACCAAAAGTATTTGAAAACACTATTTTAAATTAAGTTGTAAATAACTTTAAAAATTAATTCTTTGTGAAATTTCAATCAAGTTCAAACAATCAAGCAATAAATTTATTTTTATTTTACATTCCAAAATTTAGAAAATTTCGGGATGTGACAGACTACCACCCTTAAAAGAAATCTCGTCCTCGAGATTTGAGAAAGGCTAGAAAAAAAGGTTTTGGGTTCAGGTCTTCTAATAGGTTCATAATCACTATTGTTTCTTTTCGAACATCTCCGCGAGATTTCAGTTAACATTGGGCTTTGAAGACGTTACACTAAACCATATACAGTCATACCATCAACTGTATCCATTCTTACGAGGGTACTCATCCCATGGGTATTATCTTTTACTTGAGTACACTTGGTCATGGGGAACTTCTTACGATACCTTCTCATGCAGCATCTGATGTAAATCCAAAATCCAAGGGTATGGCTTCTACCACCCTTAAAAGAAACTTTTGTTAGGTAGTCTTAGGTCTTGGGTTTTGGCTAAGCTCATCCTTGATATGACTTGGCACATCCGAGGATATAACTTGACAATAGGTCATATTTGGAAAACATCTATGGCTTAGGGCTTCTGAGTTAAAATCCAATAGGCGAATGTTCATTCACATATAGTGAACAACATATATCTCCAAGGTGAATCGAACAGGTTTCCTTCATAGAAGGGCTTCTAATCCAAATGGTTGGTTGTTAAACTACTTTTGGTACTGATGGGTCACTTTCTTGGGTCAAAACGGTGATTACTTCAAGACATCCTTTTTCTTACTTGTCGGTGTCATCGACGATCTTCCACTATCTTTATCTAGTGGTTGGGTCTTCAAACTCACCGTAGTCCTACGGTTGGCAGCACTTGCCTACTATAAGGGCATAATATCTATTCATCATATAGTTCAGGCTTATCAACGACGTCTCTCTTGTAGGTATGTCTCTCTAGATTTACCATTCCTCATACAAGAGTAAACAATATGAGTAGTCGTCATGGGGGCCAATCCATGTCGCACCCAATCATTTCCTTGTTTTCAGTTTGGTATATCTCGTATTCTAACTCTTGGTCAACCTCACAAGTTTGATAAAACTTACATGGAATGATTGAATCAATGTTTCAATCCCCATTATTGAATTGTTTTCAAAACACCTCTATCGATCCCTAGCTAGGGTTTTGCATATCTCACATCCTATGCTTCTTCATCTGATAGGAAACATCTAGGTTGATTTCACTACTGTTGTCTTCAGGGCAAGTTGCCGAGAAAACATTCTCTGGGTTGGGTATAGATGAGAATAGATAGAAAGATTCTAAAGAAGATTTCCTACCCAACACATTAGATAAAAGCAAAACATCTTACAAACAACATCTAACAAGCATCAAGCAATCTGTTTCAAACACTAACAAATTAGCATGGTCATACCTCAATTTGGTATGATCAATATTTTGTTACTTTATCGTTGGTTCGCTAAAAGATAACTAATGGTGGTCTAGTCTATTTCTGCTTTGGATGTTTCAAGTTTCTATTTTACTCCTTCGGTGCATCTTCGTGTGTTGTGCAGTCTGCGTCGAAGTCTTTATTCAAATTCTTCATTTGTCTCCCATGAAACACTTCTTGTAGAATCGAAGAATGTCACATGAAGCAGCAGTCCCTCACTCAGGCACAAGGTCATCATCTTTACTTCCTTGATGGTTTCATAAGGTAGGTCATCTAAGGCAAGAGGAAAACACTTTTGAAGGTGGAATAGATGAGAGTACTAGAAGTTCACAAAGCACATTTTTTTTGAAATAGGATTTGACAAAATTTTCATCCTAGGGTTTTCCTATTTCTAATCCAAACCTAGGGTCTCGATTCTACAGGCAACACTATGCTCTGATACCATTCTGTAGCACCCTATCTTTTAATAAAGATAAGATACCTGTGTATAGTGCTATTCCCGGGATCACTGATAGCACACACATTACAAAATATAGTAATCATTGCAATAGTATCAAATTACTACATCTTTGATCCAGAGGGTAAAGTAAAACCTTACAATTTGCATAGTCACATGGACTAGCTCAATACAAACACAGCGGAAAGTAAATCATCAATGAGCCTTCATCATCTTCATGTGCCACAGGCAGTCATGTTGGAATGTAGACTCGAGATCCTACCACGTACTTCTCCTCAAAATCCGCACGTTTGAATATGCAGCCCCACGAATGGAGGTCAGTACAATGATGTACTGGCAAATGACACTTATATGGTGGCAGTTTTGGGCATAACTATCTACATGATATTTGGCAAGTGGAGTTTAGGCAAATTTGCATAAAGCCAATTTTATCCTACATTTTATTTGAAAACAAAACTTTTGTAAAACCTGTAATATTGTCATAAATAGTACCATGGTTACATCTCCCATGTACTATCCGACAGTTGCTACTCAAACTTTTAACTCATTCAGAAAAGGTGATGAGATTCTTCCGTACATTCCTTGTCCAGGAGCTCAAATTGTCCGTAACCGGGGACACGGCTAAGATCTTAGGTTTAACTCTCGAGAGGTTGTGCACTTTCACCTTACGACCCACCCTTCCCAAGAGAAGAAATGAGACAAGATCTTTCAGAAGGAGGTTTCCACCATAACTAGCTAGACCCGTTCCCGTTGGGTTGCAAGCCCCATCATCATGTCTAGCAACAAGTTTGACCTCACAACTTACTTAATCCCGGCAGAGCCCATAATACCATAAGGCTGCACTGGAAGCTATCTAAAACATGGACGACATAGTAATCTCTTTAATCCTGAGTGGCCAACCACAAGTGCACTCTCAGGCGACGACAACCACAATGTGGCCCTGAGTAGCCACTCAACATGTGAGCACCCTCAGGCGACGACAACCACAATGTGGCCCTGAGTAGCCACTCAACATTTGCGCACCCTCAGGCGAAGACAACCACCAAGTGGCCCTGAGTAGTCACTCAACATGTGAGCACCCTCAGGCGAAGACAACCACATAGTGGCCCTGAGTAGCCGCCCACCATACAACCAATCCACCAAGGTGTTTCATTTAGGGTTGTTAGTTTTAGTTCTCAATACTCACAATCCAGAATAACCAAAACAGCAGTGGCATTTTGTTATTGCTAGGCATACTAAGAATACTAGCAAGGGTTCATGGTGGCTACACACTACTGGGATTGATAAGCATAGCATAACTTTCGAAAACAAAATCCTACCATGCATACTAGTTTAAAAAAACACTAATGCATAACAAAATAGGTAGGAGTTGAGCATCACTTGCCTTTTTGGTAGTCGAAGCGCGTTCACTTCTCTTAATCAAAATACGTGTCTCTCCGTACAAACTATAACATAGAATATAGCACAACATAAACACACCATTCAACAACAATAAAATCAAACCAAGCAAACAACAAGTAATTATTCATTGTGTTTTAGTCATTGGATAAAGAAGATATGGCATGAGGTATGGCTTGCAAGATATGAGTTGGAGATATTGAACGGATGGGTCAAATACCTGGAAAGATCATGATTATCTAAGTTAAGTACTTAGAAGGAAATGATTGATAAGAACCTATGGTCAAATGTTGTTTGCTACTCAAGAATGGATAAATGGAATGATCCATGTGATAAAATCACACGAATCTCAAATGACGCAGCTCAACATTATTTAGTAAAGTGTGACAACACTTACTAAGATAGTATGTGTTACACATAGGCTTGGATATGAACTAATGATATATGGAATTACTCAAATTACTCATTTGTAAGTTGAATAGTTTTAAATTAGTTAAAGAAGTGAATGAAAAACAATTTGGATAGACACGATATTGATTCAAGATAGAGTGTCTAGTGGTATTGGTGTGTGTGGATGTGATCATAAGTTTCACCATCACAGAAGAATCATGTTGAGAAATGATTATAGAAATCGATAATGGATATATACTCAAATTCTCATATTTGAATTTGAATATTTGCAAAGTGATTCAATTATTTTGGACGGTGGTGCTATTGGATGGAATACTGTAAAACAAGACTTATGCAATTGGGTTCACTCCGAAATAATTTTTAGAACTCAAGTTATGATCATAATAGTGATTTGAATGAATTTGAAACGCATAAAAACTTTGATATTTTCTAATTTCATGATGTTCCACATGTTCTAAGGATTCCAAAGACTACAAATTTGTTAATTTCAGACCAATAGATCATTTGATATAATTTTTACAGTGATAAAGGATTAATTAAACCATTTGAATTGTGATTCGAAAACTAATACATAACATATACAGTAATCTTGCATATTTGGATTCTACAGGTTATAAGCTTTCCAACGATATAAAATTTGTAAAATTTGGCCCAATGGATGATTTTATATTGATTTTACAAGTTATACATGCAATCTGACATTTAAAAATTAAATTTAAAACGAGTTTGACCGAGTTTGACTGAGACTGCTGACTGGACTGTTGACTGTACCTGCTGACTGTACTGCTGACTGTAGTTTGACTTTGACTAGACTGAGTTGACTATGCTGATGTCATGATGATGTCATAAAGGTTGACAGAAAAATTTACTCAGATGGAAAAACTTTCTACATCAAAGTTGTATAGAATTAATAGATCTATCTAACACACAAATTACTTTTCACAACGGAATAATGAGTTTGACAAGATCTAAGATATACCTTATAAGATCTGAATCTTGTAATACGATTTTCTCCTTGCTCGATGAACGAAACAAGGTGAGACTTGCGGCAATTGAAAGATCTTGACGAGAGGAACAACTTTCGTGTTGAAGTCATGATGATTCGAGATCGTTTTGAAACTCGATTTGGCTCCGGTTGACTCGAAATAGATCTGTAGATGAGCGACAAATTGGTACTTCAATTCGAAAAACTTACAACATGAAAATTGTAGAGGATGATCAGATCTACATACTCACCAAAGGAATTTGGATTTCGTGAAACGAGCACGAACTTATTGAGGATTCCCTTTGTCAGATCTGACGGCTTGCGAAGCAAAATTCTCCGTGTATGGTGGACGAAAAGAGATGAGATTGGTCGGGATTGAAAGATCTCGACGAGATCTACAACTTTCGTGTAGAGCCCGAAGCGATTTGAAGTGATTTGGGTGGTCAAAGCAACGAGTTAAGATTTCGTTGATCTAGGATTTCGAGAAGAGAAAAGGGAAAACGAAACTGCGACGTGGTGGTGGATTTATATAGGGCATAGGTCGGTGGAAAAGGTGGGCATCGAAGTTACGAACACGTGGAAACAAACGGATCTAAATTTCGAGTTGTATAGCTCAAGAAAAGTGCGTTTAAGTGGAGATAAGTTGTAGAAATGGACGTGGCTAGAGTGCGCGAGGCGTTTTGCGCTCCGATGCTCCCCTGTCGGAATCAGGACAAGCACGAAACGGAAAGGTGCCTGGACCTTTCCCTTTGATTTTGGCACGCTCGTCGCATAGCACGGGAGTCTAAATTGGCTTGAAGAAAAAAGACACCCGCGCACCCAGGTCCTCCAAAAACCGCTACAGACGTCTCTAGCCCCACCACGCCCTTTGTAGGCCCCACATGAAGAACTCCATTGCCTACACCTGGTGGCCAGTTTCTTACATAAAAAACACCAGATTAACATAGTAGAAAATAACTGCTCATAAAGGAAGATCGATTAGGAGCTGCTGCTTCTCCTCCTCTCCCAGCAGGTACTGAATAACCTCCACTCCTCCCTGTAACTTCTTATGCATCCATGTGACTCCTAGATCTAAAATAGTGGTACTAGCATGCAAATTACATTCTCCCTCCAGAGAACAGCTTAGTTTGAAGTTTGAACCGTCGGAAATAGCTTACAGTCTACATCCCCCGTCCCTACAACTAAGCCTGAAGCAGAAACTCCAGGTATTCTTGAAAGAAAATGTAGTTTTCACCCTGAATTGAACAACTACAGGTAGCAGGGTAATGAACTGATACAGGTTAGTTGCTGACACATTTTTCCTGCGAAACAGGTCCATAGAGATGATGTACATCCTAGTACCAACACAACATTGGTAATATGCATATTATCTGGGATGTAATTTAGGGGCACGAAGAAAAAAATTCAACTTGAAAAGTACAGCAGAGACAAGGAATGTAAGAAACTTGTTCATTATCTTGCTCCTGTGGCAAAATTGGAAGTCTAAATACAAACATTGTTTCGGTTTTTTTAAGCGGAAACATTGTCACAGCTACCACAACGATATTATGCAGATGTTTTGTAGGTGACAAAGTACAAGTCTTGAGCAGAATTGATGTGTTCCCTTTATATCTTGTGCTGTGTGTCTTTATGTAAAACTACATAAAGAGAGAAATAATTCAGTTAGATGTGATGTTGTATAACGAACATGTATGCATTCTGAATGTAGCAAAAAAAAGAATGTGTACTGACATAAAGAACTTCTTTTATTGCAGATATGTATGGTCTTGTTAGAGTTGTAGTTTTAAACCTGAATCAACCCGCAGAAACAGATGTGGAAATGCGAAATGAACAAGGAGAACCAGATGTGGAAATGCCAAATCAACAAGGAGAACCAGGTGTGGAAATGCAAGAACTTGGAGCAGCAGTTACAGGCCAGATACAATAAGATGAAGTGCCATTGGATGAGCCACAACGAGCCTGGTGATGTTGACAGTGAAAATAAGCCCACTACTAGTCATCCAAACAGCAGCACCCTTCCATCTGCTGACACAGGGGATGGGATAAGCCAAAGACTTTCTAGTGAAGAATCTGCTAGCGATGACGAGGTTCAGTCTACACAAAGCAATCAGAATCCACCCAAGACCCACTACCCTGGCATGATTTTTGATTTCTGGGAAGCAGCAAAATTACACTACAACAAATATGCAAAACATATGGGTTTTCCATTAAGACCAGCACCTCCTGGAATTATACCTTGCACAAGCAAAAGGAGAAATACATCTTTGTTTGAAACAAGAGTGGCAAGAATGAGGATATAAATAAGCAGGAAGTGCCAGCTGTAAGGCAAAGGAGCCGCATCATAACTAAAAAGATGGACTCCAGGGCCATCTCAGGGTTGAGAGAAAAGCGGTTAAATGGCATGTAACTATGTTCGTAGAGGAGCATACACACGAAACGGTTAAAATAATATCGTTCGAGAGATACTCAGGTCACACAGAGGTATCCCCATAGACAAAAATGATTTTATCACGTTTTTGCACAAAGTACATCGTATAAAAGTAAGTTCTTACGATTTGTGCCCCAGTGGCTAGATCTTATTGACTTTTGAAGTAGAAAGAAAAAGAATTGCCTCCAGTATATGTAACATTAAGAACTTACTCCAGTGCAAAAATAGAAGTACCACAATAGACTATGAAGAAACCATGAACATGTTTATCCATGGTGAACTATAAGAACATCTATCAGAACTAAGATATTACATCCATCAGAACTACATGATGACATATTCTCGCATGAAAATAAATAAGAAAATGAAACTACATCCTTTCAAAACTGAAAAAAGAACTACATCATGAATGAGAAGTCAAAAACTACATCATGTTTAGATAACTACATACTGGTAGAAACAGTTTGCATGTATAATTGCATCCTAATAATTAGAATTTTGCAAACTATTTACATCCTAGAAAGTAGAATTTTGCACATTAGTTTGTATGTATATTAAAACTACATCCTAATAACTAGAATTTTTCATACTATTTACATCGTATTTTTAATCCAAACTGCCAATAAACAATGTTGTGAATTACATCATAAATTATGCAATGAAAGATACAGTTTGCATAAAAATTATTACATCTTGAATATTAAAAAGTACATCGTAAGAGGGAAAGACTTAATAATGGTTAGTTGGTTACACCGTAAACTAGTGAATTTCATGAACTAAATTATTTTGGATCCCGAACCCTGTAAACTACACCCTGAATATTAAAGTTTCATCCATGAAATTGCAGTTTCCAGAATAAGTTACATCATAACCTAATGAATTTCATATAGAACATTTTTTGTGCATCCCAAAGTCACCCCTGAATATTAAAGTTTCATCCTACAGAAGATACATCCTTAAAATTGCAGTTTCCAAAAAATATTTAAAAAGCTACATCTTGTGTGCCAAAAAAAATGTACATAAAAGCATAGCCAGTTAGCCACGATGATTAATACCATGATACATGGTTAAGAAACACACAAGTCTAGTTACATCCCTGTCCCTCAATAGTTGTACTCATGAACACAAACACGCTGAACTGACTAAAACGTAACCTAAACACAGACAGATATTAATATGGCCCAAATAGAAAGTCCTCTCACCTTGATCTGTGGACGAACTTGTCCCTCTGTAGTTGTACTAACGAATCGCTCAAGCTACAATTTCAGATTCCCTTCCAAAATCAACCTAGATCAAATGACAGAAACATCCGATTACATAGAGATTTTAGTGTTCTATAGATGCAAAATCTTCCAGCGAAAAACACACATAGGAGGCCGCAGGGGACTCACTGCCATCGAAGCAAACTGAACTGCGAAAATCAATCGGGAACCCTACCTGAACGAAAATAAGGACAGCATACTGAGATCCACCTAGCACAACCCTTGTGAAGCCTTGCAGCCGATAACCAGCTCCGCTTCCCAGGCTCCCACACCCGCCGGTACCGTTGCCCCACAGACGTGCGAAGCAACCATGGATTCTGCATCATGTATTAGAGGCTTAGAGCTCACAGTCTGGTACCGGTAGGGCAAAAAACTGAGTCGTGAGAAGCATGAGTGCATGTGCAAGTACAAAATTCTTGAAGTTATATTCATGCGAGCATAATCAGGGTGTAAAATTTGGGCAATAACTACATCCTCGTAGAAACGACTACATCCATTTCGCAAATTTTAATCTTTAAACTCCATCTTGTTGATGCGAAAAAATATCAGAAATCCCTAGTGTCTAATCTAACCATAACTTCAGATCACAAAAATACATCCTATGAGTACAATACTACATCCGTATGAGCAATCCCTTGCACATTTTAATCGTGAAAATGCATCTGTTGAAGCAAAAAAAAATGCTAACTGTCTAATCTGCCGCGCCCGCGACGGAAGGGCGAAGATGGCGCCCACGACGACTTTCCGGAGCACGAACCATACCGCCGCCGGAGGTTAGACACCAGCACCATACGAGGGCGGGCAGGGCCCGAGGTCGACCCGAACGCGGAAGGAGGTCTTCGGCGGCGGCGACGACGTCGCCGATGTCCTTCAAGGGTGGGCATGGAGGCGAGGGAGGCGAGGACCACCACCGATCAAGGCGGCGGGCTATGTGTCGGAGGCCGGGAAGAAGGCGGGGGCAGGGGGCAGGGCGCGGCGGCCGGGGCTGGCGGATCGCGTGGGGGCCGTCGGCAGCCATCCCTCCGTCTCCTGTGTGCCCGTGAGAGTTGAAAGAGGATTGGGGATTGTGCGTGTCACGTGGTCCTACCTGCCCCGCAGGCCGCAGCAAGTGAGCCGTGTGATCGTTGATCGGACGGACGTGAAAGGTGAGCACCCGTAAGACAAGACAGTGCCCAGGCAATAATTAGATTTTGCGTGTAGGGACGTGGCTAGGGGTGCGCGGGCACTGTTTTGCGCTCCGCAGTGCTCCCCCTGTCGGAATCAGACAAGCACCTGAAACGGAAAAGGTGCCCTGGACCTTTCCCTTTCTGGATTTTGGCACGCTCGTCGCATAGCACGGGAGTCTAAATTGGCTTGAAGAAAAAAAGACACCCGCGCACCCAGGTCCTCCAAAAACCGCTACAGTACGTCTCTAGCCCCACCACGCTGCCTTTACAGAGGCCCCACATGAAGAACTCCATTGCCTACACCTGGTGGCTGCAGTTTCTTACATAAAAAACACCAGATTAACATAGTAGAAAATAACTGCTCATAAAGGAAGATCGATTAGGAGCTGCTGCTTCTCCTCCTCTCCCCAGCAGGTACTGAATAACCTCCCACTCCTCCCTGTAACTTCTTATGCATCCATGTGACTCCTAGATCTAAAATAGTGGTACTAGCATGCAAATTACATTCTCCCTCCAGAGAACAGCTTAGTTTGAAGTTTGAACCGTCGGAAATAGCTTACAGTCTACATCCCCCGTCCCTACAACTAAGCCTGAAGCAGAAACTCCAGGTATTCTTGAAAGAAAATGTAGTTTTCACCCTGAATTGAACAACTACAGGTAGCAGGGTAATGAACTGATACAGGTTAGTTGCTGACACATTTTTCCTGCGAAACAGGTCCATAGAGATGATGTACATCCTAGTACCAACACAACATTGGTAATATGCATATTATCTGGGATGTAATTTAGGGGCACGAAGAAAAAAATTCAACTTGAAAAGTACAGCAGAGACAAGGAATGTAAGAAACTTGTTCATTATCTTGCTCCTGTGGCAAAATTGGAAGTCTAAATACAAACATTGTTTCGGTTTTTTTAAGCGGAAACATTGTCACAGCTACCACAACGATATTATGCAGATGTTTTGTAGGTGACAAAGTACAAGTCTTGAGCAGAATTGATGTGTTCCCTTTATATCTTGTGCTGTGTGTCTTTATGTAAAACTACATAAAGAGAGAAATAATTCAGTTAGATGTGATGTTGTATAACGAACATGTATGCATTCTGAATGTAGCAAAAAAAAGAATGTGTACTGACATAAAGAACTTCTTTTATTGCAGATATGTATGGTCTTGTTAGAGTTGTAGTTTTAAACCTGAATCAACCCGCAGAAACAGATGTGGAAATGCGAAATGAACAAGGAGAACCAGATGTGGAAATGCCAAATCAACAAGGAGAACCAGGTGTGGAAATGCAAGAACTTGGAGCAGCAGTTACAGGCCAGATACAATAAGATGAAGTGCCATTGGATGAGCCACAACGAGCCTGGTGATGTTGACAGTGAAAATAAGCCCACTACTAGTCATCCAAACAGCAGCACCCTTCCATCTGCTGACACAGGGGATGGGATAAGCCAAAGACTTTCTAGTGAAGAATCTGCTAGCGATGACGAGGTTCAGTCTACACAAAGCAATCAGAATCCACCCAAGACCCACTACCCTGGCATGATTTTTGATTTCTGGGAAGCAGCAAAATTACACTACAACAAATATGCAAAACATATGGGTTTTCCATTAAGACCAGCACCTCCTGGAATTATACCTTGCACAAGCAAAAGGAGAAATACATCTTTGTTTGAAACAAGAGTGGCAAGAATGAGGATATAAATAAGCAGGAAGTGCCAGCTGTAAGGCAAAGGAGCCGCATCATAACTAAAAAGATGGACTCCAGGGCCATCTCAGGGTTGAGAGAAAAGCGGTTAAATGGCATGTAACTATGTTCGTAGAGGAGCATACACACGAAACGGTTAAAATAATATCGTTCGAGAGATACTCAGGTCACACAGAGGTATCCCCATAGACAAAAATGATTTTATCACGTTTTTGCACAAAGTACATCGTATAAAAGTAAGTTCTTACGATTTGTGCCCCAGTGGCTAGATCTTATTGACTTTTGAAGTAGAAAGAAAAAGAATTGCCTCCAGTATATGTAACATTAAGAACTTACTCCAGTGCAAAAATAGAAGTACCACAATAGACTATGAAGAAACCATGAACATGTTTATCCATGGTGAACTATAAGAACATCTATCAGAACTAAGATATTACATCCATCAGAACTACATGATGACATATTCTCGCATGAAAATAAATAAGAAAATGAAACTACATCCTTTCAAAAATGAAAAAAGAACTACATCATGAATGAGAAGTCAAAAACTACATCATGTTTAGATAACTACATACTGGTAGAAACAGTTTGCATGTATAATTGCATCCTAATAATTAGAATTTTGCAAACTATTTACATCCTAGAAAGTAGAATTTTGCACATTAGTTTGTATGTATATTAAAACTACATCCTAATAACTAGAATTTTTCATACTATTTACATCGTATTTTTAATCCAAACTGCCAATAAACAATGTTGTGAATTACATCATAAATTATGCAATGAAAGATACAGTTTGCATAAAAATTATTACATCTTGAATATTAAAAAGTACATCGTAAGAGGGAAAGACTTAATAATGGTTAGTTGGTTACACCGTAAACTAGTGAATTTCATGAACTAAATTATTTTGGATCCCGAACCCTGTAAACTACACCCTGAATATTAAAGTTTCATCCATGAAATTGCAGTTTCCAGAATAAGTTACATCATAACCTAATGAATTTCATATAGAACATTTTTTGTGCATCCCAAAGTCACCCCTGAATATTAAAGTTTCATCCTACAGAAGATACATCCTTAAAATTGCAGTTTCCAAAAAATATTTAAAAAGCTACATCTTGTGTGCCAAAAAAAATGTACATAAAAGCATAGCCAGTTAGCCACGATGATTAATACCATGATACATGGTTAAGAAACACACAAGTCTAGTTACATCCCTGTCCCTCAATAGTTGTACTCATGAACACAAACACGCTGAACTGACTAAAACGTAACCTAAACACAGACAGATATTAATATGGCCCAAATAGAAAGTCCTCTCACCTTGATCTGTGGACGAACTTGTCCCTCTGTAGTTGTACTAACGAATCGCTCAAGCTACAATTTCAGATTCCCTTCCAAAATCAACCTAGATCAAATGACAGAAACATCCGATTACATAGAGATTTTAGTGTTCTATAGATGCAAAATCTTCCAGCGAAAAACACACATAGGAGGCCGCAGGGGACTCACTGCCATCGAAGCAAACTGAACTGCGAAAATCAATCGGGAACCCTACCTGAACGAAAATAAGGACAGCATACTGAGATCCACCTAGCACAACCCTTGTGAAGCCTTGCAGCCGATAACCAGCTCCGCTTCCCAGGCTCCCACACCCGCCGGTACCGTTGCCCCACAGACGTGCGAAGCAACCATGGATTCTGCATCATGTATTAGAGGCTTAGAGCTCACAGTCTGGTACCGGTAGGGCAAAAAACTGAGTCGTGAGAAGCATGAGTGCATGTGCAAGTACAAAATTCTTGAAGTTATATTCATGCGAGCATAATCAGGGTGTAAAATTTGGGCAATAACTACATCCTCGTAGAAACGACTACATCCATTTCGCAAATTTTAATCTTTAAACTCCATCTTGTTGATGCGAAAAAATATCAGAAATCCCTAGTGTCTAATCTAACCATAACTTCAGATCACAAAAATACATCCTATGAGTACAATACTACATCCGTATGAGCAATCCCTTGCACATTTTAATCGTGAAAATGCATCCTGTTGAAGCAAAAAAAAAATGCTTCTGTCTAATCTGCGGCTGCGCGACGGAAGGGCGAAGATGGCGCCCACGACGACTTTCTGGAGCACGAACCATACCGCGCCGGAGGTTAGACCACCGACCATACGAGGGCGGGCCGGGCCCGAGGTCGACCCGAACGCGGAAGGAGGTCTTGCGGCGACGACGTCGATGTCTTCAAGGGTGGGCATGGAGGCAGAGGGAGGCGAGGACCACCCCCGATCAAGGCGGCGGGCTGTGTGTCGGGCCCAGGCCGGAAGAAGCAAGCGGCAGCAAAGCGGCAGCGTGGCCGGTGCCGGATCGCGTGGGGCCGTGGCCCATCCCTCCCGTCTCCTGTGTGTGCCCGTGAGAGTTGAAGAGGATTGGGGATTTTACGTATCACGTGGTCCTACCTGCACGCAGCTGTGGAAGTGGCCGTGTGATCGTTGATCGAATGAACGTGAAAGGTGAGCAGCGTAAGACAAAACAGTGCAGGCAATAATTAGATTTTGAGTTGTAGAAATACGGGATTCTTTCGTTCGTGACCGAACCGATCGATGGCTGCCTGGCTGGCTCGGTCGGTCGGCCGGGTGGGCTTGGCCTGGCCGCCTGCTGGGCCGGTCGGTCCGGCTGCCGGCCCACTTTATTTTTTTTCCTTTTCTTTCCCTTTTACTTGTTTCTTTTATAAAACTAGTTTCATAATTCCGATTTGAGTGAAATAAATTTCAATAAGTTTGTAAAATTATTTTGCTTGGCATAGAACAACAAAAGAACTTAAACTTTATAAATTATTATTTTATATCATTTTATTACTACTATGCCATTATGGCTATGTGAGAATAGTTTCAACATACGCATACCAAACAAATTAACAAAAATTTGTAAAATCAAAATAGTGTTTTAGGATAATAAGAAACCTGTTTAAAATACATTTGTTAAAATAAAATAATAATTATATGCACTTTGCCTATATGGCTGCTTTGGCAATATTTTACAAATATAGTTTTCTATAGTTTTATTTTCTTAAATAGAAATCCATTAAGGATTTGAAAACCTTGAAAGCTAAAAAATAGGTTTGATTTTACAAAAAAAAATACTTTAAAACCAAAAGTATTTGAAAACACTATTTTAAATTAAGTTGTAAATAACTTTAAAAAAATTAATTCTTTGTGAAATTTCAATCAAGTTCAAACAATCAAGCAATAAATTTATTTTTATTTTACATTCCAAAATTTAGAAAATTTCGGGATGTGACAGACTACCACCCTTAAAAGAAATCTCGTCCTCGAGATTTGAGAAAGGCTAGAAAAAAAAGGTTTTGGGTTCAGGTCTTCTAATAGGTTCATAATCACTATTGTTTCTTTTTCGAACATCCCCAGCGAGATTTCGGAAGTTAACATTGGGCTTTGAAGACGTTACACTAAACCATATATAGTCATACCATCAACTGCTCCGATAAAACTGCTGATTTTTTCAAAATATTGGTGACAATGATTCCATTGCTGGAGAACATAATGGTTTAGATTTTGATGATTGTCATATTACTGGGTTATAAAGTTCTTACAAAAACTTGCTAGAAGTCCCAATGCTAGTGCTATAAATTTAGCCTTTACAAAACATATTACAAATGCTCTCATTAAAGCTAGGAAGAGAAATTAAAACTTAAAGCTTCTATTCTAGGAAGTTAGAAGATGGTTGGGAGCCCATCATTAAAATGAAATTCAATGACTTTGAATGTAATGCCTTATGTGATCTTGGTGCAAGTATTTCTGTTATGCCTAAGAAAATTTATGATATGCTTGACTTGCCACCATTGAAGAATTGTTATTTGGATGTTAATCTTGCTGATAATGTTAAAAAGAAACCTTTGGGGAGGATTGATAATGTTCGCATTACGGTTAACAATAACCTTGTCCCCGTTGATTTTGTTGTCTTGCATATTGAATGCAATGCATCTTGTCCTATTGTGTTGGGAAGACCTTTTCTTCGAACCGTTGGTGCTGTTATTGATATGAAGGAAGGTAATATTAAATATCAATTTACTCTCAAGAAAGGTATGAAACACTTCCCTAGAAAGAGAATGAAGTTGTCTTTTGATTCTATTATTAGAACAACCCTATGATGTTGATGCTTCTTCTCTTGATGTTACTTGATTTGCACTTTCTGCGCCTAGCTGAAAGGCGTTAAAGAAAGGGATTTCTATTTTCGTGCCCTCGGGTCGTTAGTTGTACCTTTTCTCACCCCTTAGTTTTCCTCGGTTTCCCTCCCTCTAGTTTGAAACCCGAGAGAGGCTCGGACGGAAGGAAACCGTTTATTTGGACGTTCGCGCGTGTTGCTGGCGTCGTCAGTGGGCCCCGGGACGTGTGGGGCGCGTCGCGTGGGGCTGGTAGAAAGGGACCACGTGGGACAAGACGAGAAGCGTTTGTTGCACGTGAGCAGGAGCTGGGTTTTGTCTCTCTCGGCCCAAATTGGCATTTTGAAGAGCACCTTTTCCCTCTTTCTCTCTCTGTCTTTTTCACCAAATTAGTATCAAATCTAGAGAAGCTTCTATTTTTGTCTTTCTTCAATATGGCAAAAATCTAGTAGCAAATCTCTGGGGTTATTTATGCCTTTTGGCCCTCGTTTTTTGCCCAATATGGCAGCAAATCTAGTACCAAATGTAGAAGCTAGTATATGATAAATTGACAACTGCATAATCAGAAAGCTAAGTATAATACATAGGGAAACTGCATACAGCAGCCAAAAGCAGCCAATAACGTTGTAATATACAAGACGCACGCAATGTATGGACAACAAGAAGATTAGGATGAATGAATTTGTTCTTCATTCCTCCTCATATATTTCGTCGTTCCTCCAGCCGTGCATTTCCCCAAGGAAATATTGATTGAACTCCCTCCGTCTGCAGTGTGCGGCCAATACATCCTCCAAACGGTATGGCTTGTGTTCATTTCTCATACCGTAGTTTCCTATTCTATCCACACGCTGGCCACTCCTCCCAGGCCTTTGTATCATGAGAGTACTCTCTGATATAACCCAAACCGTAGTAGATGCAGCCAGGTCGAAGTGTCGCTCTGGTGTCCACGGAGATACACCGGATATAATTCACGAAGAAGGCATTACGCAATGTTGCGACCGGATGGAGAGAGCGGCTGAGTGTCCACACGGTACCAATGGTCTGCCCGCCAAGCCACGCTGACCAACAACACAGCAAGATCACCACCGACGAGGTAGAACTTCTGATGTCCAAGTTCGAAATGAAATTAGTGTCTCCATCTTGACAGTGCTCGCGCTGCTGCAACTGTACATTGGTGCACACTATTCTTCCGTTCTTAAATTGTCCACAGCTAGTGCATACAGTCACCATTGAACTGTAATGCAACGCAAACAATGGTTCTTGATCGAAAATCTGTTTTCCCAATTTATCTATATCCTTAGTTGGAGTGCTCTCATCACCCAACCAATTTCCGACGGGTAATGTGCGGTAATGAAGACCATAGTCGGGGATTTGATCAGCGACTGATTTCAGGAAAATAGATGGCATCTGCGCCTCAAACATAGTGTATTTCTTTGTGAGTGGGTTTATCTTGTGCGGCGGGTTCTTCTGGGCAAGCACGATGACGCCACGGCAAAATCCGATGAAGTAGTATCTGGGCAAGCACGATAACATTCAGCACTAATTAAGATGTTTAAGATTGAAAATAAAGAGGTAGATATGGAGGGTTGAACCTTCTATGAACTTCGGATAGATCTATGGTGACGTATGATGTGCCGAGTTGGAGGAAGGTGAACTCAGCGACGTGTGGAAGGGCGTGGTGTAGCATGATCCATTCGTCCAGTGCACGTCGGGTCGCAAACCTGAGGCCACTTCTACAACTTGCCTCGGCAGAGTACGTCGGCGTACTCCTCGTTCGCCAGCAAGCATTCGCCGATCCGGGTGGTCCATCACCGAGAGAGGCTCACACGGAGAGCGACGGCCGCGGCGCATTCTTTCGCATCGCCGCAGGGACGCGTCGTGGGCGGTTGGTGGACGGGCTCGGCGGCGACTGGCTCGGCGGCGACGGGCGCGGAGGCGACGGGCTCAGGCGACGGGCTCGAGGCGACGGCGGGCCATTCTTCTTCTCCATCACGGCAGGGTAGCGTGCGACGGCGGTTGGGGTTTTTCGATTTGGAGAAGTTGATGGGACGTGAGAGGGGTGGTTTCGTGCGTGAGCGAGAATGAGACGACTGTGTGCGAGGGAGGGAGGGAGGGGCTTACGCGTCCTAAATGCGACCCCGTCCTACGCGTCCACTATTTGCACGTCCACCGCGACACGCGCAACGGCACGTTTTCCACTTCTACACCGCAACACGCGTCCTCTAGTCTAACCCTAGAAATTTAGGTATACCCTCGAGTCATATACTAGCATTTTTGTGTGCTCAGTTTTCCCCTTGAGTGCTAATACTGGCTAGTGCAATATACTCAGTTTTACCTCGGCTGGTCAACAGAGAGTCAACAAATGGGATTAACTAGTTAAATGAGTTATTTAATGTGCAGAAAATCCGAAAAGAGTGGCACTTACTCATGGAGTCTTTACCACAAATTGCCACTTCTCAAATCATAGATAAATCATAGATAAATCAAGTTTCACCACAAATTGCCACTTCTCAAATCACCTAGTAGCTATGAAGGTGCATGGTTTTCCATAATAAGCCCTACCCAAAACAGCTTTCCCCAAAACATACTTTGTCTAAATGAGGCCACAATTCTCACACTGATGTATATTGGTATTGCAAATAGTTTGAGGTAGGCCAAGATGGGTTTCATTGTACAAAACACGCATTTTCCATTTTTAAATCTCATATTTGAATCCCTTAGTCTATTTACTACTCACTTGCCCTTGGTTTCTTGATACTACTCAGTTTTGCCCTCTCTCTTCACAAATTCTCACAGACGCCCAACATTGCCCTGATTGTCTAGCCCATGTCACGCGGATCTGCCCGCCGATCGTTGATCGTATGATCTAACGGGATAACCCCTATCTCTCTCTCTGTCGGGGCCACCACCCTCTCTCTCTCTCGTCGGTTAGCTTCCACACTCTATGTATGCGAAAGGGCGGTTACCTAGTACGCTAAAGTTTGGTTTTCTCGTATTATTTTTCACGAGCTAAATTATAAACTCTTTAGGCATTACTTTCAAAAAATGATAAACCATCACCGATTTGTTGTAGCCATTACTCACGCAAACAATGATACACCATCACCCATTTCTTGTAGCCATTACTTTTCACGCAAAAAATGATAACCATCACCGATTTTGTTGTAGCCATTACTTTTCACGCAAAAAATGATACACATCACCCATTTCTTGTAGCCATTACTTTCAACGCAGATAAACCATCACCGATTTTGTTGTAGCCATTACTTATCACGCAAAAATATGATACACCATCACCCATTTCTTGGACCCATTACTTATGACGCAAAAAATGATACACCATCACCCATTTCTTGGACCCATTACTTATGACGCAAAAAAATGATACACCATCACCCATTTCTTGTACCCATTACTTTTCACGCAAAAAACGATAAACCATCACCGATTTTGTTGCATTACTTTTCTTTTAGACTAGTCATAGTGGAGAGTAACATAGAGTAGTAACATGCACATGTTACTACTCTATGTTACTACCTTCATAGTGGAGAGTAACATATGTGTAGTGTCATGCAAAGCCATATTAATTAGGTTGTAGACTCATATAATCTTGGAAAATGTGATGTTATGGTAACATAGCTCTATGTTACTACCCAAGTTACTCCCACTATGAGTAGTCTTAGGCATTACTTTTCACCGTAAAATGATAAACTAGTCAACATAGTCCGCATTACTTTTTTGTTGAGATATATACCCCCACAACGGTCATCTCCTCCTTAATTTATTGTGTATAAACCCCCACAACGGTCATCTCCTCCTTATTTTATTGTGTAAACCCCTACAACGGTCATCTCTCCCTTATAAACACCCACACGGCCATCCCTTGTGTCAATAGGTTCTGCCTCTCTCTTCTTCGTTCACATACACTTTATCCATTGCCATGGCTTCCACATCTCGGACGCGGACCGGAAGGGGAAGGGGAAGGGGAAGGGGAATGGGAAGTGGATCATCATCATTGCCACCACCACCGTCAACACTGCCATTGATCATAGAGGAGTTCTTCATCGTCGTCTATGAAGACCCTTTGGTCAAGAAGGTACGTACACGTTCCCACATATATGATGCATGTGATTAATTATGGGCATGTTCTAAAAAACCTTTAATTTCAAGGGTTCCCTAATTTCAAACGATCGGCGCTCGATCTCTTTGCAGGAACTCCCAAAAAAATTTGCGGACTATCTTGACGGCAAGGAGCCAGCTAAGGTGTATCTGCGAGCAGCTGACTGTGGTTGGACCGTGGAGGTCCTATTTGACGGACAAGGCCGGATGTACCTCGACAAGGGCTGGGAGAAATTCGCCATCGCGCACGGTGTGGATTTCGGCTGGTTCGTACACTTCAAATATGAAGGCGATGATGTGCTCACAGTGAAGGTGTTTGACGGAACAATGTGCAGGAGGTACTACTACTCAGACGGCGAAGATACTGACGATGAAAGCGACGACGACGTGAAGCCATGCATCCATCCTCTTTAGATAAGGGGACAAGAATATATATGTAGCTTCATATGCATCGATTTAGAGATCTAGCTATTTTCTATATATTATGCATGTAAAAAATAATATCGCATTTCCACTATTATTCGAGCACCACATCCTCGCCGCCACTGCTAGGTCAACGCCGGGATGCACAATGTTTAGCACAAAAGTCACTTTAGATTAAGCTGCGAAAATAGTCACCTGCCATGGGCTGAGGCGGCCCCTACAGAGCGGCTCTATATTATATTCTCTAAATAAAATAGACGACCACAGCGGTCATTGACGAGCGGCAATATATAATTGGGATCCCTATATAATTTTCTATAAATAAATGAAGCGACCATGGTCATTAGCTGCGGCAATACCATAAATGACCCATTTGTCGTGTAGCAGCACGCGTATACAATGATAAATAAAGCATTACCATGATCGGCAGTAGATGGATCCACCGTCGGCCACCGAGACGGTCAGCGAGGAAGCGACCTCACAGTAGCAGTACCAAGGCCTACATTTGACGGCAACCAGCGTCTTCGATGGGTTTCAAACTAGAGGGAGGGGAAAACTAAGGAAAAACTGGGGAAAACTGAGTACAACTAACGAAGCGGGGGCACGAAAATAGAAATCCCATAAAGAAACGCACTTCTTGGGAGATAACCCAGAAGTTACATTTTATTTACTGTATTGTTGAGTCTTGGAAGTTTTTTACTACTGTAACAACCTCTCCCCTTATCATGTTTTTGTGCCAAGTAAAGTTTCTATGCTAAAGTTGATGCTAGATTTGGATCGCTGCGCAGAAACAGCATTGTTGTCTGTCACAAATTTGCGTAGATCTCTCTGTAGAAAAATCAAAATCTGAAAATTTACGAAAGTCATCCTCATATATGTATGCAACTTTCATTAGTTTGAGTTTTCCATTTGAGCAAGTTAAGTGCCCCTGCCAGATTCGTCTTTACGGGCTGTTCTTGTTTTTGACAGATTCTGCCTTTTATTTAGCATTGCCTCTTTTGCTATGTTGAATGAGTTTCTTTGTTCCATTAACTTTCAGAAGCTTTGTGCAATGTCCAGAAGTGTTAAAAATTATTGTGTCACCTTTGAATATGTGAATTTTTGATTATGCACTAACCCTCTAATGGGTTTGTTTAAAGTTTGGTGTGGAGGAAGTTTCAAGGGTCAAGAAGAGGATGATATCTACCATCCAAGAAGAGTGAAAGGTAGTTTAGGGGATGCCCCAGTGGTTCATCCCTGCATATTTCGAGACTCAAGCGTCTCAGCTTGGGGATGCCCAAGGCATCCTTCTTCATCGACAACATTATCGGGTCACTTCTAGCATATTTTTATTCCATCACATCTTATGTTCTTTACTTGGAGCGTCGGTTTGCTTTTATTTTCGTTTTGGTTTGAATAAAGTTGGATCCCATCATTCTTATATTGGAGATATTACGCTCCGCTTTCATATGGAACACTTGTGTTCTTAATTGTGCTTTAATGTTCATGGCGAAGGCTGAAATTGCTTCGTTAAATTGCTATTTGGTTGGAATCAGAAAATGCTGCATATGGTTTGGAATAAACTTGGCAATTGTTTGAGCTCTCATAGATCATGTTTAAGCTCTTGCATCATGTAGTTTAATTTATTAATGAAGAACCGTAGAGCTTGTTTAATTTGGTTTGCATGATTAGTCTCTCTAAGTCTAGATATTTTCTGGTAAAGTGTTTGAACAACAAGGAAGACAGAGTGTAGAGTCTTATAATGCTTACAATATGTTCTTGTGTAAGTTTTGTTGTACCTGTTCATACTTGTGTTTGCTTCAAACAACATTGCTAGCCCAAGTACTGAGAGGAAATGCTTCTCGTGCATCCAAACACCTTGAGCAAAACCCATGCCATTTGTGTCCGCCCATATCTACCTACTATGTGGTATTTTTCTGCCATTTCAAAGTAAATTACTTGAGTGCTACCTTTAAAATTTCATTCCTTTATCTTTGCAATATATAGCTCATGGGACAAATAGTTTAAAAACTATTGTGGTGATGAATATGTAGTTATGTGTCTTAATTCTTATAAGTTGCTTGTTGAGCGGTAACCATGTTTATGGGGGACGCCATCAACTTTTACCTTTGTTGGATATCATGTGAGATGCTATGCAGCATTGCGTCTTGTCTGAAGTAGTGGATTTCATGATCAAATGGTTTGAATATGCATATGTTAGAGAAGAATATTGGGCGCTAACTAAAGCCATGTATCATGGTGGAAGTTTTAGTTTGGACATACAACCCCAATCTCTTATGAGAATATTATTTGTTGTTGAATGCTTAAGCATTAAAGAGGGAGTCCATTATCTGTTGTCTATGTTGTCGGTATGGATGTCTAAGTTGAGAATAGTAAAAGCGAAGGCTGTCGTGCTTTGCTCCTTAGACCTTTATGCAGTGACATAGAGGTACCTTTGTGACACTTGGTTGAAACATGTGTATTGCGATGATAATCCTGGTATCCGAGCTAATTAGGACAAAGTGCGAGCACTATTAGTACTCTATGCATGAGACATGCAACTTGTTTAGGAAGTATTATGCATAGCACATATGAATTATTACTACCATTGACAAAATTGTTTCTATGTTTTCAAAACAAAAGCTCCTAGCACAAAATAGTAATCCATGCTTCCCCCTGCGAGGAGCCATTCTTTACTTTATGTTGAGTCGGTTTACCCACTTCTTTCTATCTTAGAAGCAAACACTTGTGTTAACTGTGTGCATTGATTTTTACATGTTTACTTATTGCACTTGTTATATTACTCTATGTTGACAAATATCCATGAGATATATATGTTACAAGTTGAAAGCAACCGCTGAAACTTAATCATCCTTTGTGTTGCTTCAATGCATTCTACTTAGAATTTATTGCTTATGAGTTAGCTCTTATGCAAGTCTTATTGATACTTGTTTGAAAGTACTATTCATGAAAAGTTTTGCTATATGATTCATTTGTTTAGTCATTATCTTTGTTAGCAATCTTTGTTCAGATCCCTCCATTCATCTCATATGCTTTACAATAATGTTGATCAAGATTATGTTGGTAGCATGTCACTTGAGAAATTATTTGTGTTATCGTTTACCTACTCGAGGGAGAGTAGGAATAAGCTGAGGATGCTTGATACATCTCAAATGTATCTATAATTTCTTATGTTCCATGCTACTTTTATGACAATACTTGAATGTTTTATACATACTTCACATCATTATTATACATTTTTAAACACTAACCTATTAACAAGATGCGAAGTGCGATTCTTGTTTCTATTATTTTTGGTTTCGAAATCCTAGTAAATATTCTCGGAGTGCGGGTGAAATCACGCCCGGGGTCCTATTTTTTTGAAGCCCGGAAGACGGAGGGATAATGAAGTGGGGCCACGAGGTGGCAGACCATAGGGCGGCGCGGCGGGCCCTGGCCGCGCCGGCCTGTGGTCTGGGCCCCTCGCGTCGCCCTTTGACCTACCCTTTCGCCTACATATAGCCTTCGTCGCGAATACACACATGCAGAGGCCACGTCTGGAAAACCTTCCCGGAAGGCAGCATACAGAATCCATCTCGGGGGATTCGGAGATCGTACTCCGGCACCACTGCTTAGGAGAGGGAATCATCCCGGAGGGGCTCTACATCATCATGCCCGCCTCCGGATTGATGCGTGAGTAGTTCATCCTTGGACTATGGGTCCATAGCGGTAGCTAGATGGTTGTCTTCTCCTTGTGCTACCATTGTTTAGATCTTGTGAGCTGCCTAACATGATCAAGATCATCTATTTGTAATGCTACATGTTGTGTTTGGTGGGATCCGATGAATCTAGAATACTATGTTAAGTTGATTATCAATCTATCATATATGTGTTGTTTATGTTCTTGCATGCTCTCCGTTTCTAGTAGAGGCTCTGGCCAAGTTGATACTTGTAACTCCAAGAGGGAGTAATTATGCTCGATGGTGGGTTCATGCCTCCATTGAATGTGGGGACAGTGGCAGAAAGTTCTAAGGTTGTGGATGTGCTGGTGCTACTAGGGATAAAACATTGATGCTTTGTCTAAGGATATTTGTGTTGATTACATTACGCACCATACTTAATACAATTATCTGTTGTTTACAACTTAATACTGGAGGGGGTTCGGATGATAACCTGAAGGTGGATTATTTAGGCATAGATGCACGCTGGATAGCGGTCTATGTACTTTGTCGTAATGCCCCGATTAAATCACATAGTAATCATCGTTGATATGTATTGAATCTTGATTTGTCAATTGCCCATCTTTAATTTGTTCACCCAGCATGTTAGTTATCTTATTGGAGAAACACCACTAGTGAACTGTGGACCCGGTCCATTCTTTTACATATGAATACATTCTACTGCAATTATTGTTCTTTACTGTTCTTTGCAAACAAACACCATCTTCCGCTCGATCACGGCAATCCTTTGTTTTCAGCAGCGGTGAATTGACAACCTCCTTTGTGCGTTGGGGCAAAGTATGCCCGGTGTGTTATGCGGGTTTCACGTTGGCGCTTGGTTTCCTTTGGTGTT
>JAUUTY010000562.1:0-202309 GCA_030979885.1 Lolium multiflorum | reverse complement strand
GATGCTTTCCTCTTCAAGGACCATTCTTTTACTTTTATTGTTGAGTCGGTTTTACCTATCTCCTTCCACCTTAAGAAGCAAACACTTGTGGAATCGTGCATTGATTCCTACATACTTGCATAGTTGCACTTGTTATATTACTTTATGTCGACAATATCCATGAGACATACATGTTACAAGCTGGAAAGCAACCAGAAACTTAATCTTCTCATGTGTTGCTTCAACACCTTTACTTTGATTTATTGTTTATGAGTTAACTCTTATGCAAGACTTATTGATGCTTGTCTTGAAGTACTATTCATGAAAAGTCTTTGCTATATGATTCATGTGTTTACTCATGTCATTACCTTTGCTTTGATCGCTGCATTCATTACATATGTTTACAAATATATGATCAAGATTATGATGGCATGTCACTTCAGAAATTATCTTTGTTATCGTTTTACCTGCTCGGGACGAGCAACTAAGCTTGGGGATGCTGATACGTCTCCAACGTATCGATAATTTCTATGTTCCATGCTACTTTATTGATGATACCTACATGTTTTATGCACATTATATGTCATATTTATGCATTTTCCTGAACTAACCTATTAACAAGATGCCGAAGAGCCAAATGCTGTTTTCTGCTGTTTTTGGTTTCAGAAATCCTAGTAAAGAAATATTCCCGGAATTGGACGAAACTTTCGGCCTGTGGTCCTATTTTTGCACGAAGCTTCCGTAAGACCGAAGAGATAACCAAGTGGGGCCACGAGGCAGCCGGGTGGCCGGCGCGGCCCAAGCCCGGGCGCGCCCACCTATCCCCTGGGCCCCTCGTGGCCCCCTCGCGTTGACCTTCCGCCTACTTAAAGCTCCCGCCGAAAACCCCCGCACCGAGAGCCACGATACGAAACCTTGGCTGCAGACGCGCCGCCGCGTAATCCCATCTCGGGGATTCCCGGAGGATCGCTCTCCCGGCACCCCCGCCGGAGAGGGGATTATCTCCCGAGGACTCTTCATCGCCATGATCGCTCCGGAGTGATGAGTGAGTAGTTCACCCTCGACCATGGGTCCATAGCAGTAGTAGCCAGATGGTCGCCTTCTCCTTGTTGTGCTTCATTGTTAGATCTTGTGAGCTGCCCAATATGATCAAGATCATCTATATGTAATTCTATATGTTGTGTTTGTCGGGATCCGCGGGAGATTGAGAGTACTATGATTATGGTGATTATCAATCTATTGTTCATGTGTTGTTTATGATCTTGCATGCTCTCCGTTAGTAGAGGCCTGGCCAAGTTTTTACTCTAACTCCAAGAGGGAGTAATTATGCTCTGGATAGTGGGTTCATGCCTTCATTGATACCGGGGACACCATTAAAGTTCTAAGGTTGTGATGTGTCGTTTGCCACTAGGGATAAACATTGATGCTATGTCTAAGGATGTAGTTATTGATTACATTACGCACAATACTTAATGCAATTGTCTGTTGCTTTGCAACTTAATACTGGAGGGGGTTCGGACGATAACCTGAAGGTGGACTTTTTAGGCATAGATGCAGATGGATGGCGGTCTATGTACTTTGTCGTAATGCCCAATTAAATCTCACTATATTTACCATGTCATGTATATGCATTGTTATGCCTTTCTCTATTTGTCAATTGCCCGACTGTAATTTGTTCACCCAACATGCTTTTATCTTGTGGGAGAGACACCTCTAGTACCGTGTGGTCCTATTCTTTCCATAGCATACAATCTACTTGTTTTTACTAGTTTGCAAACATCTTCCACTCGATACGTTTAACCTTTGTACAGCAAGCCGTGGAGATTGACAACCTCACTGTCGTGGGGCAAAGTACTGTTGTGTTGCAGGTGTTCTAGTTGCCGGAATCCCTGGTGTTGGCCGCATCACATTTCGCGACCATCAACCTTCAACGTGCTTCTTGGCTCCCTACCGGTTCGATTAAACTGGTTTCATATGAGGGAAACTTGCTTCATACGCATCATACCTTCCACTTGGGGTTCCCAACGGACGCATCTACGCGTATCAATGCGCCAGTTTTGTGTTTGTTGTGAACGTGATTGTCCTCTCTTTTCGATAACCTAGATATATTTATACCCAACAGACTGACCAAGGTGCACCTAACCGTGCCCAAGTTAAACTCTATCTTTTAATTCTAAACTAAGATGCAATCTACTATATTTACGATACACGGGCAATCTAGCCCAAACTCTTCGTGCAAGGCCTTCAAAGACGCTCCACGCGTATATCCTTCAAGCCCATCTTCACTTACGGCTCATCTCCTGATTTGGCCAAAATCTGGTGATAACACAAACACATCGATTTTTTGTTGTAATCTCTTCTGAATTTCGTAAATATATTTTGTATTTTTTGTTGTAATTCAATATGTAGAACATAATGGTTGCTTTACCACTTTTGCACTGTTTGCAAACATATGATTTTTTGTTGTAATAGTTTGCGGTTTTTGTAGATAATGATGTCAACTTTTGTTGTGAATCGATCTACGGAAAAATTGTTGGTTTAAACACTTTTTGTAACATTACTTTTTTGTTGTAATAGCTTGTGATTTTTTGTTGTATTTGATAGGAATTTTTGTAGGAAATTAATCTATAGAAAAAGTGTTGTTTATCTACTTTTGTTTGTAGCATTAGCTTTTGAAAATTTGAAGGGAAAAAATACAAACTGCGGTAGAGCTAATATTGGACGCTGGATGACGATCAGACGAGGAATACTGCAACCGATTTTACAGCCCAGATCGGCGGACCGACGTTGAGCGCTGCCCCAACTCGAAAGGAATAGTCAGCACGACCAGTGCGCGACAAGAACGAGCCTTGCACGACGGTAGGTGGTAACTTTTGTACAATGTTACAATTTTTCCCTATGCATATAAGAGTGATTAGAATTTTATTCGTATGATTTTGTAACCTTGAGATAGTCTAACAACTATTGCTAGAATTTTTCGTGTAACAAGGGATGGAGCAAGCAGTACTCCGTAGAAAGCTACTAGTAGTAGCCTAGGTGGAGGCAACCCATGCGGAAACTTGCATGCAGCTAGCAGCAACGCGTGCATGCAAGCATGGCCGCCAAAAAGACACAATGCTCAGCAACACCTGACACGGACGTAACTGCGCGTGAAAGGTGACAAGTCTGTGGTCCCGGCTGCATTTGAGCTACACGTGAAAGTGCTTTTCAGGCAGAGCATCCAACGAAAGTACGGTTTCTTGTTCCGTCATCGGACGGTGGAGGTACAACCGATTTTACACCCGGGAATCGGCCGACCGACGCTCAGCACGGCCCTTTATACAAAGTTTGCAAATAGTATTGAACGAAAAAACCTAAGTCTAGCGGCGGTCGAAGGCGTTGTCGGCGACCACCTTGAAAATACACTTTCAACATTCTCCATCGCCACAGGTAGAAGAAATATTAATTTGAGAAGCATGTAAATTTAAAATGAACCATTAGTATCAAGATACTGTCTGAGAAATATATCTCAACTACATAGAAAACAAAATGTATTTTTTTTACAACTAACAAAATGTATTGTTGGGGAAACATATCCTCAATATATGAAAGAGCGATTTTTTTAAATGAAACAAAAAAAAATCAAATCATAAAAAATCTAAACATAGTTTTGAAAATGTAACAAAATAAAGAAAAGGAAAACAAGAAGAACAAATCTCGATCGAAACGAAGGAGCAACAAAACACCAGAGAAAACTGCACTCATCCCACCCGTAAGTTACATACCTAACTGTGGTGGTTTTTCTCGCTCCTAGCGTTTTGGGCGTCTCCCATGGCGATCGCCCAGAACTAGGGTTAGAATCAAGATCTGAGTCGCTCCTGTGCGTGCGATCTCTCTCTGGTGTCCTTCGGCTCTGCCGGATCCTTCTAGCTGTCGCCTCCGCCTTTCCTTCGCTGGTTCGGGGCAAAGTCGGGGCTCTCGTGGAGTGCTACCGCCTTTGATCTAGCGGCGGTTTCGGAGGTTGACGACGATGACGGGCCTTTCGGAGGTGAACGGCAAGGACAAGATGGTGATGGCGGCTTCCAATCTGGGAGCCAGTGGATCGGGGGGAAGCGGTTCCTCTCCACCGAGGGCGGCGCAAGCCGGATCCGAGGATCACGTCTCGGAGATGATGGGGCGGCTGCGTTTGACGGCGGCAGAATCGGAGGCAGTGGTGCTGGACGACAGTGCAGAAGATTTCATGGTCTACTCGAAGTGGGCGCTTGTGGGAAAGGTACTTGCACCCAACCCGCTGCACATCAGCACGATTGAGTCGGCGCTGCGGCCGGCGTGGGGCAACCCGCGTGGCCTGGTCTTCAACCCGGCTGGTGAGAACGTTTTTGTGGCTGAGTTCGGCACTAAGGCGGACAAGATCCGTGTTGTGGATGGCTCTCCTTGGGTCGTTGGTAGACATGCAGTGCTGCTCAGGGACTTTGATGTTGATCAGAAACCCAGCGATATGAAGTTCTTTAGTCTGAAGGTCTGGGCTAGGATCATGGATTTACCGTTTGGTTATATGCACAAGAAATGGGGTGAAGTGATTGCCAAATCGTTGGGCATCAAGGATAGCACTCCGATGGTGGACTGTGATGATACGGGACGCTGCTGGGGACGCTACATGCGTGTTCGGGTTGAGGTTGATATTGACAAACCGTTGATGCGGGGAGTCACTGTGTTCTCTCAGCGGCGGAACTTGACTGACTGGTTTGAGGTGCAGTATGAACATCTGCCTTTATTCTGCTTCTCGTGTGGTTTTCTCGGCCACTCGTCTATTGAATGAAAGAATCCAGGAGAAAGAGATGCAGAGGGGAAGCTCCCATATTCGGGGGATCGTTTGTGTGCCCCGGATGATAGGAAAAAGAAAAACTTTGCAGCGAAGTCTGCGGCGGCCGGGCAGGGTCGTCCCTCGCCATATTCTGGTGGTGACAAACATGGTCAGTCGACCAATGGTGGTGGGGCGCCAACACGGAAGGACAAACAAGGTGCTAACGCTGAGGCTTCGTCCCCGGTCACGAAAAGTGCTGCTCGAGCTCGTTCTAATACTGCCAAGACTCGTAAGGGGCAGGGTCAAGAGAAGGCTCATGTCCAGGAGGACGGGGGAAAGCTAGCTGGGAGGAAGAGGAAACAAGAATATCGTGCCAAAGCTCCTACACCTTTGCTGGAATCAGCACCTACATGACAGCTAGCTTTGGTCGTTCATCAGGATCAGCCTGCTGAGGAGGGTCGGGAGGTGCCAACTGAGGAAGCAAGTTCAGATTCCTATAAGAAAACGAAGAAAAGTGTTGCAAGTGGATCGGCGGATCAGGCAGGAGCTGCTGAGCAGCCCTGCCACACGCAATGATCATCTTATGCTGGAACTGTCGCGGACTCGGGACGGACGCGACAGTTGGCGAGCTTCGCTGGTTGGTGAGAGCTCATCGTCCCGCCCTCCTCTTCCTCTCCGAAACGAAGATGAGGGATTCCAGGGTACGTAATTTCTTGTGGTCACTTGGTTACTCTGGATGTTTTGCTGTTAGCAGCGTGGGCCAAAGCGGTGGCTTAGGCTTATTTTGGTTGTCTTCGATGACGGTTTCAATCAAAGGTTTTAATGATCGGTGCATTGATGTCTGTATTACACCTGATGGAGGTGAAGCATTTCGGACAACCTTCGTGTACGGAGAACCCAAGCGAGAGCTTCGCTACATGTTTTGGGATCTTATTCGTTCTATCCGTAAGACTTGCAAAGGTCCATGGCTCTGTTGTGGGGATTTTAATGAGGTGTTGAGTCAAGATGAGCACTTGGGGCCTCGTGATCGGACAAAGACGCAGATTGAGGCGTTCCGTGATTGCATGCAGGACTGCGGGTTAGCTGATTTGGGTTTTGATGGACCAAAATATACATGGTCCAATCGACAAGACGCCGATACCCATGTTAAGGTGCGTCTCGATAGAGCTGTGGCTAACGCAGATTTCTCCCGGCTATTCGAGGATTGCACAGTGGACAATATTATCACAACATCGTCGGATCATTATGCGATTCTGATAACGTTGGTGAAGGATCCAAGACGGGGCAGACCGCTGCCGGTGGCAAGTAGCTTCCGCTATGAGGCCATGTGGAGACGTGCTCCGGACTACAAGGAAGTTCTGGAGGCTGCTTGGGCAGCGGGGAGTGAGGGTGCCTCCTCCCTCAGTACGACTTGGTCGACGCTGAATAAAATGGCCCCCGTGTTGAAGGACTGGAGTCGGGCAACATTTGGATCAGTGTGTAATAAAATTCGCAGACTCTACATCCGTGGTCAGCCTTTGTCCGAGGCTAATGTGAAGGACGAACGTGTTGTTGAACGCCAACTCTGTGAGTTGTTTGAATGTGAAGAAATTATGGCTAGGCAACGCTCTAGAGTTGAGTGGCTTCGTGAGGGTGATCGCAACACGGCTTTCTTCCATGCGAGAGCATCCGCTCGAAAACGCACGAATAAAATCGATTCATTGGTGCGTGCTGATGGCTCAAAATGTGTGGTGCAGGCAGAGATTAAAGGTATGGCTCACCAATTCTATGAGCATCTTTTTACTTCTGAAAATTGTACCTCAGTGGATGCAGTGCTCGATGCTATTCCTTCTAAGGTGACGGCTGAGATGAATGAAGAATTGTGCAAACCGTATACTGATGAGGAAATTGAGACTGTTGTTCCAAATGGGTCCCACCAAAGCGCCGGGGCCTGATGGTTTTCCCGCGTTGTTTTATCAAACACATTGGGAATTCTTTAAAGTTGGGATATGCAATGCCGTGAGGAGTTTCTTATGTGGTGGGGAAGTTCCAGAAGGACCATGTGACTCTATCATTGTCTTGATCCCCAAAGTTGCCAAGCCAAAGCATTTGAAGAACTTTCGACCTATTAGCTTGTGCAATGTCCTTTATAAGATTGCCTCCAAGGTTTTGGAAAACAGGCTCAAGGTGATTCTTCCTTTGATTATTTCTGAACACCAAAGTGCTTTTGTACCGGGAAGGCTGATCACTGATAATGCGTTGATTGCCTATGAATGCTTACACACGATCCGCAATCAGAGTTCCAAGAGGCCCTTTTTTGCGCTGAAAATCGATATGATGAAAGCCTATGATAGGGTGGAGTGGAATTATTTGCATGGTTGCTTAAGTAAGTTGGGGTTTGATCCCATATGGATTCAGTCGGTAATGCGGTGTGTTACTTGTGTGCGTTACGCTGTTCGTGTTAATGGTGAGCTCACTGATCCGGTTGTTCCATCTAGAGGGATCCGTCAGGGAGACCCAATAAGTCCTTATTTATTTCTTCTTTGCACGGAGGGGTTGTCAAGTATGCTGCAAAAACAGGAGGATCGAGGTGAGCTCTATGGTATTCGTAATGGTAGACTCGGTCCCCCTATATCCCACTTACTGTTTGCAGACGACAGTATCTTCTTTGCAAGAAGTGATATTAGGAGTGTTGAGGCTCTCAAGGACACTCTCAAGTTGTATTGTGATGGCTCCGGTCAGAAAATCAATCTTGAGAAGTCATCTATCTTCTTTGGTCAGCAGTGCTCTGAACAAGTGAAGAATTTAGTGAAAGGAACGTTGGAGGTGCAATGCGAAGGTCTTAATGATTTTTATCTTGGAATGCCTACTCATGTGGGCCGATCCCCAACAGCCACTTTCAAGTTCATCTTTGACAAAATCTGGAAGTATATTAATAGCTTATCGGATAGACCACTTTCAAGAGCGGGCAATGAGGCTTTGCTTAAGGCGGTCATCCAAGCCATTCCGACTTTTGTCATGAGCTGTTTTGAACTCCCGGTTGGTATCTGTGATATGATTAAATCGGTGATTGCTAATAGATGGTGGGGAGTTGAAGATGGCAAGAAAAAGATGCATTGGCGGTCTTGGTCCTGGTTGTCAACACCAAAAGCCCTTGGAGGCATGGGCTTCAGAGATCTGGCTCTTTTCAATCAGCTATGTTGGCTAAACAGGGGTGGCGGCTGCTCACCGTGCCTGACTCGCTATGTGCTCGTGTGCTTAAGGGAAGGTACTTCCCTGACACTGATTTTTGGCATGCTCCAAGGCCTAGATCAGCTTCATATACCTGGAGGAGCCTTTTGCATGGCAGGGAGCTGCTCTATCATGGAGTTCGTTGGGGCATTGGAGATGGCAAAACTGTTAAGATCATGACAGATAATTGGGTACCTCGTTTCCCTCCTGAGGTGATTCGGTCCGTGTCGCCTATTCCCGCCTCCGCTACTGTACATTGTCTGATGAATGAGGAGGAGGGGACTTGGAATCTAGAGAATGTACAAGCTTTTTTTGACCAAACGACGGCGCAACAAATTTTACAGATACCTATCTCTCGTCGCATTGGTGTGGATTATGTCAGCTGGCCTCACACGAGGCATGGTACTTTCACTGTCCGGTCTGCTTATTTCATGGCTCGATCTGCAAAGTTCATTCATTCAAGGAGCAAGACTGGCGTGGGCATCAGTTCTAACTGGATGGACAGTGAAAAACAATGGAAATCGATTTGGAAGATTAAGGCACCGGGCAAGATGCTAATTCACTTATGGCGCTTTGCGCACGATTGTCTCCCAAGTGGTTTTCAACTCTGTAAAAGGCGGATTCCTGCTTCAGGTTTGTGCGTTTTTTGCGACAGATTGGAGGGGATCGAGCACTCCTTGCTCACCTGCCAATTCGCCAGGATGGTCTGGACGGAAGTCAAATTGCATGTTCCCATTAAGCTGGACAGAAAAGCGTTTTCAAAGCATAAACAGTGGCTCTTCGACTTCCTTTCTCGGTCAAGTGATATTCAGGCTACCGTGTTGGCTGTTGGGTTTTGGCATATTTGGGAGGCACGGAATGATACTCGCAATGGCGGCCCCAAGCCTGACCCAAAACGGACATGTGGTAAAATTTTGGCCTATGTTGATCTCATCAGAGAGCATTTGTTCAAGCCTTCTCCAGTTCACAGGTGTGAGTCTAGTTCTCCGGCGAATAGATGGACTCCACCGCCACCGGGTACGGTTTTGATCAACTCTGATGCAGCTCTTTTTGAAGACACCAAAAGTATGGGGGCAGGAGTGGTGATTCGTGATCATCGTGGCCAGTGCATTGGTGCTTGTCGTCAACAGCTACAAGGGTTTTCGTCACCTGAGTTTGCTGAAGCTCTAGCTCTTCTTCGGGCGGTGTCTCTTGCGAGGGAGAAGGAGTTGGACAAGGTAATCTTTGCGACGGACTGCTTGTCTTTGGTCCAACGTCTGCATTCCTCTACCCTGGATCGCTCTCAGGTGGGCATCCTAGTCGGTGAAATCAAGTCATTGTTTTGTGCCTTCACGGAGGTCTCCTTTGTCCACGTGAAGCGAAATCTCAATGGAGCAGCACATTGTTTAGCTCAGTCTTGTCGTTCTTTTCCTTCTAGTGAGGTTTTTAGTTCTGTTCCGGAATGCATCCGTCAAACTCTTTGTATTGATGTTTTTTGATCAATAAAGCGGTATGTTATGTCAAAAAAACTAAACACCAGAGAGAAGGAAGAGACATAGAGAGGGAAGAAGGAGCGGGCGGTTGACGCAATGATGGTGCTTACCGCGCCAGGCCCACACGTTAACGCTTACCGCGCCACGATGGCGAGAAAGGAAGCTACCACGTCCAGGTGGAGTGGTTGCTCGCTGCATGCTGATCGGTCGACAGGCCTGGAGGTCCCACACCTGGAAACCGCTCCAGGATGCCGCAGTTTCTAGCTTAGGGCATGTATATTGGTTTAGTTAGATAGTGTTTGTAGTACTACTAACATGTCATATATAGATAATAGTATAGACAATGTGTACAACAGTCTTTCTGTAAGCTACCTATTTCTAGCCATAACCATATGTAAGTATAAGTTACACACACCATTCATACAATAACAAAATAGCAGACTATAAGCTATCTGTAAGGATGCTATAGACTGTTACAGACAGCCTCGCTCTCTCTCCTCATTCTCTTTCCTCCACATCAGCAAAATCACATATAACCACCACTTAGAGACAGCTTAGTCAGCACCATTGTACATGCCCTTACCGCTCCAGAATTCAACGGTAAGTTCCTACCACATGAGGCCGAAGCGGCGGCCCGCACTTTTGTAAATTGCCAGATCTACATATTATTTCCGTAATTTGCGATTTTTTTTGGGCTATCACTCTACACTATGCATAATTCTCGTGTTGTCACTCACAAGAAAAAAATATGCTTAGGACCAAAGGATTTCCTGAACACATCTTCATAATCCATGTATATGAATACTAGATCAAAATATATTTTAACTTAGCCAACTAGATCATACCTCAAGCTAGAACCGAATAAATCACTCTTACATGGATGAATAACAAAATATGGATGAACATGTCATTAACCATGTTTAATCTTACAAATACATAAAACATAAACAATGTAGAGGGAGATGGGGAATTGATGGAGACGGTGATGATGATTGATGACTGTGCGCACGGTATAAAGGGTGTTTCCTTGCTCTGACTTGTCAAGAAGTCCACACCACGTCAGCAGCAGGTAGCAGCAAGCCATCACGACGCCTAGCTTTGTTAGAACAACTTGCTATTTGTTGGGTCAATCGCCATGTATGGCTTAGGGCGTGTTTGGTAGGCTGCATGCCCCTTGGCTTGCATCGGCCCAGCTTTTTTCGGCCCGTTTGGATGCCTGGTCGACGCCGCGTTCTTGCAGGAACCGGTTCTTAAAGCAACCTCGGGCCAGGTCCTGGAGGAACGCCCGGTTCGGCCGTTTCTAGAGAGCCACCCCCGTTTCCGCAGAAGTGGAGAACGCGGTGTCCTCGCAGAGCCACCGCGAGAGATGGCGGGAGCTCGCACGGGACGGCGAAATCTAGGCGCCATGAATTCGCTCACCGCGCTTGAATTTTCGCCACCGTATATAGGGGCGGCTCTCTCACCGGCAATTCCAAATCCCACATTTTCCCCCATTTGTAGCTCATCCACCATCCCCGATCTAGCGACATTGGCTCTACCTCACCCGCACGGTCGGCGAGGCTTCGGCGGCGACGGCGGCTGTGGCGGCGGCTACTGGCCGCGGAGGATGGTCGTCTTCTTCGTCTGCGTCGATGACTTCGGTTGTGGTAAGCTTCTGCAAACCCTATCCTTAGATCTAGATCTTATGGATACACAACCGGGATCTGAACGAATGCATTGTAGGACATTCCTTCGTCGCCGGTGGAGGTTGTGGAGGTTTTCCAGGTTGGATCTGACTCTACGACGGGGACCGTGGTGCTGCGTGCATCTTCCACTGGGACGGTGGTGCTGGCTGCATCTTCGCCAGGGTCCCCTGCTTCCCCTACCTCGGTGCTTCGTGTGGCTCCTTTGACTGTAAGGCCGATCTTACCTACCTCGTTGTTCTTTGATGTTGTACTGGTAGTTCATAGATCTGCTAGTGCTTAAGGATGTCCATGTCGTAGTTCATTGATCTGCTAGTGCTTATGTCCATGTCGTAGTTCATTGATCTGCTAGTGCTTATGTCCATGTTGTAGTTCATTGATCTGCTAGTGCTTATGTCCATGTCGTAGTTCATTGATCTGCTAGTGCTTATGTAGGCCATCATACCTTTGGGCTCCCCTGATCTGTCTGCGCCAACTGTGAATGCTCAGCCATCTCTAATAGCAAACCAGCCAGCATCAAGCACCACCGCACGTCACCCCGATCACCAACTACGCTCGATGAAAACGATCTTCACTCCCCGGTTCGTCCGCAAGGCGCAGCTATTCCACCTAACTTGTCAAGTCAGGCTCTCGACTTCATTGCATAATGAAGCGAGTATGCCGTTCCATCGTAAGCTGCACCACCGGAGAGGAGGAGCCGGCTTAGGACCCGGTCCGCAACCGTTTTCTGCCTAGTGCTTCGCTTCCTTCTCGATGATCCGCTGATTTTGGGAGGTGATCTTGTATCCCTCCATTAGCTAGGACTTGGTACAACCTGATCCCCGGTTTGTAATGATGAACATCTTCGAGGTGGTATATACTAACCCTCGTGACGAACATGTGATGCATCACGAAGTAGTTGCTTCGTTCGTGATGCATATCCCACTAAGTACTTGTTGCTGTGTATTAACAGCATCTTTTCTGATGAAACCGAATCTCATGTGTGTTGCTCAAGCAGTAACCTCACCACTCTAAGTGAAGGGGTTACCACATCACTGAGCTATGTGCAACCAAACAGGCTGTGGGCTGCACGACCTGGGAAGAATGGGCTTGAAACGGGCAACCAAACGATGGGGCCTGGGTTCCTTCTCCGGCGCGCAAAAGGCCGCACAGGCTACCAAACGACCCGCCAAAAGTGGCCCATGGCCGGTTCGCGACGCGCAATGCCTCCCATCTCGCTGGCGCAGGCTTGCAGGTTTTCGGCCCATGCAACCAAACGCGCCCTTAGAGTATCTCCACTCGCTCTCCCAGAAAGCCCCCAATAGCCGTTATGGGGGTGTCGGCAGCCCGGCGCGGAAACAGGCACCCAGCCGCGGCGGGGCGAGAAAACACCGCGGGCCAGCCCTATCGGCGACCAGAGCCAAAAACACCCAAGCATTTTCCCCCTTCTCGCCCCGTGACCACTGTCGCCGCCGCAACCACCCCTCGACGCGATGGACCATTGCCGCCAGTAGTACCCACTCCGCCGCCGCGTACGCTCCGCCGCTAACCACCGCCACCTCGCCGGCCCTTCCCACCATCGACGTTCACCAGCTCCCGCCACCGCCGCTACCTCCGTCTCCACCGCGCTCCCACCCTGCACGCGAGGTGTTCGGCCATTTGCCAAGGCGATGGACTCGGACGACGAGGACGTCATGGCCGCGCTCATGGACGAGGAGCTCGCTGTCGTGGCTGCGACTAGGGACGGCGCTGGAGACGACGAGCATCTGCCGATCCTCGTCTCCCTCTTGGCCATGATCGCCGAGGAGGACAAGCCGGTCATTGGTGGCTCCGCGCCGGGCCGCCGCAAGAGCAAGCCTAGGCAGAAAATGGAAGGCTACTGCATGCTCTACGCCGACTACTTCGCCGTAGATCCATTGCACGGCGACACCGTATTCTGCCGTTGTTTTCGAATGAGTAGGAAACTCTTTCTGAAGATAGTCGAGAATTTGAGGGATATCGACTACTTCAAGTTGAAGAGAGACGCCGTCGGCGAGCTTGGTTTCTCGTCTATTCAGTGGCTCTTCGGATGCTTGCCTATGCAATTGCAGGTGATACACAAGATGACTATCTGCGCATGTCAGAGTCCAGGGCTATTGATTGCATGTACAGATTCTGCAGGGCAATTGTGGCGGTGTTTGGAGAGACCTATCTGCACACACCCAATGCGTCATACACAGCTCGGATATTGGCACAAAATGCAGAGAGAGGTTTTCCTGAGATGTTTGGCAGCATCGACTGTATGCACTGGGCATGGAAGAATTGTCCATTTACACACCAGAGCATGTATAACAATATAAGGGACACAAGGGTGCATGCAGTGTGGCGCTTGAGGCAGTGGCTGACTAGGACCTGTGGATTTGGCATACGTTCTTCGGTATGACAAGATCACACAATGATATCAATGTGTTGTAGTGTTCCGATGAGTTCCAGAAGCTTGTCGAAGGCAATGCCCGTCCGGTGCAATTTGAGATCAATGGCCACCAGTACGACAAGAGATACTATCTTGCAGATGGCATCTATCCAAGATGGTCAATATTTGTGAAGACAATCTCGAAACCTATACTTGGAGGAAAGAAAGCTTAGTTTGCTCAAATGCAGGAGGCTGCTAGAAAGGATGTGGAGAAGCCATTTGGTGTGTTGAAAGCTCGCTTTGCCATTGTCCGATACCCTGCTCTTACATGGTCCAAAGAGCAGATGTTGGAGGTCATGACATGTTGTGTCATACTGCACAACATGATCATCGAGAGCGAGAGGGAATTTCCATTGTTTGACACTGAACTATATGAACAGATGGGTCCTCTTGCAGATGTTGATCACAATGTGCGTCCCGTATTTGCTGCTTTTCTCGCTAGACCTCAAGAAGTCCGAGACTCCAACAATCATCACCATCTGCAAGTTGATCTGGTGGAGCATTTGTGGACTCTCAAAGGCCGCTATAGTTGAATTATTTGTGTGCTATGTTAAAATTGTTAAAGTATCTTCAATATTTATTTGAGTTGTAATATATTATCACGGTTTATTTGATGTTTAAATTTAAAATATATATGAAACTATATTGGGAGTGTCGTTTGAGGTGCACGGCTGGACGCCGGCATGCCCCATTTTTAATTTTGCACCGACGGTCTCTATATGGACTGCGCCGCCGGACGCCATATGGGGAATGCGAGTGGAAATGCTCTTAGAAAGAGTAGTAGCTGCACCCGTAAAGGCGGAGTGTTGTCATGTCGACTCACCGTCGCCCAACGGGTTTCAGCACCGCGACGAGGGGCGCGTTTGGTGGCCTGCATGCCCCTTGGCTCGCATCGGGCCAACACCGTTGGTTGCCTGGGCCGAGGCGCGTTGTTGCAGGAACCGGGTCTCAAAGCAGAGTCGGGCCAGGCCCTGAAGGAACGCCTGGTTCGGCAGTTTCTCCAGAGACATGCCCGTTCTCGCGCCATTTTGGCACGAGTTGTTGATTACGCTCACTCTCTCATACACTACTCCACGAGAACATATCTAGTGATACCACATCTTATTTGATACCATGATACCACTCTTTAGAATTTAAATTTTAAATGTCAAAAAAATTAAAACCAAATTTTTGGGTGTTCACAAGATGCGTCTCTACGTGCCCCTGTAACTTTCATAACTAAACTCAAAATATCCTAAGAGAAACAAAAATGAGAAATCAAACATGAATAGTGTCACATAAAGACAAAAACACAAAATGCCACTATTCACATACAATTTGTCTTTTTTGTTTTTCTTGGTGTATTTTAAATTTGGTTGTGAAAAATCTAGAGAATGTAAACACATATCTTGTCAACAGCCACAAATTTTTTTCTAAATTTTTCGACACTTAGAATTCAAATTTTATGAAATGGTATCATGGTATCATGTAAGGGATGGTATCACTAGATATTTTCCCACTACTCCACACACCCTCTCTCAAATCAACACAAATATAGTACAAATCGAAATAAGATGTACACGAAAAAGATGCGTGTCGATGATACGAACCAATTCTCACAATCGATTTCGAGTTTCATCGGTCGTAAATCATCAATTTTGAAATTTTAAGCGAATTTTGTAAAATCCGTCGCACACGCTCAACCGATTGAGATTTCCTTTCAGGAGTAGGTTCACCTCACCATTCCGCATGACTTTCATGTTGACAGGTTTTTGTTTCGGTGTACATACGCGGATACATAATTGACTCACAAGTATACTGCAATCTGTACGTACGTGTGACTGAGGTTTGTTGTACTTTTGCTCAACTTCTTGCTCCCCATTTTCATGGACGACGACGTTGTGATGATAGGTGAGAAGTGAGAGGTGATAATCCATGGTGGTGGAGTCTTCGTGGTCGGCGACGTGACGTGACCGATGGTGTCATGGTGAAGTCGTTTTCTTGGTCGGCGATGTGCCCATGCTTGTTACAGGTGGTGTCCTGGTGGTGTTCGTCTTCGTGGACAACGACATGGTGCTTCTTGTCACCGGCGTCACCGACGGTGTCATGGTGGTGTTCGTCTTCGTGGTCGGCGACGTGCCCATGCGTGTGACCGGCGTCACCGATGGTGTCATGGTGGTCTTCGTCTTCGTGGTCGGCGACGTGGTGATGCTTTTGACCGGCGTGACTGGCGGTGCCATCGCCGACGTGCCGAAGCTTGTGAACAGCGGTGCCATGGTGGTCTTGTGATAGGTGAAGTAAAGTCATCATGTTGCCATATAGGTGAGGCTACGAAAACCATGCGACCAACCATCAAAGTGTTACTTTGGTTCCACCCGATGCAACAGAGCCTATCAAACGACGTGCCATTCGTTAATCGGAGCCGGTCCGAAACGAGATGGGAGTCCCATCTCGATGGCGTAGTGAGCCACGATTCTCATGCAGACTAACAAACGCGTCCAAGAAGATTGAAGGGACTTGGTAAGGAGCAGAGGCTTTTCTTTTAAATTTGTGATGAGGAGCGTGGTCATGGCGTGGCACGCGTGATAAACTACTCTCAAACAAAAAAAAAGTGATGAGGAGCGTGGTCGACATGGTTACAGCGGATGGGGGAATAAACGACACTGGATTCTTAAAGTTTTTATATTTGTGTTCAACGTCCGTTGGAGACGGCGCGAGGAATCGGGCGAGAACATGGAATCGACGGAACTGCGATTTGTTAATTCCGTTGGAGCGGATTCCTGTCATCAAAGCTCGACAATGTAATATGACATCGTGCTAGATGTGGAAAGCACATTTAGTGAGATTTCATCTAAATTCACTGAATGTTATCGATTACCGTAGACCTTGAAATAATTATCTTTCACTTAAATATTTCAGTACTACAAATAAATACAGAATATATTTTGAAAATATTTTTTATGAATACTTAAATGGATTGTATGAGGAAATTTCAGTCCTTTGAAGGCAGGAAAACCAAAATCTTTGATATTAAATTATTTATTCAACCTTAATAGTAAAGATACCTAAACATTTATCTTTTTCTAGATTAATATCTTTTGGTAAACCGTAAAATTTTCAGACATAAACTAACTTATTGATAAATGTAGGAACGTGGAAAAAAGATTTTTACATGTAAATAATAAACCATGTGATGCGAGCAATCTTGCATAAAACAAATGCTTAATCCTCTCATCATTATGAGAAAAGCAACATCATTACTTTGTGCTCTTGCAAGGAGTATGGCTAATTCTAAGTGTCTGGTTAAGACAATTTTTAGTTAGATGATGTCGTTAAATCTCATTTGCAACCCACTACCTCCAATGGTTGAAGAAATTTTTCTCTGTTGCAACCCTTGTTCCAACTCATAACCAACACTAGTCACGAAGCACGGACACCATGTTTTCTTGGTTACTCGTAAAAATATTTTTAGGAGATTTCCTTAATTGCACGAGTCACTAGATTTTGTTGCACGTTTTTTAGGAGTACAACCCCATTTTCAATAAGAAAAATCTCAGTTACAACTCATGTTGCAGCTCATTTTAATACGAATCACGGTGCAATTCTATGGTCAAAGAGTCGACAAAGAATTAAGTTAATTTTCAGTCGAATTATCAAAACTATATAATTATTGGGATTGACTTCTAGTTTTGCTACTATACAATTTGGTGCTCAAACACGTATTTGTACGGTACATGGATTCATGCATTCCCTCTATATTCAGCACTTACAGATCTCGGCTAGTTCCTACCAAGAAAGCCGCAACGTGATCAGCCAGATGGGAGAAACACAAGAAGCAGCAGCAAGTTATAGCCATTGCTCCCTCTGGAAGAAGGTCCTGACTTGTACGCTGTGTCCTCTGCTCACATTGCCTCTGATTTACATCCTCCTCTACTCCCCTCCATCTTTCATCTCATATACGAATCTCTTGGCTACATTTCAAGCACATGGTACAAGCACGCCGCCTCCTGTTCAACCTCCTCAAGGTAAAATCTTGGCTACATTTCAAGCACATGGTACATGCTTGATTGGATTCTAAGCCGATCTCCATTTCTTGCTCACCCGGGGCGGCCAGTTTGGGTGCAATGCGACTACGGCGACGGGAAGTGGGTGTGGGATGCCAGCGTTGCCGGCCCGCGGTACGACAGCGAGAAGTGCGAGATGAAGAGCACGGAGAAGTGCGTGGTTAACGGCAAGCCGGACAACGGTTACCTGCACTGGAGGTGGCAGCCGGCGGGCTGCAACCTCTCGGCGCTGGACCCGGCAGAGTTCCTCCGGGCGCTCCGTGGCAAGCACCTGGCTTTCGTCGGCGACTCCACGGCGCGCAACCAGGCCGAGGCCCTCGTCTGCTTCCTCTCCACGGTGTCGCGGCCCGAGACGGCGCACCGGTACGAGGAGCGGCTCGGGCGCAAGTTCTGGCGGTGGGTCTTCGCGGCGCCGCACAACGTCAACATCTCCACGTACTGGTCGCCGTTCCTGGTGCGCGCCGAGGGCAAGTCGGAGGACTACGGCATGACGCAGGACACGGTGTTCCTTGACGCGCTCACGGAGCCGTGGACGGCGGACGTGGACGGCATGGACATCATGGTGATCTCCGCGGGGCACTGGTTCCCGCACCCGGCCGTGTACTACGACGACGGCGTGATCGCCGGCGTGTTCTCCCGTCCGGACGTGAATGAGACCGACATCGGCGGCGGCTACGTCGGCGTGTACCGTAAGGTGATGCGGAGGACGCTCGGGTTCATCAATGCCAAGTCGAGCGGCGGTGACAAGCTCGTCGTGGTGGCCACAATCGCGCCGTCCCACTTCGACCCCAGGTACGCGTGGAACCACCGGGACGCGTGCTCGCGGCCGAAGCCGTTCGAGGAGGGGGAGGCGGAGGTGGCGAGCACTGAGGCCGAGCTGAGGAAGGTCGTCGTAGAGGAGGCGGCAGCGGCGGCGGCGCAGGGCCGGCGACGGGGCCTACTGCGGTTCGAGGTGCTAGACGTGACGAGACTGGCGTCCATGCGGCCGGACGGGCACCCGGGCGCCTATATCATGAAGGACGCGTTCGCCGGACGCGCCGTGCCGGAGACGGTGATGAACGACTGCTTGCACTGGTGCGCGCCGGGACCGGTCGACTCGTTCAACGACATACTCATGCAGATGGTAGTAGGTGCGAGCGGTTGACGCAATTGTGTGGGTGCTTGGCACGACTTGGTACGTGCGCCGTGATCAAGTGGTGGCCGGCATGATGCCCGGGGGTTTACGAGCCAAAATACGGCTATATTTTTGTGTATGTGACTATTATTCAGTTGACTACGAACTAGTTTCATTTTTAGTCAGGAGATATCGTTAAATCTTTGTTGCAATTTATATTGCAACTGATAACTAGCACAAATTACGAAGCCAAATAAATAATCCAGATAATTTTTCTTAGGTGCATCTCCACTTGTAATTGAAAATTTTCAGTTCCAATTTCACTTGCAACAGAAAAAACTCACTTACAACCTAACTTGCAACTCATCTGCGCGAATTATCAAACGGTGTAGAACTTGACTGGAGCATAAACTTAGTTATCAACTAGCAAATCCCATACATTATAAGCTCTTCTCAAGAAATTCTAAAAGTCCATAGATCGAACACGGAATCTTACCAGTGAAACTCAAGTGATGTGGCGGAATCATGATCAATGAAATGGACCCGGTCTCACATGGCGGTCCAATTTAAAAATCTTAAAAATGCCAGAATGTTAACATGGCCCCGCCGCCTGCTCTAGCCACCGATCCATGGTCCTCCTCCATGTCAGTCGTGCCATGGCCAAATAAATCTAAAGCATGCAGAAATCTCGCAACAAAGTCAAGAGATGTGGACCTATCCAAGCTTAGATAGAGGCACGTTGTTGCTTCAACTCTCGCCAACTTGATTGCGATGGAACCAAAGTTTCTACCGGCAACGATGCTAGAAAATTGTTCTTGATTGCAACGAAACAACATGCGTATACCGATTATTGGGACTCGAAGCGCAAAGTGATGCAGCAAAGGTGACTTTTCCCACAAGGGTGACTCGAGACATTATATCAAACTCTCGACGAAAAACTTTAGTTCGTACTTTAATCCTCTTCAAGGAACCTATCACTTAATAGGAATAGTTTTGTGTCTCCAACTCCACCGAGGTATTTGTTAGGTACAACAATGTGAAAGTAATACATAAATAAGTAAAGCAAATAAAGTGAACATCATATTTTTTGCATTTTCGAAATAATAAATTACTGAATTAAAAGTGCAAACAAAGTAGATATAAAGGTGTTACTTACGGTTTAAAATGGATCGGGTTCATGGTTTCACTTAATCTCTGCCTCATAAACATGCATAGTGATATGAATATAGCACTTAAGAACAAGAAACAAGTGATAGGAAGTGATATTGCGTACTTGATAAACATTCATAATCATATTGGCATCACTTCCTAACATAGGTGCTAGAAATGACGCAACACATCTCACTAATACTCTCTTGTTTTTTTTTGAACAAGGAAAGGGTCCGAAGACCCTAGATGCTGCTAGTATTACCGAGGCGGAGAGTACAATTTGCAGAAAAATCCCTACAAAACAGGGGAATTCTGGATAAGGTTTGAAATTTTACAGAAAGGATCCTAGAAAGATTATAATAAAAGCAATCATGTCCTTCCTTCTCGAGTGAATTACATAAAACTACCACAATTGCGGCAGTGGTAACGCGTCAGTACCATTCTTGGATTTTTTTGCTAAAAACTACCACTTCTGTGGTAACACGTAACAGATCGCGCAAACCATCGGGTGAGAGCTGTTTAAGCCTTCTGGGCCCACTGTCAGGACCAACGGACGTCTTCTCGCCGTTAGGTCGTGGATGGTTATGACCGAGCCCGTCGGTTCCGACCGCACCAGTCCACCATTCACCATTTCCCGCTCGCGCAGTTTCGTTTCCCGCTGAGATGGAGGAGCCGACGAACCCCGGCGGCGGCGGCCACGGCGGCGGAGAGCAGGGCTGGTGGAGTGGAGTCTCCAGTGGCGGCGAAGGACAGGGCGGCGGAGGCCACGGAGTGGACGCCGGAAGCGGCGTAGACGACCTGGAGGACCTGTGGCCGTCGCGGGCGTCGAATTCGGCGGCGATGCTTGCTCAGATTTGGGTGGACAACCCTGAATCGAGCGAGCGATTCAGTTACGGCCTTGGAGGAATAGAGTATGTATCTTTTTCTTGTCTCTGATTTGGGGATTCGTTGTTGTTTTGGCCACATTGGGGATTTTAGGGTTAGGGTTTACTGATTTGGGGATTTATTGTACTGCTGTAGCTTGGAACCAGAAGTATGGGAAGTCAGAATTCACTTAGATGGGATGGATAACGTAGAGAGAAGAATTGCACGTGATGACATAACTGTTATGAATTTGTATGCAATGGTAGAGACACAGGGATTTGGTTTCAGTGATAGTATGTACTGCAGACAGGGCGATGACATGGTACTTATTCAGAGAGATATATCATTTGCTTGAGTATTTTGAGGATACCCAAGTGCTTGCCTTGTCAGTGAAGAGAGGGAGGAAGAACAAAGCTGTTGTGTCTGATGCTGTGGATGCAAAAGCAGATGAAGGCATTGCAGGATCTCAGTCTGCTTCATCCCTTATCAAATATGCAGACCCTGTTGTCTATGATCTTTCTCCTCCACCTGTTTATGCTGTTGATGATGAAGGCACTATATTTGCAAGTCAGGGTTCTTATTTTGCTACTCAAGAGAGCAGAAATGATGAAGCACATGAAATTCCTGATCTCAATGAAGCAACCAATGTTGACCTTGACTTTGACATGGGTGTTGCTGATTTCAACATGATGGAGGAAATGAGGAGGAAGGAACAAGCTGAGGTAGCTGAAAGGATTGAGGAGATGAGGCAGCAGAGAATGGATCCTTTGCTGCATTGTGAAGGAGATACTGACATTGAAGATCTGTTTGTTACTGAAGAAGTTGATGCTGTCCCTCTTGATTCAGCACCTCCTATAATTGAACCTGTAGCCATAGTTGAACCTGAGAAGAAGAGGAAGAGGAAGGGACCAACTGTGAGATCCCATTCATCTGTTCAAATTGATGATGTTCTTGACTGGAAGCCAGAAGCAGTTGAAGACATGGATGTTGGTTTCATTGATGATATGGATGATGACCAATTTGAACCACTCACTATGGTTCCACCCAAAGGAGGAAGAAAGAGTAGAGCAAAGAAGAGGCCTCCAAGGAAATGGTATGATGAAAGGAGGCTGCAGCCACATGAGCAGCTATGTCTGAAGATGTGTTTCAGAGATGTGCATCAATTCAGAGAGGCATTGATTAACCTGCACATTTCACAGAGTAGAAATTATGTGTATCACAGAAATTCTAATGTGAGAATTAGTGTGCAGTGCATACAAGAGAATTGCCCTTTCTACATTGTTGCTTCAGAGATAAAAGGTGAGAAAACATTTGTCATAAGGAAGATGCAGCTAACCCATACTTGTGACACAACAACTGACACAACAAGAGTGAGTTCAAGATGGTTGGCTAGGAACTATAAAGCTGCATTTAGGTCAGATCCAAATGCTAGCATTCAGACACTGATAGATAGTGCTAGGCAACAACATGGTGTTGAAATCCCTAGAATGATGGCCTACAGGGCAAAAAACTTGGCTCTTGATGCAGTGTTAGGTGATCATAGACAACAATATGTCAGGCTTAGGGATTTTGCACAAACTGTCATTGACACTAACCCAGGAAGTAGGGTGATTGTGACAACTGTGACTCCACCACCCTCTGAAGAGAATCCTCATCCTGGGCCCTCTTTCCATGGTCTATTTTTCTGCATCAATGGAGCCAGAGAAGGTTTTCTTAATGGCTGCAGGCCATTTATAGGTGAGCCAGATAAGGTTACTTGATATGCTTCTTTATGTGCAGGGTTGGCTTGATGTTTCTTGTCTAACTTAAGCTAATGTGCAGGGTTGGATGGATGTTTCATTAAGCTTTGCACTGGGGCTCAAATATTGGCTGCTACTGGCAGAGATGGCAACAACAATATGTATCCAATAGCATTTGCTGTTGTTCCCAAAGAAGACACTGCTAATTGGTGTTGGTTCTTGACTCAACTGAAGTATGCTCTTGGTGGGGAAGAAGGGAAGTTTGGCAAGTACACCATAATGTCTGACAGGCAGAAGGTTAGCACTTCTCACTTTACATATGGTAGATAACCTAGTTGTACATATGGTAGATAACCTAAACTAGTTTAGACTTGGTAGTTGTCGTCGACAAGTCGTCATCGACTACTTTAGACTTAACCTAAGGTAGTTGTCGTCGACAAGTCGTCATCGACTACTTTAGACTTAACCTAAGGTAGTTGTCGTCGACAAGTCGTCATCGACTATTTTAGACTTAACCTAAGGTAATGAACCTAAACTAGTTGTTCTTGACTAGTTGTCGTCGACAAGTTGTCATTGACTAGTTAATTAGTGCTAGTCGATGACGACATGTCGACGTCGACTAGTCTATGACATCTTGTATGTGTCATGCCATGCTTTGATTAGTCTGCCATTATTCTATGGATGCATTGAGTAGTTCTTAACTGGCTTCACTTATTTTGTTGACATAGGGCCTGCTTAAAGCAGTCAGTACAGTATTTCCTAGTTGCCCTCAAAGATATTGCCTTCGACACATATATGCAAACTTTCAAGCAGCAGGATTTCGTGGTGAGGACCTAAAGAAATGTATGGATGCAGCTAGTTATGCTTTTCATAAGGATGAGTTTGATATTGCCATGGACAACCTGAAGGCAGAGAGTGAGGATGCATGGAAGTGGTTGAGTGCAATCCCAGTGCACACATGGGCTAGACATGCATTTGACACAAATTGCAAAACTGACCTTGTGGTCAACAATCTGAGTGAAGTGTTCAACAAGTACATCTTGGATGTGAGGAAGAAGCCAATTAGAACAATGATTGAGGGGATTAAAAACAAGATGATGACAAGGAACCATGAGAAGAGGGTAGGTGGTACAACTGCAAGGTGGGACATCACTCCCCACTTCAGTGAATTGCTTGAGATGGCTAAGAAGTTCTCAAGGTTTTGCACACCAAGGGTTGCAGATATTGGGCTCTGGCAGGTGACTAATTCTAAGGGCACTGCAACACATGAGGTCAACTTTGAAGCAAGATCTTGTGGTTGCAGAAGATGGGATGTCACTGGGCTTCCTTGCAACCATGCATGTAGTGCACTAATTAAAGCTAAGCTTAGGCCAGAGGACTTTGTGAACCCTTTCTTCAAGAAAGCAATGTACCTTGAAGCTTTCAAACCTGTCATCTACCCAGTGCCTGGACAACATGACTGGACCAAGACAGATACTCCTGACATTGTTCCACCTGAGTTCACCATCCATAGAGGTAGGAAAGCAGAGAAGAGGAGAAAGGGCAAGTATGAAGTGCCAAAACCAAAAGATACATCAAGAATGGGCACAATTACTTGTTCCAACTGCAAGCTGCAGGGTCACAAGTACACAAGCTGTCTCCAACAGTTGAGGCCAGACTTGCTTATAAGGAAGAACAAGCATGTGGTTAGTACTATGAACAATTTGTAGATTTGAGCTGGTACTCATTTTTTTTCTTTTGCATTGCTATGACATATCTGTTCTTGTGTGCAGCAACCAAGTGAAGGTGCTGATCCAGATGGTTCATCTTCTGCATCTCAACCTACTGCTGCAACAGCCCCTGGTCCAACAGCCCCTGGTCCAACAGCTCCTGCTGCAAGAGCACCTGCTCCAACAGCCCCTGGTCCAACAGCCCCTGGTCCAACAGCTCCTGCTGCAAGAGCACCTGCTCCAACAGCACCTGCTCCAAGACCAGCTGCTCCAAGAGCTCCTGCTCCAAGAGCACCTGCTCCAACAGCACCTGCTCCAAGACCACCTGCTCCAAGAGCTCCTGCTCCAAGAGCTCCTGCTGCAACAGATGGACAAGGACCTGCTGCTACAAGACCTGCTGCTTATGAACCAAGCACTGCAAGCTCAACCTTTGTGCCAAGGAGCCATTTCATTCCACCAAGAGCTGCTGCACCAGATGGACAAGGACCTGGGCCAGCTTACAAAAGAACAAGAACCTGGGGATACTTCAACTGTGGGTATGCTCCAGATGGTGAAGAAGGTGGTTCTAACAGTTGATTTGTTGTAGTAGATGATCCAGTGGTTCAAACTATGTGATGTAATCCTGGAAATATTGGTGCTTTTGGTAACTTGCCTGTTGCACTACTAGTTGGACTAATCCACTAGTTTATGTGCTGTCACTTTTGCTTGTGAATGATGAAGAAATGCAGTACTAGCTGCTGAATCAACAAGCTGGTCTTTTGGTGAATTTCTGTTCCTATATGAGTTGGTTATGTCAGTCAATACTTACCTGAATTTGCTGTTGCTTTTTCTGTTAATATATGAGATGGTTATGTCAGTCAAATTAAGCTGAATGTGTTGCTCTTCTGCTGAAACTTGGTGTGACCATAAACTGGCGGCGCCGCCGTGATGATGCTGCCGCCGGTGACCATAAACTGGCGGCGCCGCCGTGCTGACAACAAACAGCATTTGCTGTTATACACACAAACAGAACACTTGTTTGCTGTTACACACACACAACAGACAGCATAATTTGCTGTTACACACACAGCACACAGCAATGATTCAACAACACATTTCACTTAGCAATTCACAACATTAACTGGTTCAACAACATTAACTGGTTCAACAACACAAAGACATACACTGATCCAACACATACAGATCACCAACACATCCCACAGTTCTACAGGATAGATCAAACTACTTAATTATTACAAGGCCAACATTCATTCAGCACACATCTCAGCTATTTTCTTCATCTTGTCCTTGTGGACATGGTGGGCCTTCAGAAGATCTGCCACATAGTACTCCAGCTTTCTCTTTTCTTCCTTTAAACTAGCAACCATTCCCTCTGCCTCTAGCCTCTTTGCAACCTCAACCTCCACCTTCTTCTTCTCTTCCATCAAAGTGGCAACATCTTCTTCTGCCTTCAGCCTCCTTGCCATCTCAAACTCAAGCTTCTTTTTTTCTTCCTTCAAACTAGCCACCTGTAGCTCTGCCTCCTGCCTCTTTGCAACCTCAAGCTCATGGCTGGTTGCCTCTGCAACATACTCCAGAGTGTCACCTAACTGCTTATGTAGCTCCAAGTTCTTCTTCTCTAAATCCCTTTTCTGTAGGACTAGCTGGTAATTCTTAGTAGCATACTCCACATTCCCATGGATTCTTGAGTCCCTCTCCTCCTCATACATAGTCCAAATTTTGACCAGAGATTTCTTCAGTGTACATGGCCACTCATGATCAACCCAGTGAACTGTATCACACATGACCTCCTCCTAGATAACACAACACATGAATATTAATGCAATGCACTTGCTCAATTGAAAGACATAATATATGCACTACTAATTAAACAAGTAACCTTTCTAGGCAGGGATGGATATTAATGCACTGCAATTGGTTAAATTTTAATGCAATGCACTAGGCAGTACACAAATAATATATGCAGTAAACAAATTATAGGCAGCTATAAATTCTTTATGTAGGAAATAATTATATATGAATGATCTATACCTAAATTGATTTATATATAAATAGACATTATTTATATATGCAGTAGGGAACATATAATATCACAAGCAATGTCAAACTAAATTGCTAGTTATCAAAATACAATAAACTTGGAAAATAACCTACCTTACATCCACATCCAAGGAATCTCCTACCAGTGTTTGCCCCTTCAAAGCAAACATACCTATACATAGGCATGTCATGCTTGCATCTCATATCACAATCCTCATACCCAGTGAACAATAAAATGCTCTCTGGCATCTAAAGCATGGCAAACGAAGCAAAAATTAAACCTCCAGAGAGACGAATCGGAGCTGAATCGGAGCTTCAATCGGAAAATTTCCCAAATCGTGTCAAACCCTAACCCTAACAATACATACCGGTGGACGGGGGCTAATGTCGTTCCCGTGGTCGAACTCCGAGAGGAGGCTGTCGTCGGTGCTTTCTCCGTCGCTCCACGAAGGCATTGCCACGGCAGGGACACGGCGGCGATGCGCCGGCGGCGGCGGAGGAGAGAGGCACAGAGGAGGAAGATGGTGGCTCGACGGTGCGACTGGTGCGGTCTGGTGCGGTCCGACCCGACCAAGCCGTCTTAACCACCTCCGTTCCACGACCTAACGAGAAGAAACGTCCGTTGGTCCTGACAGTGGGCCCAGAAGGCTTAAACAGCTCTCACCCGACTGTTTGCGCGATCTGTTACGTGTTACCACAGAAGTTGTAGTTTTTAGCAAAAAAATCCAAGAATGGTACTGACGCGTTACCACTGCTGCAATTGTGGTAGTTTTGTGTAATTCACTCTTCCTTCTCGGCTCCGCGGCTGAAAGTCGTCGATGCATCGCTCCACCACAGAGGAGACGCCGGCGCCGGGGACGAACCACTTGGTCCGGCGTCGTGGTTGGAGCTGAAGGCCTTCCCCTCGGACTGCTTGGTCTCTGGGAAGGAGAGGCTGAGGAGGGTCGCCTTTCGACCATAAGATGCAGAGGCAAGGCGGCGATGGCCACCGGCATCGGTCCTCCGCTGAAGAACTCCAGGATCTTGGCCAAACAAGATCGATGACCAGTCTTTGGCCACCGTGAGACAGCTCGAAGTAGCAGCAGGAGGTATGCCAGCCGCCACAAACTCCTTGTCGCCTTCGGTGCCCTTCCCCTCGCCACCATGGCCAGCCAGGAGGACACGAAGGAGAAGAAGAAGTTGCAGCTGCTGGAGGCGGCGCTTATTGACCGAGCTCGCCGCAGCAGCTCCGCTGGACGCCCACCATGGACGCGAGCAACGAGCCACCCAGATCTGCTTCCCGATGCTGCGCCAGCATGTCGAGAAGCACGAGCTCCAACCCACCTTATTCTCGAAGATGCCTGCGTCGATGTCGCGCTGCTGCCGTCGCACCGCCCAACAACAGGAAGCACCAGATCTGGTGAGGGAGATCTGGTGACCTACTCCTAGACCCCACTACGGGAAAACTACTACTATCTACACCTACACTGGCGCCTTTCCGTCGCCATCTCCGGCCGGCAGAGCCGCCGGAGAGGGGTCGGGATCGGCCCGGAGAGAAGGAGGGGACTCTCAACTACTGTTCACGCTTGAGAGAAGAGAAGGGGGGAATGAGCGCACTAATACTCTCTTGGAAAGAGAACTTCTCGAACCAACTTTAAGACTCGGCAAAGCATTGGCTTAAGAATTTTGACATGAAGTGGATTTAGTAATAGGGATTTATATTTTCGTCCCTCTCATTGCTTAATTCTACTCAATTTTGTCCACACTCTAAACATTTGCTCGTTTTTTCCATGTCTCTTGTGTGAAACATTCGCAAATGCTCAAACGACATGTTGCCGTCAGGGCAACAACTTTGGTCGTTACATGCTGACTAGTGGGGACACCTAGAGCGCGGTCCTGCAATGATACGTCGGACCAGCCATCTCTCTCACCCTAAGAGTTGACCTACCCTTTACCAAAACATTGTCGAGTGGGGTTTCGGTATATTCAATGACAAATGTGGCCATGACGCTGACACAATTGGCAAGGTACGGGTAGATTTTTAGACGGCGCTCCACAGCGACGCACGGACAAGGTTGCCTGCACGTAGGGGTGAAAACGGATCAGATATGGTCGAATATTAGTGAAACCATACTTCGTATCCATATTTTGTTCGGATTCAAAATCAGAGCGGATAGTGTACGGATGCGAATACGGAATCGGAGCGTATCGGTTATGAATACGTGGCGAATACGCCTCGGCTGTGGATAATCATTCTATCGGAAATCTCTTTGAAAATAAAAATAGGACTAACTAATGGAGTAAAATTAGCTTGTAAAAATTCTTCTAGAAATCTAGAATAGATGCTACTAGCGCCTAGCGGCTAGGGCTACGACATTACAAGGAGCTACAGGCCAGGGGTACGCGCTAGGGGGAATTTAAGGAGGAGGTTAGGTTTACGGTATTGGTGTATATATAAAGCGGTCGCCAATTGTGGGTTGGGATGCAATTTTCTATATTAGTGGGCTAAAGATTTGATGTATTAGTTGCCGAATATGATATTATCCTAATATAACCGTGAAATATGGTATATCTTCAGATACGGACGGATAATACTAAAGCCATATCCTTCTCCATATCTGTTAACTACTAACCATACCATATCCATCAACTACCGAATCCATCTTCGTCTTCTGTAAGGCTCCGGTCGGCCGGTCGGAAATAATCCGTTTTGGTTTTACCCATACCTGCGCGGTGCCGAGATGAGAACGACGTCCACAAAGAACTACATGAAGCGAGACCAGGCGTATTAGATAGATAGAAACTAGACGCGTCCATTGTGGCAGGAAGAGAAGAAATAGTTGAGGACATCAACGATAACCTCAACACTTTAAGTGACGGTGTCGGACACGAACACGAGAAATGTATAGAGAACTAGTGTATCTCCTTTCTGGCGTGGGTAGATGGGTGCTAGGGGAGTGTGGTGGTGAACGGAAAGAATTCGCGGTGGACTGTGGCGTTAAATAAAGCCGGGGTGGTGTGGTCGTGCCGACAGCGGCGTGCATGTTCGGCATTGGCCTCGGCGTACACGTTTGGAATCGGCCTTGGTGGTATCCCGGGTGTGTCAGTGATTGAGAGAGGGAACGGGAGTGAGGGGAGCATCTCCAGCGGTGACCAAGAAGTGGCGGCTTGCATAGACGAGTCAGGCCATGCCGCACCCATGACGGCGTGCATGTTCGTTAGTGAGAGATAAAGAGGGAACGTCGATCTCTGGTTCGGCAAAATGAGGCAAGACACGAGACAGAGGGTTGCATTGCCGGCAGTGACCAAGAAGTCAAACATGGTGGTGAATTCCATTCTAACTATGTTGATATCGGCATCGGCATTGTTTGGAGGCTGTGGTGCTCGGATCAAGATGGGGTTGTAATTGAACTTTCTATAAAATTCATGTACACTTCCAAAGAAAATTTGAAACAAGTTCTATGTTGAAGGTTACGTATAATTCTAAAGTTTGTAACTGAACTTTCTACAAAATTCAGAACTGACACTAAAAATCGAAAGTTTAGGTAAAAAGTTCAGAGAAAGTATCGGTCAGGTTTTTAAACTGAGTTCGATACATGCTATACGGTTCAACCATTTTTAGAGCGTGACAAGTAATGCATAAAGTAAAATATTTATGTCTCATGCATATACCAAAATTATACAACTCATGTACACTTTCAAATTAGGGAACACTTTGGACATGATAATGTTGTCCTGAGAAAAATCTTGAGAGTTTACCATTTTTAGAGCATGAAAAGTAATGTATAAACTAAAATCTTGAGAGTTCATTATTTTGAGAGCGTGAAAACTATCTTCAAGTTACACTTAGGACATGGTAATGTTGTTCTAAGAAAATTTTGAGAGTTTATCATTTTCAGAGAGTGAAAATTAATGCAGAAAATCAAACTTGTTGAGTAATTGTACATTCAAATCCATTTGTTTATGGAGTTAAAATATCGATGGCAAACTCGATATTTTGCATACATAGAGGGGTGGCCAGTAGCCACGATCCACCGACAGGGAGAGGGGGTGGCTGATACGTCTCCAACGTATCGATAATTTCTTATGTTCCATGCTACATTATTGATGATATCTACATGTTTTATGCACATTATATGTCGTATTTACGCATTTTCTGGAACTAACCTATTAACAAGATGCCGAAGAGCCGGTTGCTGTTTTCCGCTGTTTTTGGTTTCAGAAATCCTAGTAAAGAAATATTCTCGGAATTGACGAAATCAACGCCTGTGGTCCTATTTTTGCACGAAGCTTCCAGAAGACCGAAGGAGAGTCGAAGTGGGGCCACGAGGTGGCGACACCACAGGGCGGCGCGGCCCAGGCCCGGCCGCGCCGACCTATGGTGTGGGTCCCCGTGCCGCCTCTTGACCTGCCCTTCCGCCTACAAATAGCCTCCGTCGCGAAACCCCCGCACCGAGAGCCACGATACGGAAAACCTTCCAGAGACGCGCCGCCGCGAATCCCATCTCGGGGGATTCAGAGAGACCGTCCGCGCCGAGAGGGATTCATCTCCCGGAGGACTCTTCATCGCCATGATCGCCTCCGGAGTGATGAGTGAGTAGTTCACCCTGGACTATGGGTCCATAGCGTAGCTAGATGGTCGTCTTCTCCTCATGTGCTTCATTGTTGGATCTTGTGAGCTGCCTAACATGATCAAGATCATCTATCCGTAATACTATATGTTGTGTTTGTCGGGATCCGATGGATAGAGAATACTATGTTATGGTGATTATCAATCTATTGTTTATGTGTTGTTTATGATCTTGCATGCTCTCCGTTATTAGTAGAGGCTCGGCCAAGTTTTTGCTCTTAACTCCAAGAGGGAGTATTTATGCTCGATAGTGGGTTCATGCTTTCATTGAATCTGGGATCGTGACAGAGGTTCTAAGGTTGTGTTGTGCTGTTGCCACTAGGGATAAAACATTGATGCTATGTCTAAGGATGTAGTTGTTGATTACATTACGCACCATACTTAATTGTTTGCTGCTTTGCAACTTAATACCGAATGGGGTTCGGATGATAACCCGAAGGTGGACTTTTTAGGCATAGATGCAGTTGGATGGCGGTCTATGTACTTTGTCGTAATGCCCGATTAAATCTCACTATATTTATCATATCATGTACATGCATTGTTATGCCCTTCTCTATTTGTCAATTGCCCGACCGTAATTTGTTCACCCAACATGCTTTTATCTTATGGGAGAGACACCTCTAGTGAACTGTGGACCCCGGTCCTATTCTTTACATCGCATACAATCTACTGCAATACTTGTTTTACTGTTTTCTTGCAAACAATCATCTTCCACACAATATGGTTAATCCTTTGTTACAGCAAGCCGGTGAGATTGACAACCTCACCTTCGTTGGGGCAAAGTACTTTGGTTGTGTTGTGCAGGTTCCACGTTGGCGCCGGAATCTCGGTGTTGCGCCGCATCACATTTCGCCACCATCAACCTTCAACGTGCTTCTTGACTCCTACTGTCCGATTAAACCTTGGTTTCTTACCGAGGGAAACTTGTCACCGTGCGCATCATACCTTCCTCTTGGGGTTCCCAACGGACGTGTACATCATACGCGCATCAAGCAAATTTCTGGCGCCGCTGTCGGGAACCGAAGAAAAGCTACACCCCGTAGATTTCTAACTCCCACGTCAACTACACGCCAACTGTCTGGCGCCGTTGTTTGGGAGATCAAGACACGCCGCAAGGGGAGTCTCCACTTCTCAATCTCTTTACTTTGTTTTTGTCTTGCTTTATTTTATTTACTACTTTGTTTTCTGCACTTAAACAAAACACACAAAAAAATAGTTGCTAGTTTTACTTTATTTACTGTCTTGCTCTCTATATCAAAAACACAAAAAAAAAAATAGTTACTTGTCTTTATTTACTTAGTTACTTTTACTACTGTTATCATGAGTAATCCTGAAGTTGAAGTTCGTTCTTTTAAGCAACAAGGGGAGAAAGTTTTAAAGATGCTTGGTACAGAATTAGTAATGCTCATCATAGATGCATTAAGAAACACTCCACCACTATCCTTCTTAGGAACTTTTATGTTGGTTTATCTAGTTGGAATAGGTATGTTCTTGATACTCTTTCGGGAGGTAATTTCCTAGGTACTCCCGCTTTAGAAGCTAGTTGCATCATTGAGAGTCTAGTTGGAATACCACCTGTTAATGAAGTTAAAATTGAAATCTCTCTGAGGATGTTATGAAAAAATTGGAAACCATAGAGAAAAAATTTCCAAGTATTGAAACTAAATTGGAAATGTTATTGGATAAAACTGATGAACTTGATAAATCCCTAGGAGGAATTGATGAAAGAATTAGTGTCCTAGGAACTTGTGTTGTTCACGATAATCAAACCAATAGGATTGACGAACTTGAAAAAGCTATGGGAACCTTGGGTTCAACCTTTTCTTCTCTCAAGTATAATGAGAAAGCTTATGTGGGTAAAGAGCAAAAATTTATGTATGCCTCTAAACTGCCTAAACAAAAGAATTATTATAGGCCTAAAATTGCTAAAACCCCTAGCACCACCATAGAAAATTTAGATAATGGAGCACCTAAAGTACCCCTGCAACAAGTTGTGTTTGCATGAAAAATAATAATGTTGATGCTCCATCTCTTGATGTTACTTGATTTGCACTTTCTGCGCCTAGCTGAAAGGCGTTAAAGAAAAGCGCTTATGGGAGACAACCCATGTTTTTACTACAGTACTTTGTTTTATATTTGAGTCTTGGAAGTTGTTTACTACTGTAGCAACCTCTCCTTATCATGTTTTTGTGCCAAGTAAAGTTTCTATGTTATAGTTGATGTTATATTTGGGATCGCTGCGCAGAAACAGCATTGCTGTCTGTCACGAATCTGGGCACAAGTCTCTGTAGAAAATTCGAAAAATCTGCCAATTTACGAGCGTGATCCACAGATATGTACGCAACTTTCATTAGTTTTGAGTTTTTCCATTTGAGCAAGTCTGGTGCCACTTTAAAATTCGTCTTTACGGACTGTTCTGTTTTTGACAGATTCTGCCTTTTATTTCGCATTGCCTCTTTTGCTATGTTGGATGAATTTCTTTGATCCATTAATGTCCAGTAGCTTTATGCAATGTCCAGAAGTGAAAAGAATGTTTGTGTCACCTCTGAATATGTGAATTATTAATTGTGCACTAACCCTCTAATGAGTTTGCTTGAAGTTTGGTGTGAAGGAAGTTTTCAAGGGTCAAGAGAGGAGTATGATATACTATGATCAAGAGGAGTGAAAGCTCTAAGCTTGGGGATGCCCCGTGGTTCACCCCTGCATATTTTAAGAAGACTCAAGCGTCTAAGCTTGGGGATGCCCAAGGCATCCCCTTCTTCATCGACAACATCATCGGGTTCCTCCCCTGAAACTATATTTTTATTCAACTCACATCTTGTGTTCTTTACTTGGAGCGTCGGTTTGTTTTTGTTTTTGTTTTTGTTTGAATAAAATGGATCCTAGCATTCACTTTGTGGGAGAGACACGCTCCGCTGTTGCATATGGACAAATATGTCCTTAGGCTTTACTCATAATATTCAAGGCGAAGTTTCTTCTTCGTTAAATTGTTATATGGTTGGAATTGGAAAATGCTACATGTAGTAATTCTAAAATGTCTTGGATAATGTGATACTTGGCAATTGTTGTGCTCATGTTTAAGCTCTTGCATCATATACTTTGCACCCATTAATGAAGAAATACATAGAGCTTGCTAAAATTTGGTTTGCATATTTGGTCTCTCTAAGGTCTAGATAATATCTAGTATTGAGTTTTGAACAACAAGAAAGACGGTGTAGAGTCTTATAATGTTTACAATATGTCTTTTATGTGAGTTTTGCTGCACCGGTTCATCCTTGAGTTTGCTTCAAATAACCTTGCTAGCCTAAACCTTGTATCGAGAGGGAATACTTCTCATGCATCCAAAATCCTTGAGCCAACCACTATGCCATTTGTGTCCACCATACCTACCTACTACATGGTATTTCTCCGCCATTCCAAAGTAAATTGCTTGAGTGCTACCTTTAAAATTCCATCATTTACCTTTGCAATATATAGCTCATGGGACAAAATAGCCTTAAAAACTATCGTAGTATTGAATATGTACTTATGCACTTTATCTCTTATTAAGTTGCTTGTTGTGCGATAACCATGCTTCGGGAACGCCATCAACTATTCTTTGTTGAACATCATGTGAGTTGCTATGCATGTCCGTCTTGTCTGAAGGATCTACCACCTTAATGATTGGAGCATGCAAATTGTTAGAGAAGAACATTGGGCCGCTAACTAAAGCCATGAATCATGGTTGAAGTTTCAGTTTTGGACATATATCCTCAATCTCATATGAGAATAATAATTGTTGCTACATGCTTATGCATTAAAGAGGAGTCCATTATCTGTTGTCCATGTTGTCCCGGTATGGATGTCTAAGTTGAGAATAATCAAAAGCGAGAAATCCAAAATGCGAGCATTCTCCTTAGACCTTTGTACAGGCGGCATGGAGGTACCCCTTTGTGACACTTGGTTGAAACATGGCATTGCGAAGATCCGGTAGTCCAAGCTAAGTAGGACAAGGTGCGGGCACTATTAGTACACTATGCATGAGGCTTGCAACTTGTAAGATATAATTTACATAACTCATATGCTTTATTACTACCGTTGACAAAATTGTTTCATGTTTTCAAAATAAAAGCTCTAGCACAAATACAACAATCGATGCTTTCCTCTTTGAAGGACCATTCTTTTACTTTTATTGTTGAGTCAGTTCACCTATCTCTCTCCACCTTAAGAAGCAAACACTTGTGTGAACTGTGCATTGATTCCTACATACTTGCATATTGCACTTGTTATATTACTTTATGTTGACAATATCCATGAGATATACATGTTATAAGTTGAAAGCAACCGCTGAAACTTAATCTTCCTTTGTGTTGCTTCAATACCTTTACTTTGATTTATTGCTTTATGAGTTAACTCTTATGCAAGACTTATTGATGCTTGTCTTGAAGTACTATTCATGAAAAGTCTTTGCTTTATGATTCAGTTGTTTACTCATGTCATTACCATTGTTTTGATCGCTGCATTCATTACATATGTTTACAAATAGTATGATCAAGATTATGATGGCATGTCACTTCGAAATTATCTTTGTTATCGTTTTACCTGCTCGGGACGAGCAGAACTAAGCTTGGGGATGCTGATACGTCTCCAACGTATCGATAATTTTTATGTTCCATGCTACATTATTGATGATATCTACATGTTTTATGCACATTATATGTCGTATTTACGTATTTTCCGGAACTAACCTATTAACAAGATGCCGAAGAGCCATTGTTTTCTGCTGTTTTGGTTTCAGAAATCCTAGTAAAGAAATATTCGAATTGACGATCAACCGCAGGGTCTTATTTTTGCACGAAGCTTCGGAAGAGAAGGAGAGTCGAGTGGGGCCACGAGGTGGCGACACCACAGGCGGCGCTGCCCGTGCCCCGGCCGCGCCGACCTATGGTGTGGGCCCCTCGTGCCGCCTCTTGACCTGCCCTTCCGCCTACAAATAGCCTCCGTCGCGAAACCCCCAGTACCGAGAGCCACGATATGGAAAACCTTACTGAGACGCCGCCGCCGCGAATCCCATCTCGGGGGATTCAGAAGATCGCCTCCGGCACCCTTCGGAGAGGGGATTCATCTCCCGAGGACTCTTCATCGCCATGATCGCCTCCGAGTGATGAGTGAGTAGTTCACCCCTGGACTATGGGTCCATAGCAGTAGCTAGATGGTCGTCTTCTCCTCATGTGCTTCATTGTTGGATCTTGTGAGCTGCCTAACATGATCAAGATCATCTATCTGTAATACTATATGTTGTGTTTGTCGGGATCCGATGGATAGAGAATACTATGTTATGGTGATTATCAATCTATTGTTTATGTGTTGTTTATGATCTTGCATGCTCTCCGTTATTAGTAGAGGCTCGGGCCAAGTTTTTGCTCTTAACTCCAAGAGGGAGTATTTATGCTCGATAGTGGGTTCATGCCTTCATTGATACCTGGGATCGTGACAGAGGTTCTAAGGTTGTGTTGCTGTTGCCACTAGGGATAAAACATTGATGCTATGTCTAAGGATGTAGTTGTTGATTACATTACGCACCATACTTAATGCAATTGTCTGTTGCTTTGCAACTTAATACCGAATGGGGTTCGGATGATAACCTGAAGGTGGACTTTTTAGGCATAGATGCAGTTGGATGGCGGTCTATGTACTTTGTCGTAATGCCCGGATTAAATCTCACTATATTTATCATATCATGTACATGCATTGTTATGCCCTTCTCTATTTGTCAATTGCCCGATCGTAATTTGTTCACCCAACATGCTTTTATCTTATGGGAGAGACACCTCTAGTGAACTGTGGACCCCGGTCCTATTCTTTACATCGCATACTGATACGTCTCCAACGTATCTATAATTTCTTATGTTCCATGCCACTTTATTGATGATACCTACATGTTTTATGCACACTTTATGTCATATGCATTTTCTCGGAACTAACCTATTAACAAGATGCCGCCGCCTGTCGCTGTTTTTGGTTTCGTAAATCCTAGTAACGAAATATTTCGAATTGGACGAAATCAACGCCTGTTTCCTATTTTGCCCGGAAGCTTCCAGAACACCCGAGAGCCGCCACAGGAGGGCCCTGTGGGCCCTAGATGACAGGGTGGCGCGCTGCAGTGGCTGGGCCCGCGCCACCCTATGGTGTCGCGCCCCTTCGACCCTCCTGCGCCGCCTCTTCGCCTATATAAAGCCCCCGCATCGAAACCCCACGGAGGAAGCCACGGTACGCAAAACCTTCCGAGCCGCCGCCATCGCGAAGCCAAGATCTGGGGGACAGGATTCTCTGTTCCGGCCTGGACGGGGAAGTGCCCCGGAAGGCTTCTCCATCGACACCGCTGCCATCTCCACCGCCATCTTCATCACCGCGCTGCTCCCATGAGGAGGGAGTAGTTCTCCATCGAGGGGCTCTACCGTGCTAGGGTTAATCTCTCTATTATGTACTTCAATACAATGATCTCATGAGCTGCTTTACATGATTGAGATTCATATGAGTTTTGTATCACTACTATCTATGTGCTACTCTAGCAAAGTTATTAAAGTAGTTCTATTCCTCCCGCACGTGTGTAAAGGTGACAGTGTGTGCACCGTGTTAGTACTTGGTTTGTGCTATGATCATGATCTCTTGTAGATTGCGAAGTTAACTATTGCTATGATAATATTGATGTGATCTATTCCTCCTACATATGCATGAAGGTGACAGTGTGCATGCTATGCTAGTACTTGGTTTAGTCTTTTGATCTATCTTACACTAAAGGTTACTAGAATATGAGCATTATTGTGGAGCTTGTTAACTCCGGCATTGAGGGTTCGTGTAATCCTACGCAATGTGTTCATCATCCAACAAAAGTGTAGAGTATGCATTTATCTATTCTGTCATGTGATCAATGTTGAGAGTGTCCACTAGTGAAAGTCTATTCCCTAGGCCTTGTTCCTAAATACTGATATCATTGCTTGTACTGATTACACACTGCTGCGTTACTACTGCATGTTTACTTCTCGCAATATTACTACCATCAATCGCACGCCAGCGAGCTATTTTCTCGCGCCGATACTGCTCATACTTATTTATACCACCCGTATTTCACTATCTCTTCACGAACTAGTGCACCTATTAGGTGTTGGGGACACAAGAGACTCTTGCTTTGTGGTTGCAGGGTTGCATGAGAGGGATATCTTGACCTCTTCCTCCCGAGTTCGATAAACCTTGGGTAATCCACTTAAGGGAAACTTGCTGCTGTTCTACAAACCTCTCTTGGAGGCCCAACACTGCTTACAAGAATAGAAGCACCCGTAGACATCAAGCTATTTTCTCGCGCCGTTGCCGGGAGGGAAGGTAAACGGCACTCACACACGGCAACCTCGGCAACTAAGCACTTTTCCTCCCTCGTCAACTACGCGCCAAGCACTTTTCTGGCGCCGTTGCCGGGGAGGAAAGGTAAAAGGCACTCATACTTCATTCCAGTACTTTTCTGGCGCCATTGTGTGTGTGCTCGAAGCTATTTCCTTTAGACTCTGCAATTGCGACATTTGGTTTCTTGTTTACACTAGTTAGGCATAATGGAAAACAACAAAAATATGAGAGATCTTTATGAACTTTATCTTGAATTAGGACATGATGTGTTTGAAGAAAGAATTAAGAAACCCATGGAACTTTATATGCATGCTAATGGGAATGTTATTACTATGAATGCTTTGAACACCATTGTTGCTAATGCTATGGAAAATTCTAAGCTTGGGGAAGCTGGCTTTGATGAGCATGATATTTTTAGTCCCCCAAGCATTGAGGAGAAAATTTACTTTGATGATACTTTGCCTCCCATTTATGATGATTATAATGATAGTAGTCTTTTGTTACCACCTGTTATGGAGGATAAATTTGATTATGATTACAATATACCTCCTATATTTGATAGCTACTTTGTTGAATTTGCTCCCACTACAATTAATAAAATTGATTATGCCTATGTGGAGAGTAATAATTTTATGCATGAGACTCATGATAAGAATGCTTTATGTGATAGTTATATTGTTGAGTTTGTTCATGATGATACTGAAAGTTATTATGAGAGAGGGAAATATGGTTATATGCATCTTAATAATATTAAGTTTCCCCTCTTTATGTTGAGAATCTTGAAATTGCTTGTGTTGCTTTTCTATGCTTACCACTTTGTTCTTCATGAATTTATTTGTGTACAAGATTCTTTTTCATAGGAAGCATGTTAGACTTAAATGTGTTTTGAATTTGCCTCTTGATGCTCTCTTTTGTTTCAAATACTATTTCTTGCGAGTGCATCATTAAAATTACTGAGCCCATCTTAATGGCTATAAAGAAAGAACTTCTTGGGAGATAACCCATGTGTTTTTTTACTACAGTACTTTGTTTTATATTTGAGTCTTGGAAGTTGTTTACTACTGTAGCAACCTCTCCTTATCATGTTTTTGTGCCAAGTAAAGTTTCTATGTCAAAGTTGATGTTATATTTGGGATCGCTGCGCAGAAACAGCATTGCTGTCTGTCACGAATCTGGGCACAGTTCTCTGTAGAAAATTCAAAAATCTGCCAATTTACGAGCGTGATCCACAGATATGTACGCAACTTTCATTAGTTTTGAGTTTTTCCATTTGAGCAAGTCTGGTGCCAGATTTAAATTCGTCTTTACGGACTGTTCTGTTTTTGACAGATTCTGCCTTTTATTTCGCATTGCCGCTTTTGTTAAGTTGAATGAGTTTCTTTGTTCCATTAACTTTCAGAAGTTTTGTGCAATGTCCAGAAGTGTTAAGAATGATTGTGTCACCTCTGAACATGTGAATTTTTGATTATGCACTAACCCTCTAATGAGTTTGCTTGAAGTTTGGTGTGAAGGAAGTTTTCAAGGGTCAATAGAAGAGGGTGATATAATGTGATCGAGAAGAGTGAAAGGTCTAAGCTTGGGGATGCCCCGGTGGTTCATCCCTGCATATTTTAAGAAGACCCAAGCATTAAGCTTGGGGATGCCCAAGGCATCCTCTTCATCGACAAAGTATCAGGTTCTTCTCTTGAAACTATATTTTTATTCGGTCACATCTTATGTATTTTACTTGGAGCGTCTGTGTGCTTTTTTTGTTATCTTAGTTCTCTGAATAAGTTCATCCTTGTGTGGAGAGAGACACGCTCCGCTGGTTCGTATGAACACATGTGTTCTTAGCTCATAATATTCATGGCGAAGTTTCTTCTTCGTTAAATTGTTATATGGTTGGAATTGGAAAATGCTACATGTAGTAATTGGTAAAATGTCTTGAATAATGTGATACTTGGCAATTGTTGTGCTCATATAGATCTTGTTTAAGCTCTTGCATCATGTACCTTGTACTCATTAATGAATAATTACATAGAGCTTGTTAAAATTTGGTTTGCATGATTGGTCTCTCTAAGTCTAGATATTTTCTGGTTGAGGTGTTTGAACAACAAGGAGACAATGTAAAGTCTTATAATGCTTACAATATGTTTATATGTGAGTCTTGCTGCACCATTTTATACTTGAGTTTGCTTCAAATAACCTTGCTAGCCTAAACCTTGTATAGAGAGGGAATACTTCTCATGCATCCAAATACTTGAGCCAATATTCATGCCATTTGTGTCCACCATACCTACCTACTACATGGTATTTCTCCGCCATTCCAAAGTAAATTGCTTGAGTGCTACCTTTAAACAATTCAAAAGTTATTACCTCTTATTTGTGTCAATGTTTTATAGCTCATGAGGAAGTATGTGGTGTTTATCTTTCAATCTTGTTGGGCAACTTTCACCAATGGACTAGTGGCTTCATCCGCTATCCAATAATTTTGCAAAAAGAGCTGGCAATGGGATTCCAGTCCCAAATTAATTAACAAAAATAGACACTCCTCCATGGTATGTGATTGTTGGACGGCACCCGAAGGATTCGGTTAGCCATGGCTTGAGAAAGCAAAGGTGGGGAGGAGTGTCATCATAATAAAACTATAATAAAAAGGCACTCCTTCATGGTATGAGATTGTTGGCAGGCACCCGAGGATTCGGTTAGCCATGGTTTGTGAAAGAAAGGTTGAGTGCCACACACAAAATAAAATAAAATGGGAGCCGCTCTTGAAGGTTTGTCCAAGGGGGTTAGAGTACCCACTACCATTCGTTGACAACAACAAACACCTCTCAAAATTTTACTTTTATGCTCTCTTTATGTTTTCAAAATAAAAGCTCTAGCACAAATACAGCAATCGATGCTTTCCTCTGCGAAGGGCCATTCTTTTACCTTTATGTTGAGTCACCTATTTCTCTCCATCCCAAGAAGCAAACACTTGTGTGAACTGTGCATTGATTCTTACATACTTGCTTATTGCATTTGTTATATTACTCTATGTTGACAATTATCCATGAGATATACATGTTACAAGTTGAAAGCAACCGCTGAAACTTAATCTTCCATTGTGTTGCTTCAATGTCTATACTTTAAATTATTGCTTTATGAGTTAACTCTTATGCAAGACTTATTGATGCCTGCCTTGAAAGTACTATTCATGAAAAGTCTTTGCTTTATGATTCACTTGTTTACTCATGTCATTACCATTGTTTTGATCGCTGCATTCATTACATATGTTTACAAATAGTATGATCAAGGTTATGATGGCATGTCACTTAAGAAATTATCTTTGTTATCGCACCTGCTCGGGACGAGCGAACTAAGCTTGGGGATGCCGATACGTCTCAACGTATCTATAATTTCTTATGTTCCATGCCACTTTATTGATGATACCTACATGTTTTATGCACACTTTATGTCATATTCGTGCATTTTCGGAACTAACCTATTAACAAGATGCCGAAGTGCCACTTCTGTTTTTGGTTTCATAAATCCTAGTAACGAAATATTCTCGGAATTGGACGAAATCAACGCCTGTGTTCCTATTTTGCCCGGAAGCATCCAGAACACCCGAGAGCTGAGAGGGCCCTGTGGGCCCAGATGACATGGTGGCGCGGCCAGGCTGGGCCCGCGCCACCCTATGGTGTCGTCGCCCCTTCGACCCTCCCGCGCCGCCTCTTCGCCCATAAAGCCCCCGCATCGAAACCCCACGAGGAAGCCACGGTACGCAAAACCTTCCAGAGCCGCCGCCATCGCGAAGCCAAGATCCGGGGACAGGTCTCTGCTCCGGCACCCGCCGGACGGGGAAGTGCCCCTAAGGCTTCTCCATCGACACCGCTGCCATCTCCACCGCCATCTTCATCACCGCTGCTGCTCCCATGAGGAGGGAGTAGTTCTCCATCGAGGCTCGGGGCTGTACCGGTAGCTATGTGGTTAATCTCTCTATTATGTACTTCAATACAATGATCTCATGAGCTGCTTTACATGATTGAGATTCATATGAGTTTTGTATCACTACTATCTATGTGCTACTCTAGCAAAGTTATTAAAGTAGTTCTATTCCTCCTGCACGTGTGTAAAGGTGACAGTGTGTGCACCGTGTTAGTACTTGGTTTGTGCTATGATCATGATCTCTTGTAGATTGCGAAGTTAACTATTGCTATGATAATATTGATGTGATCTATTCCTCCTACATATGCATGAAGGTGACAATGTGCATGCTATGCTAGTACTTGGTTTAGTCTTTTGATCTATCTTACACTAAAGGTTACTAGAATATGAGCATTATTGTGGAGCTTGTTAACTCCGGCATTGAGGGTTCGTGTAATCCTACGCAATGTGTTCATCATCCAACAAAAGTGTAGAGTATGCATTTATCTATTCTGTTATGTGATCAATGTTGAGAGTGTCCACTAGTGAAAGTCTATTCCCTAGGCCTTGTTCCTAAATACCGCTATCACTGCTTGTTACCGTTTTACTGCGTTACTTAAGCACTACGCATGTTTACTTCCGCAATATTACTACCATCAACCGCACGCCAAATAGCTATTTTCTCGCCGTACTGCTCATACTTATTTATACCACCTGTATTTCACTATCTCTTCGCCGAACTAGTGCACCTATTAGGTGTGTTGGGGACACAAGAGACTTCTTGCTTTGTGGTTGCAGGGTTGCATGAGAGGGATATCTTTGACCTCTTCCTCCCTGAGTTCGATAAACCTTAGGTAATCCACTTAAGGGAAACTTGCTGCTGTTCTACAAACCTCTGCTCTTGGAGGCCCAACACTGTCTACAAGAATAGAAGCACCCGTAGACATCACATACAATCTACTGCAATACTTGTTTTACTGTTTTCTTGCAAACAATCATCTTCCACACAATACGGTTAATCCTTTGTTACAGCAAGCCGGTGAGATTGACAACCTCACTGTTTCGTTGGGGCAAAGTACTTTGGTTGTGTTGTGCAGGTTCCACGTTGGCGCCGGAATCCCTGGTGTTGCGCCGCATCACATTTCGCCACCATCAACCTTCAACGTGCTTCTTGACTCCTACTGGTCCGATTAAACCTTGGTTTCTTACTGAGGGAAACTTGCTGTGCGCATCATACCTTCCTCTTGGGGTTCCCAATGGACGTGTACATCTACGCGCATCAGTGGCCACGATGAGAGAGAGAGAGAGAGAGAGAGAGAGAGAGAGAGAGAGAGAGAGAGAGAGGTTACCCTGCATGTTAGATTAGAGGATCAACGATTGATGAGCATGATCCGCGTAACAATGGCTCTACCAATCAGGACGTATAGCAGCCAAAGTGAGGACAAGTTTGGGTTTTTGTGAGAGTTTCTGACTAAGCGAGAGGGCAAAACTGAGTACCATAAAAATACCAAGGACATGTAAATAGTAAACTTACTAAGGGATTCAAATAGAAAATATAACATATTTAAAAATGGAAATTGTGTGTCTGTACAACGAAATCTATCTTGGCCTACATCAAATTATTTAAAATTGAAATACACATGAGTGTGCCAATTACGGCCTCACTCACACAAACTATGTTTTTGGGAAGGGTTTTGAATTAAAAGCCATGCACATTCATAACTAGTAGGAAAAACTTGTAGTTTAGGGTACAACTTGATTTCTCTAAGTTTCTTACGGTTTCCTAGGTGGCAGGTCACATAAGAAGACTACATGAGTAGATGCCACTATGTTTTGATGTTTTTTGAATTAGTTGTGCATAAAATGATTGGATTAGCAACTGAACCCCATTCGTTGACTGTGTGTTGACCAGCCACTCGAGGGTAAAACTGAGTATATTGCGCACGCCAGGGTTAGTACTCGATGGTAAAGTGAATACATCTAACACGCCAGCGTTACTCTCAAGGATATAACTAAGTACACCTAACGCGCCAGGGTTAGACTTGAGGGAAAAAAACATGTCGGTCTTTATTAGTGCCTCGAAAATTGAAGCGACAGGACATTGTGTAGATATTTTTGGAGGCGGTCTTGATCATTAACTGCTTCCTCCGTTTCACTCTGCTTCCTCTGCTTCCTCTCTGTCGGAACCGCCCCACATTCCCCTTCCTCTCTCGCCAAATCCACCGCCCATTCCTCTTCATGTCTCCGTTGGAACCACCGCCTAGCCTCTCTCCACCCTCCCGCGGCCACCGCGATCATCTTTCTTTTCGCCATGGCTGCCACCACCTCGGAGACGACCATCGATGTGCATGGCACCACCAAGCTGACAGTGGTTTACACCAACGAGATCTAGAAGGTCGACGAGATCCTCGCCATATACGAGAGATGGCCTGATGAAGAGAAGGTGAGGTTTCTATGCCTAGACCTTGAGTACAGCCCTAGAGGCCGGAGCCAAAGACTCGCAGTCATGCAAATCGCCATGAAATAACATGTTCTAGTCTATCATTATTGCACAGGCTCGAAGCATTGCCCCTAGCTTAGAGAGTTCTTGCAGAGGAAACAAATCACTTTTGTTAGCATGGACAAGCGTAGAGACATTGATATGTTGTTCATGAGACGATTCATATACATGTGTAGTGATGTCTACGCACGCTTCTATTCCTGTAGACAGTGTTGGGCCTCCAAGAGCAGAGGTTTGTAGAACAGCAGCAAGTTTCCCTTAAGTGAATCACCCAAGGTTTATCGAACTCAGGGAAGTAGAGGTCAAAGATATTCCTCTCAAGCAACCGCAATTAAGATACAAGAAGTCTCTTGTGTCCCCAACGCCTAATACATTTGTCAGATGTATAGGTGCACTAGTTCGGCGAAGAGATAGTGAAATACAAGTAATATGGATGATTACAAGTAGTAATTGCAATCTGAAATAAAAATGGCAGCAAGCAAACATGTAGCAGAACTTGTTGGAAACGGTGTTTCAATGCTTAGAAACAAGGCCTAGGGATCATACTTTCACTAGTGGACACTCTCAACAATGATCACATAATTAGATAATTAGATAACTTCTCTTCACCTGTGCTACTCTGAATTACTCTCCTATTGAAATCACTAATCATCACGTAGTGGCTACAAAAGCTCCACTCAAAGTTCATCAAGTACTTGACAAACACCACTCATAGGGATATCCTCATCAAATCATAATCCAAGATAATACCGTTGCAATTTAGACCGAGTACTAACATAGCATACACACTGTCAACAATAGCTATGAAAGGGGAAATAGATCACATCAATACTATCATAGTAATAGTTAACTTCATAATCCACAAGAGATTACAATCATAGCTATGCCAAGTACTACATGATGCACACACTGTCCTCTTTACATCATGGAGGAGGAATAGACTACTTTAATAACATCACTAGAGTAGCACATAGATTAATAGTGATACAAAGCTCATGATCACATAAAGATCACACCATGGGAGAGAGAGATGAACCACATAGCTAACGGTAGAGCCCAGCCTCGGGGAGAACTACTCCTCCTCATCATGGGAAATAGCAACGGCGATGAAGATGGCGGTGGTGTCGATGGAGATGACTCCCGGGGCACCCGCCCGGCGGCGTGCCGGAGTAGAGACTTCTGTCCCCCGAAACTTGTCTCGCGATGGCGGCGGCTGCGTAACCTTCGTGGAATATGACTGGATATCTTAGGGTTTTCGCGACGGGGAGAATATATAGGGAAGGGCCCTTCGGAGGGGTCCTGAGGGCCCACACCATAGGGGGCGCCCCCTTGCCGCGCCGCCAGGTGGGGTGGCCACCTCGTGGCCCTCTCCGTCTCTCCTTCGGTGTTCTGGAACCCTCCGTGGAAAATAAGTGACATAGGCATCCCCAGTGGGCCTGCCGAAGATGGTACCCGGTTTACTGAAGGCCCAGGACTCGAAGAACAAGAAGATTCGGAAGCCCATTTAGTGTTAAGGAAAGATAGATTGTATTAGGAAATATAGAGACTTGTAATCTTACGGGACGGGTACGAAACCCTCCCCCGAACTCTCGTAACTTGTGCATTACGAAAACCCTCGGCTCCACCGCCTATAAGGGGGAGTCGAGGGACGAAGAAAGGATCGAATTTATTGTCACAGAACCCTAGTTTTTACAATCAACGAGTACTTTCGGCTGAAACCTTCGAGATCTACTTGCCCTCTACTTCCGAAAACCCTAGTCTACAATCTGTAGGCATTGACAAATTAATCCTTTGTCAATAGGCGTTTCTGTGGGAATTAGAGGTTGCAAGGAGCTGATCTCGATGGCACGTCAGAATCGTCGACTTCGTCGGTGGCTAGCAATGCGATGGATCGAGGTAAACGGGAAAAACTGATCTAGTCGATTTTATTCCTCACCCGCCCTCCCGTTTGGATGCATGTGCTTATCTGGAGGAGCCCATCGTCATGACGTTCGAGAATTCCGATTTGGCGTCAACAAGGAAGGATCCTATTGTCTCGAAGTTCCGATCTCGTCGGAATTTTCAGCGATCGATTCTGACTTTTCATCGAGTGATGAAGATCTTTCGTCGCCACGCTTCATCGACACTAAGGCAAGCGGAAAGCTCGCCAAGATCTTCAGCGACACATCCTTCGAGTCGCCTGCGGACTCCATTATAAGCAGCGACTCTGACAGCGTCGACAACTTCAACTTCATCGACAAATCTGCTGCCATTGGAAAGGTCTTCACCAATCTCTATGATGGTGTCACCAATCCTGATAAAAATCAATACTCAAAATATCATCAGATCTATGCGATCGAAGAGACAAACCGAGCACAACCGGAGACGTCAGAGGATTTCGACGATTTGGGAAATCCATACGTTGATCCCTCTGATCTCAGAAGAGGCCTAGGCACTAAATATGTCGGGTCTTCACCTCGCGAAAGAGTTCAACTCCCGCAAGCAGCGTGGGATAGGGCCGCAAGAGCCATGGACGGATCAGAACCAATGAACACAACCGCCACTGCAGAAGAATTACAAGCCTATCAATATAGACTTGCTCAAGTGAGTAGGGAGCTGGAAAAACAGACAGCATCCCCGAATAGAAGAAAAGAGGCAGCCTCCGCGTCAAGCAGGCGTCGAGCAGAGCTCGCCGACAATCAGGAACTTCGGGAGATAGTCATAGAGACGCTCGGAGGAGAGCAAGATCTCGACTGCAAAATATACCTGAAGAAGAGAGAGGAAATATAATTCAAAATCTCGACATGTCCTTCATGACGATTGATACAAGGGGAAATATTATCCCGAAAACACCAGAAGCTGGATACATGGCAACGCAAGCTTATATCCTCGCGTCCAGACCACCCCCTGGGGACCCGGGAGAAGCATTGTTTAATATGGCAATGGCTGGAGTCGGAGTTATGGGAACAGCGTTCGCAGCCACGCCTCCCGAAGGAACTCCTAGGCAAAATAGTCCACGACCCACCGCAGCGGTGCAAGATCCACCGAGAACAAGTGGAGCAAGAGACACAACAGCTCAAGTAAGGGTGGATAGAGCGCGACAAGAAAGAAGAGAACATCAGCATTCACCAGAAGTTGCCGACGAAGATATGTGTGGGCTCCCGTGCTTTACGAGACGAGTTCGAAAGACTCGAGTCCCGAAAGGGTTTAAGTTACCCCAAAAATTTCAAGAAATTCGACGGCCTGCAGGATCCCGAAGATTGGCTCGTTGGTTACCTCGAGATGGTGAAGCTGATAGGAGGAACCAGAGCAACAGCCATGCAAAGTATCCAAGTTCACTTGAGTGGTGCCGCGCGATCTTGGATAAAGAAACTCCCCCAGGTTCCATCGACAGCTGGATAGTTTTGAGGATATCTTTGTGAGGAATTTCCGATCCACCTGCAAGAAACCTGCGTCATTGGAAGAGCTGAGGGCGTGTCGACAGAAACACAACGAATCAATGAGAAAATATATACAGAGGTGGAACATTATTAAAAACTTGGCAGAAGATATATCTGACGAGAGAGCAATAGACGCGTTGGCAGGAATTCGACGGGGAGATTTCGTCGAAGACTTAGGAAGAACTAATCCTAAGACAATATCAGCATTGATGGAGATAGCAAACAAGTGGGCAGATGGAGAAGATGCGATATACAACAAGCGACATAGGTCGCCAGAAGAGGATCGCGGTCGAAATTTTCAAAATAGAAGGCGATTTTCCCGCCAGTTCTACAATAATGATGCTCCTGGCCACATATCGGCTGGTTTCCGAGAAAACTCTGGAGGGAATAGTCGAGATGACTACCAAAGGAGTAATGAGCAACAAGGCGACAATAGAGGTGATTTCCATGGTAACAGGCAAAATAGTGGACCAAGGTTTCAAAGACCTTATATGTCTCCCGAGGAAATGATGAACGGACCGTGTCAGATGCACTTCTATCTCGACAACAACGGAAAGAGGCAATCAGGGCATCTCCAAAAAGACTGCGCAATTTTCGGCAATGTTGCGAGCCGCAGAATTGCAAATGCCCAAGCAATGAACAGAAACCCCCAGGGGCCAAGGAGTGAGATCCACCTCCCACCTCCTCCCGCATTTTACGAAAATCGGCACCAGCTAAGAATAGCGGCATCACCACATCCACCTCCATATGTTGATCCCAACTCCAATGGTGCGGTCTCGATGATTCAAAGCTAGGCCATCTAACAGGGCGCAGAAAGTAATCTCGCGGCAAGTGTTCATGGCAGAAGATGCCTCCACCAACAGTCGAGTACCTAAATTGGTCGGGACAGGACATTGGCTTCACAATTGCGGATCACCCGCAGCAAGTTCCTCGACCAGGGCAATCTGCACTTATCTTACCCGCAGTAATTGCTGGTTTTGATGTGTCGAGAGTTTTTATAGATGGTGGCAGCAGCTTAAACCTTATGTATGCGATACATTGAGGAAGATGAACATATCCCTAGCAAACCTAAAACCAACCGATACACGTTTCCACGGGATCACGCCAGAAGCCAAGTTATCCGTGGGCAAGATCAATCTCGACGTTCAGTTTGGGACCCGGGAAAACTACAGGATAGAGAATTTGGAGTTTGAAGTTGTGGATTTCCCCGTCGCAATATCACGCCTTGTTGGGACGACCAGCATATGCAGGTTTATGGCGGTACCTCATTACACGTACTTATTATGGAGGTTGCCTGGACCTAAAGGACCAATCACAATTAAGGGAAGTTTCGCGCTGTCGATAACTGCGACAAGGATTTTCATCGACTGTCAGAAACTTTCGGGATGCAAGCAGAATATATGGCGCCAAGACTCACGGATTATGATGTGCTGCCAGATACGGAGACCACTCAGAGAACCAACCTTCAATATTGCCAAGGATTCAAAAGAGGTGCAGTCCACCCGACGGACCAAGAAAACGACGTCCATCGCAACAAACATGGACCTCGCATAGGAAAGCGCTCGTCGAGTTCCTCCGTGAGCACTGGAAAATCTTCGCATGGTGTCCAGCTGACATGCCAGGAGTACCTGGGGAACTTGCCGAGCACCACCTCAACCTGGATCCTCTCGCAAGACCAATCAAACAACCTTTGCGGCGTTTTTCGGAACCGCAAAGCTATGCTATCAGAAATAGATCGACTCAAAGATGCTGGTTTTATCAAAGAGATATCTACGAAGCCACGTGGGTAGCTAACCCAGTGATGGTGCCAAGAAAAACACGAAAGTCCTTCGCATGTGTGTCGACTTTACGTGTCTCAATAAACACTTGTCCTAAGGATCACTTTTCCCAAGGATCGATCAAATCATCGACTCCACGGCAGGATGTGAACGTCTTTCCTTCCTGGATGCATACTCTGGTTATAACCAGATCAGATTAAAAGAAGATGATGAAGCTAAGACAGCGTTCATCACACCTTACGGCGTGTTCTGTTACAGAACAATGCCCTTTGGTTTGAAAAACGCGGAGCAACATATCAGCGGATGATGCAGAAGTGCCTTGCAACACAGATTGGAAAAAATGTACAAGTCTATATTGACGATGTCGTGATGACATCAAAAAAGGGGACAACACTGATCGAAGATTTGAAAGAAACCTTCAACAACCTTGAAAAGTTCTGCCTTAAACTGAACCCGACAAAGTGCTCTTTTGGTGTTCCTGCGGGAGAACTTCTCGGGTTCTTAGTATCAGCAAGAGGGATTGAAGCCAATCCAGAGAAAATACAAGCCATCGTAACTATGAGGAAGCCGACAAAGTTAAAAGAAATACAACAGCTGACGGGGCGAGTCGCAGCTTTAAGCATTCGTCGCAGTCGGGAGAAAAGCGATGCGTTCTATGCATTGATCAAACAGGAGAGAAATTTCAATGGAACGAGAAAGCAGATAGAATCTCAAGCGCACAATTTCGACACCACCAATCTTAGTGGCGCCTAAAGAGAAGGAACCTCTCCTCCTATACATTGCAGCCACGTCTCAGGTGGTCAGCTCTGGTAGTCGAGAGAGAGGAAGAAGGAAAGCTCCATGGAGTACGAGGCCAGTATATTTCATCAGTGAAGTACCGTCGCCTTCAAAACAGGTACCCCCAATACCGAAGTTGGCGATGGAGTATTTACGACAACAAGAAAATTGCGACACTATTTTTCACGCACCCGATAATAGTGGTCAATGAAGCTCCTCTCACAAATATATTAAACAACCCAGAAGCTACGGGTCGTGTCTCCCTGTGGGGAATAGAGCTTTCCCCTCGGGACATCACGTATGAAAAAGAAAAGCAATAAAGTCGTAAGTCCTACCGATTTCATCGCAGAGTGGATGGAGCTACAAAACACGGGGCCTCCGCATTTATCGAGAACCTGGACTATGAACTTTGATGGGTCCAAAAGGTTAGAAGGCGCTGGAGCAGGCGTGATACTAGTATCACCTGAAGGCGACAAATTGAAGTATGTCTTACGGATGACGTTTTCAAACGCGTCTAACAATGAAGCAGAATATGAAGCTCTCATACACGGGATGAAGATGGCGAAAGCCTGCGGTGCAACCCGACTGAAAATCTTCGGTGACTCACAGTTGGTAGCACAGCAGGTTATGAATCAATATGATGCAGTCAACGAGAGCATGATAGCATACAAAGATATGTATAATGAGCTAGAAAAGCTGTTTGATGGATGCGAGGTAAACCACATCAGGGTTGAGCAATGATGAAGCCGATGTTCTTGCAAATATCGGGTCGCAATGTCTCGCGATTCCTCCGGCGTATTTTGGGAAGAAATAAGCGAGAGATCAACAAAGCCAATGAAAACAAAGAAGAAGGAGAAGGAAGAAAACCCTCGAGTGTCACTAAAGAATCATTGGAAGAAGAAGAAGAGGAACAGGAGTTAGTCATGATGGTGCAAATTCCATGGATGCAAGCGTACATATCATACATCCTAAGGAAAACAATACCCGACGATCCAGTTGAAGCAAGGCGAATAATTCGACGATCTAAAGCTTTTTACTGTGATCAAAGGGAGTTGTACAGCTAAGTATTTCAGGTGTGCTACAGAGGTGCACAACCAAGAAGGAAGGATAATCCTAAAAGATGTACACGAAGGAATATGCGGGCATCACGCAAGCAGTCGAGCTATCGCGGCTAAAGTCTTCAGAGCAGGATTCTATTGGTTAACAGCAATTGAGGACGCGAAGGAAATAGTGCGCACTTGCGACGCGTGCAGAGATTCGCCGCAAAACCTCACTCTCCGGCAGCAGAACTGATGCCAATCCCATTATCTTGGCCTTTTGCTCAATGGGGTCTCGATATGGTGGGAAAACTACACAAAGCTTCGCCAGGAGGATATGAGTATATGCTCGTTGCTGTCGACAAATTTACCAAGTGGATAGAAGCAAAGCCGATAAATTCACCGGACGGTGCGTCGGCAATCAAGTTTGTGAAAAGCATTGTCTTTCGATTTGGAGTTCCCCATAGCATCGTCACAGACAATGGCAGCAACTTCACATCCAAGGAGTTCAAAGCGTATTGCGCAGAAGTGGGCATTAAATTGAGTTTTGCGTCTGTCGCACATCCACAGACCAACGGTCAAGTCGAGAAAGCCAATGGTATCATCTGCAATGGTATCAAGAAGCGCATGTTAGGACCATTGGAAAAAGCTCGGCATACTTGGCCAGAGGAGCTGCCAAGCGTGTTGTGGAGCATCCGAACAACACCAAATACAAATGACACAAGGAGACGCCGTTTTTCTGGTCCATGGAGCCAAGCAGTCGCGATAGAAATAGAGCATGATTCCCCAAGAATTACAGAATATGATGAAGAAACTTCCGGAAGAGCTTCGGAGGATGATGTCGACGCACTTGATGAGGCTCGAGACGAAGTATTATCACGAGTCGCCAAATACCAACAGGACCTGAAAACTACACAGTCGACGATTGCGACCAAGATCTTTTCAAGTTGGAGATTTGGTTTTACGACTAAATCAAAAAAGTCATGAAAAACTTCGAGTCGCCGTGGCTTGGACCTTACATCGTCACGAAGTAATCGAAGGAGGAGCATACGTAATCAAGGACAAGAAGACGGGGATTGCTGAGCCAAATCCTTGGAACGTGCGCAGCTCAGCGGTTTTACGCTTAGAAGTCGAAATATAGTCTCCTTTGTAAACATACAATGTACCGAAACGCCCGCGAGTTTTCACGCACTCTTTTCCTTTTTCGGGCACCGAGTGGGGCCGGAAAGGTTTTTAATGAGGCGGGCTCGCGGTGCTGCAATATAATAAAGATAGTGGAATTATATATCTTTTCGACAGGCTCGGGGGCTCCCACCCAGAAGATACAATATATATATACACAGTGCCGACAAATACAACTCGCAAAGTATCTCGCCTTGGTATAAAATACCTCGCCAAAATAAAAAGATGTCGCCAAATAGCGGTCAACATAAAGCTCGGGGGCTCGCGCCCGCAAAAATAGTACACAATATAATTTATATTGCCTTGGGACAACCTCGCATTATAAAACGAAAACATCGCCATCAAAACGCCCGGGGGCTTGGCATTGAAAAATAAAAATATAGTAACTTTACAATATAGATTATGTCTACTACACACAAGATACAATCCTTCGAGCAACAAATCTTCAAGGGCTACCCAGTATATTATCTATCGTCAACCGTTCATTATTTATAGCGCGAGTGCTATGTTCAGCATAGCTGCCCTTCACGAAGAATTCGGCGTCCATCCGAAGAAGTTCATCCATCATATCTGCGGCAACAGGGGTCACAACGTCGTCATACTTGCTGAAGTTCTTCCTCCTCTTCGCCATCTTGGCCAAGCACTTTGGAACAACTTGACCCACGTCTAACTTTGGGTAGCAGATTTTTATCATGATCATAGCAAACCTTGCGCCAGCAGCTAATTGGGCCCGCACAAAGCCGTGGATTCGAGGAGCATCCCGAAATTTGTCCATTAAAGCAGGAAGAGTCTCTGGCATCTTATTACGAGGAAACATGGTGCCATAGACCAGAGACAAGGTCCTTGTACAAAAGTCGAGATAATCGCGAACCTGGAGCACGCGATCCTGAAACCTGACGATCTGGCGAGTCCGTTCAGGCGTGCCCCAAAAATTTGAACCATGATCACGCGCAAGTTTGAGAAGCGCATTGGATCGAGCTTCAACACGTTCATCTTCGGTAGTAGCATCCAAGAAGGAACCTATTTTTGAAGGAATCAGCAGGAAACGAGGAGACAAGCAACAAAGAAAAATAAAGCATGACAAAGTTAATGAAGCATACCTGCCATATCCAAGCTAGCATCCGTCAGCAGCTGAAGCATAAAATTCTCTCGAGAAGAAGCTATAGCAGCCTCAGCAATCGAGGTATCCCTTTCAGCTATGGCATCTTGAGCCTGTTGGAGTGCAACCTTTTCCTTCTCAGAGGATTTTCGAGATTGTTCCATGAGCATAAGTGATTGCCTCTTCGTGGATTGGAGCTAGCGAAGTTCTTCCAAATCTTGTGCTGAGTTTTTACTTGAAGAATCCTCAATAAATTCGACAACGACAGGGGTTTTCTTCAAACGGGATGAAGGAAAAACCTCGGAAGGACCAGGAGTTGCAGATAGTTGTCAAAAATCAACTGAAAATAAAATTTTCGACATCAATCATGAGCAAAGATAGATTCCATTCATTCTCAAAGTATGTACATGTCTATTACAAAAGAAGGACCTCTAGACAACCGAAGCAACCACCGCCAAGAACACTACGACAGCCAAAAGAGAGAAACTAAAAGAAAAAAGCAAAGTAATCTACTTGACCTCCGGCTTGAAGAACTTGAGGTGCGCTGGCTTATATCCAAGGGTGGCGGATCTTCTTCGAGTTGGGTTTCGCCTTTAATCAGCGACTGCCATTTCTTCGTCTCGATATCCTCGGCATCACCAACCCTTGTCCAGTCGACGTTTTGTTGGCTGTTAGCAACCAAGGCAATTGTATCTTCGACTCCAACTTTTAACCCTTCTTGGCGAAGTTGGAGTCCAAGGTCTTCGTCGGAAGTGAAGCACTTGGCGAGATCAATAAAGATTGCGGGTTCCTCCTTTTTCTTGAAAAAATAGGGGAAAAGCCGTGACAGGCCAATCTCAGCTTCAGCAAGGCCGTCACGAGCTTCCGTACCATGGATTTCAAGGAGAGAAAGCGCGTCAAGGAGCTGGTTGATGCGCGTAAATGTACACGTCCGTTGGGAACCCCAAGAGGAAGGTATGATGCGCACAGTGGCAAGTTTTCCCTCAGAAAGAAACCAAGGTTTAATCGAACCAGGAGGAGCAAGAAGCACGTTGAAGGTTGATGGTGGCGAAATGTGATGCGGCGCAACAACAGGGATTCCGGCGCCAACGTGGAACCTGCACAACACAACCAAAGTACTTTGCCCCAACGAAAGTGAGGTTGTCAATCTCACCGGCTTGCTGTAACAAAGGATTAACCGTATTGTGTGGAAGATGATTGTTTAAGAAAACAGAAAAAGTATTGCAAGAGATTGTATGCGATGTAAAGAATAGGACCAGGGTCCAGAGGTGTCTCTCCCATAAGATAAAAGCATGTTGGGTGAACAAATTACAGTCGGGCAATTGACAAATAGAGAAGGGCATAACAATGCATATACATGATATGATAAATATAGTGAGATTTAATCCGGGCATTACGACAAAGTACATAGACCGCCATCCAACCGCATCTATGCCTAAAAAGTCCACCTTGAGGTTATCATCCGAACCCCATTCAGCATTAATGCAAAAGAGACAATTGCATTAAGTATGGTGCGTAATGTAATCGACAACTACATCCTTAGACATAGAATCAATGTTTTATCCCTAGTGGCAACAAGACATCACAACCTTAGAACTTTCAACTGTCCCAGGTGTCAATGAAGGCATGAACCCACTATCGAGCATAAATACTCCCTCTTGGAGTTAAGAGCAAAACTTGGCCAGAGCCTCTACTAATAACAGAGAGCATGCAAGATCATAAACAACACATAAACAATAGATTGATAATTACCATAACATAGTATTCTCTATCCATCGGATCCCGACAAACACAACATATAGAATTACAGATAGATGATCTTGATCATGTTAGGCAGCTCACAAGATCCAACAATGAAGCACAATTAGGAGAAGACGACCATCTAGCTACCGCTATGGACCCATAGTCCAGGGGTGAACTACTCACTCATCACTCCGGAGGCGACCATGGCGGTGTAGAGTCCTCCGGAGATGAACCTCCCGCAGGTGCCGAGGCGATCTCCGAATCCCCGAGATGGGACGGCGGCGGCGTCTCTGGAAGGTTTTCCGCATCGTGGCTCTCGGCGGGGGTTTCGCGACGGAGGCTATTTGTAGGCGGAAGGGCAGGTCAAGAGGCGGCACGAGGGGCCCACACCATAGGTCGGCGGCCAGGCCCGGGCCGCGCCGCCTGTGGTGTCGCCACCTCGTGGCCCACTCCCGACTCCCTTCGGTCTCGGAGGCTTCGTGCAAAAATAGGACCCCGCGTTGATTTCGTCCAATTCCGAGAATATTTTGTTACTAGGATTTCAAACCAAAAACAGCAAAAAAACAGCAACTGGCTCTTCGGCATCTTGTTAATAGGTTAGTTCCAGAAAATGCGTAATACGACATATAATGTGCATAAAACATGTAAGTATCATCAATAAAGTAGCATGGAACATAAGAAATTATCGATACGTGGAGACGTATCAGCATCCAGTTAGTTCGCTGTCCCGAGCAGTAAAACGATAACAAAGATAATTTCTAAGTGACATGCCATCATAATCTTGATCATACTATTTGTAAACATATGTAATGAATGCAGCGATCAAAACAATGGTAATGACATGAGTAAACAACTGAATCATAAAGCAAAGACTTTTCATGAATAGTACTTCAAGACAAGCATCAATAAGTCTTGCATAAGAGTTAACTCATAAAGCAATAAATCAAAGTAAAGGTATTGAAACAACACAAAGGAAGATTAAGTTTCGGTTGCTTTCAACTTATAACATGTATATCTCATGGATATTGTCAACATAAAGTAATATAACAAGTGCAATATGCAAGTATGTAGGAATCAATGCACAGTTCACACAAGTGTTTGCTTCTTAAGGTGGAGGGAGATAGGTAAACTGACTCAACAATAAAAGTAAAAGAATGGTCCTTCAAAGAAGCATCAATTGTTGTATTTGTGCTAGAGCTTTTATTTTGAAAACATGAAACAATTTTGTCAACGGTAGTAATAAAGCATATGAGTTATGTAAATTATATCTTACAAGTTGCAAGCCTCATGCATAGTATACTAATAGTGCCCGCACCTTGTCCTACTTAGCTTGGACTACCGGATCTTCGCAATGCCATGTTTCAACCAAGTGTCACAAAGGGGTACCTCCATGCCGCCTGTACAAAGGTCTAAGGAGAATGCTCGCATTTTGGATTTCTCGCTTTTGATTATTCTCAACTTAGACATCCATACCGGGACAACATGGACAACAGATAATGGACTCCTCTTTAATGCATAAGCATGTAGCAATAATTATTATTCTCATATGAGATTGAGGATATATGTCCAAACTGAAACTTCCACCATGATTCATGGCTTTAGTTAGCGGCCCAATGTTCTTCTCTAACAATATGCATGCTCAAATCATTAAGGTGGTAGATCCTTCAGACAAGACGGACATGCATAGCAACTCACATGATATTCAACAAAGAATAGTTGATGGCGTTCTCCAGAAGCATGGTTATCGCACAACAAGCAACTTAATAAGAGATAGAGTGCATAAGTACATATTCAATACTACAATAGTTTTTAAGGCTATTTTATCCCATGAGCTATATATTGCAAAGGTGAATGATGGAATTTTAAAGGTAGCACTCAAGCAATTTACTTTGGAATGGCGGAGAAATACCATGTAGTAGGTAGGTATGGTGGACACAAATGGCATAGTGGTTGGCTCAAGGATTTTGGATGCATGAGAAGTATTCCCTCTCGATACAAGGTTTAGGCTAGCAAGGTTATTTGAAGCAAACTCAAGGATGAACCGGTGCAGCAAAACTCACATAAAAGACATATTGTAAACATTATAAGACTCTACACCGTCTTCCTTGTTGTTCAAAACTCAATACTAGATATTATCTAGACCTTAGAGAGACCAAATATGCAAATCAAATTTTAGCAAGCTCTATGTATTTCTTCATTAATGGGTGCAAAGTATATGATGCAAGAGCTTAAACATGAGCACAACAATTGCCAAGTATCCCATTATCCAAGACGTTTTAGAATTACTACATGTAGCATTTTCCAATTCCAACCATATAACAATTTAACGAAGAAGAAACTTTTGAACATTATGAGTAAAGCCTAAGGACATATTTGTCCATATGCAACAGCGGAGTGTGTCTCTCTCCCACAAAGTGAATGGTAGGATCCATTTTATTCAAACAAAAACAAAAACAAAAACAAAAACAAACCGACGCTCCAAGCAAAGAACACAAGATGTGACTGAATAAAAATATAGTTTCAGGGGAGGAACCTGATGATGTTGTCGATGAAGAAGGGGATGCCCAAGGGCATCCCCAAGCTTAGACGCTTGAGTCTTCTTAAAATATGCAGAGATGAACCACAGGGGCATCCCAAGCTTAGAGCTTTCACTCCTCTTGATCATAGTATATCATACTCCTCTTGACCCTTGAAAACTTCCTTCACACCAAACTTCAAGCAAACTCATTAGAGGGTTAGTGCACAATTAATAATTCACATATTCAGAGGTGACACAATCATTCTTTACACTTCTGGACATTGCATAAATCTACTGGACATTAATGGATCAAAGAAATTCATCCAACATAGCAAAAGAGGCAATGCGAAATAAAAGGCAGAATCTGTCAAAAACAGAACAGTCCGTAAAGACGAATTTTAAAGTGGCACCAGACTTGCTCAAATGGAAAAACTCAAAACTAATGAAAGTTGCGTACATATCTGAGGATCACGCTCGTAAATTGGCAGATTTTTTCGAATTTTCTAAAGAGACTTGTGCCCAGATTCGTGACAGACAGCAATGCTGTTTCTGCGCAGCGATCCCAAATATAACATCAACTTTGACATAGAAACTTTACTTGGCACAAAAACATGATAAGGAGAGGTTGCTACAGTAGTAAAAAACTTCCAAGACTCAAATATAAAACAAAGTACTGTAGTAAAAACATGGGTTGTCTCCCATAAGCGCTTTTCTTTAACAGCTAGGCGCAGAAGTGCAAATCAAGTATTTTCAAACGAAGAAGCATCAACATCATAACCAGGGGTATTGGGAGTTTTCTCAACCAAGCATAGTATATTGGATACATAAGTTTTAGCTCCCTTTTCATTAGTCTTGGGCTTGCTATTCTCATCGAACAAATTTTCAGAACAAGCCAAGCATAGTTATTTTCTAGTGCATCATTCATAGCTAGGAGTTTACATGGTATTGGTGCTTGGATCTCCCCACCATCATTAATATTATTAGTGTACCTTATTCTATCCATGTCCATTTTTCAAGGAGACCAACAAAATTAGTATGAGAACCTAGCATATTAAATTTAGCAAAGACCTTTCTAGCCTCTCTTGCTAGACCACCAAATTCTCTAAGAAGAGTTTCTAAAACAAAATCTTTCTTTTCCCCTTCTTCCATATAACCGAGTGTAAGAAACATGTGTTGGATTATAGGATTGAGATTAACAAATTTAGTTTCCAACATACGAACTAAAGCAGCAGCAGCAATTTCATAGGTAGGTGCAAGTTCTACCAAGTGTCTATCTTCAAAATCTTCAGTAATACTAACATGATTGAAAAATTCTTCTATATTATTTCTCCCAACTATAGACCCACGTCCTACCGGTATGTCTTTTGTGGTAAAATTAAAAGGAAACATGATGCAATAAGCAAAAAGTAAACTAGGCAAACAAAGTAAAGACGAGTAACTAATTTTTTTGTGTTTTTGATATAGAGACCAAGACAGTAAATAAAGTAAAACTAGAAACTAATTTTTTTGTGTTTTGTTTAGGTGCAGCAAACAAAGTAGTAAATAAAGCAACACAAAAACAAAGTAAAGAGATTGAGAAGTGGAGACTCCCTTGCAGCGTGTCTTGATATCCCGCAACGCGCCGTTTGGCGTGTAGTTGACGTGGGAGTTAGAAATCTTTGTGGAGTAACTTTCCTTTAGGTCCCCGGCAACGGCGCCAGAAAACAGGCTTGATGCGCGTAAATGTACACGTCCGTTGGGAACCCCAAGAGGAAGGTATGATGCGCACAGTGGCAAGTTTTCCCTCGAAAGAAACCAAGGTTTAATCGAACAGGAGGAGCCAAGAAGCACGTTGAAGGTTGATGGTGGCGAAATGTGATGCGGCGCAACAACAGGGATTCCGCGTGGAACCTGCACAACACAACCAAAGTACTTTGCCCCAACGAAACAGTGAGGTTGTCAATCTCACCGGCTTGCTGTAACAAAGGATTAACCGTATTGTGTGGAAGATGATTGTTTGCAAGAAAACAAACAAGTATTGCAGTAGATTGTATGCGATGTAAAGAATAGGACCGGGGTCCACAGTTCACTAGAGGTGTCTCTCCCATAAGATAAAAGCATGTTGGGTGAACAAATTACACTCGGGCAATTGACAAATAGAGAAGGGCATAACAATGCATATACATGATATGATAAATATAGTGAGATTTAATCCGGGCATTACGACAAAGTACATAGACCGCCATCCAACTGCATCTATGCCTAAAAAGTCCACCTTCGGTTATCATCCGAACCCCATTCGGTATTAAGTTGCAAGCAACAGACAATTGCATTAAGTATGGTGCGTAATGTAATCGACAACTACATCCTTAGACATAGAATCAATGTTTTATCCCTAGTGGCAACAGCACATCACAACCTTAGAACTTTCTGTCACTGTCCCAGGTGTCAATGAAGGCATGAACCCACTATCGAGCATAAATACTCCCTCTTGGAGTTAAGAGCAAAAACTTGGCCAGAGCCTCTACTAATAACGGAGAGGATGCAAGATCATAAACAACACATAAACAATAGATTGATAATCACCATAACATAGTATTCTCTATCCATCGGATCCCGACAAACACAACATATAGAATTACGATAGATGATCTTGATCATGTTAGGCAGCTCACAAGATCCAACAATGAAGCACAATTAGGAGAAGACGACCATCTAGCTACTGCTATGGACCCATAGTCCAGGGTGAACTACTCACTCATCACTCCGGAGGCGACCATGGCGGTGTAGAGTCCTCCGGGAGATGAATCCCCTCCGGCGGGTGCCGGAGGCGATCTCCTGAATCCCCCGAGATGGGATTCGCGGCGGCGGCGTCTCCGGAAGGTTTTCCGTATCGTGGCTCTCGGTACTGGGGGTTTCGCGACGGAGGCTATTTGTAGGCGGAAGGGCAGGTCAAGAGGCGGCACGAGGGCCCACACCATAGGTCGGCGCGGCCAGGGCCTGGGCCGCGCCGCCTGTGGTGTCGCCACCTCGTGGCCCCACTTCGACTCCCTTCGGTCTTGGAGGCTTGCAAAAATAGGACCCCGGGCGTTGATTTCGTCCAATTCCGAGAATATTTCGTTACTAGGATTTCTGAAACCAAAACAGAAAACAGCAATCGGCTCTTCGGCATCTTGTTATATAGGTCAGAAAATGCGTAAATACGACATATAATGTGCATAAAACATGTAAGTATCATCAATAAAGTAGCATGGAACATAAGAAATTATCGATACGTTGGAGACGTATCACTGGTCACCTTCAGGATTCTCCAGCTCATACTCTTGGTGTGTTCTCCCTGCTTAAAGCATAAAAAAGAGTTACTCAAAGGGAAAAAAGGGACCAAAACATGACGCAAGAAAGGAGCAAGGGTGTGAACACTTACTAACAAAACGTCGACTCTGCGACTCCCCGACTAAGGATTTCTTCTTCGCGAGCAGAATGTTGAGCTACATTGTCGCTCAGAGCCTTTTTTGCGTCATCGAGTCTTTTTTGAAGATCCTCGACGGTAGCAGCATGTGCTTCAGCTTTCATGCGTGCCGTTTCGCTTTGCTCTAACTCGAAGCAAGAGCGTCGGCACGTTTGTTGGCTTCCGCAAGTTTTTCTCCAGCATAAAACAGTAGAGTGTACCAGCAAAAAATAGCGACAGAATATATTCGACCAGGAAAAGAGAGGGTACCTTCAAGTTTGGCGGCATATTCGCGGTACCCGATAAATTGGGTACCAAAACGGATAAGCTCCTTCATGAAAGGCTAAAGAAAGATCATAAAAAGAGGATCAATATAAGAAGTGAAAAAGTTCGACATCATGAAGAAACAGGGAAGTTCAGAAAAATGAAGCCAATACAGGACAAAGAAGATAAACTTACCTCTTCCATTAAAGGAGTCGAGGAACAACCAGCTAATGTGGTTGGTTCCTTGGTTGATTCCACCCTGGCTCTCTTCGGGGAAGGAGCCTGGGGGCTCACAGCTGGCGTTGGATGTTCCGGGTTTTGTTGAGGAGGTGAAGTTTTGTCGCCATCAGGACGAGCTTCTGAGACAACTAAAGTACGAGACGTGCTCGTTCGAGCAGTCTCGTCGATAGGTGCATCCTCCTCTTCATCGCCACTACAACAAATATAGCGACAGGATAAAAAGCAATTTCAAAAAGTATCGACAAAGAGACAAATACAATGCATTAAAAACTTACGAGCTAACAAGAGCAGCTTCGTACAGATCCAAAGCCTTCTTCTTAGCATCAGGCACAGCTTCCTCGGCATGGGCAGCACCGGCTTTGGAGGTACCGGTGTCGACAGCCTCATCCCTTTTCCTTTTGCTCCTAGGAGAAGCAGCTGAAGGAGGCGAGCGTGTCGAAGAAGTTGCCTCGGCCTCGCGTCCTTTTCAGAAGATGCCGCAGATTTTCGAGAACCTGCGGCATCACTCTCAGGGCGAGACGTACCCTGGTTGTCGTCAGTGACAACGGCCCTTTCTTCAACTTCTCCACCTTCGGGAAGGGGAGGAAGAGGTGACGTAGTTGTGTGGTTCTATTCAAAGACAGAAAAATATCGGCATGAAGTGTTTGAAGGACAAAGATAGAAGGAAAACAAAGACACGAATACAAATATTACCTGCGGGAGTGCATTGGTGGCGCTATATGGCGTCACACCGCAAGATGTCGGGACGCTGTCTTTCTTGTTCAGCGACGAGATCTTCCGGACAAGTTTCGCCAAGTCATTGACGGACAAGTCAACCGACAAGCGATCCACATCTTTATCGCCAGCGTACATCCAAAGGGGGTTTTTGCGAGCTTGAAGAGGTTGCACCCTAATCCTAAGGAAATACGCCATAATCTGGATACCCGACAATTTTTGTCCACGAGTATTCTGGAGCTCATGGATGCGAGTCATCGGGGCCTCTGTCGCCGCTTTTTCTGCGTCGTAGCCACTGCATCCCAGGATCGGCGGCGACAAATTTTCTCGGCACCGTCAAAAGGAGGAATATTGTCTTCAACAGAGCCATGATTCTCCTCGCGGATGTATAACCATTTCTTGCGCCACCCTTGAACTGAATCAGGGAATTTTACGTCGAAATATTCGACGCCAGGGCGGACGCAGATCACAACGCCGCCTATGTTGTAGGCGACGCTGGAAGAGCCATTACGACGACATAGGAAGATACGTTTCCATAGGGACCAGTTAGGCTGGATCCCCAGGAAAGACTCGCACAATGTGATAAAAATAGAAATGTGAAGGATGGAATTGGGAGTGAGATGGTGAAGTTGCAGTCCATACATGAACAGCAACCAACGAAGGAAGTCATGGATAGGAGTGGAAAGACCACGGATGAGGTGGTCGACGAAACTAACCCGATATTGCATCGGCGGAGCTGGGTAGCTTTCTTCCTTGGGGAAGCGAAGCGCATCTTGCTTCCCGCTGATGCCAAGCTTCTTCAGCAAATTGACATCCTGCTGAGAGATCTTGGATCTCTCCCACTCCAAGTTCACCAGATCTTCGGTTGCCATCTTTGCTTTGGGCGTGCTGTGCTTGGTGAGTTTGCGCGGTGGCATTAACAAGAGTGGAGGCAAAGAGCGCACGAGCGGGGGAGCACAAGAAATTTTAGGGCGCACTGGAGAGCTTTTGCAGAGGAAGAGCAGATGGGCGGCGAGCGAAAGTGACAGAGGAAGAAGACGATGGACTTAAATAGAGGTGCGGTGAAGCGACGCAACCGTTGGATGGAAATGCTATGGAGCAGATGAAGTACACGTGGACAAAGGGTAAAACTGGATTTTCACTGAGAAAAGAAAAGACAGGCGGCACAGTGCGTGCGCCGGAAAAAGTGGAGGACGTGTGTCCCCCACTTGCATGACGTGTCCATCAGATAGGGAATTTGGACCCACGAGGCAGCGAGAGAAGCAGTTTTTGTGTGTTTCCAATACAGTAATCGTGGCTATCATCAGCAATGACGTCACCTTGGACAAAAGAAAAACTCGGCTACGAAGCCTAGTGAGAATATCGACAACATAATATTATTTCGAGAGCCTTTGGTCAAATACAAGTTTTTGCCCAAATGCTCGGGGGCTACTTTGGAAAAAGAAAAGAAAAATTTCGAGTATGACAAAATAGAAATGGCGAGCCTATGACCAAATGCAAGCATTTGTTCATAGACTCGGGGCTACTCCCATCGGGAGCGCTGGTCACCGATAGATATATGAAAAGCTCGAGAAGAATTAGCAATATAGTGGCAGATGATATTAATTTGTGGAGCCTACAACCAAGCACAAGTCCTTGGCTGTAGCCTCGGGGGCTACTCCCATCGGGAGCGCTGGTCGCGCACCCGATAGATATGAAAAGCTCGAGAAGAATTAGCAATATAGTGGCAGATGATATTAATTTGTGGAGCCTACAACCAAGCACAAGTCCTTGGCTGTAGCCTCGGGCTACTCCCATCGGAACGCTGTTCGCGTGCCCGATGAATTTAGATAAAAAGAAAGAAATAAGAAGTGAGTATATTTCGAGTTATCTAGATAACTCTACATATACTCCCATCGGGAAGACAAAATAAGTCATCAAATATGACTCAATAAAATGTGCTATTCCAACAGCCGAAAAGCACTCGACAATATATTCTCAGAGCGCTAAAAGTCGCGAATAAATCTCTGAATGCCGCAAAACTTTGCGAAGGTAAGACCCAGATCCGTTCTGAGCGGCGTGGCACCGTCTCTGACGGCGGATTGTTACTTTTCCGTATCAACAGATACGAAGAAAAATCCTAACGGGCGCGTTAGGTACCCGATAAAATATGACTGGGACTCGACGAATGGTAAGACCTTAAGCGGCACGTCGAAGTTTACACCAGTATCTCGAGATCATGTCCAGGGACGTGATCTTGAAGTAGGTTTTTGCGGATTGCCACTAGAGCAGTTAACTAGTACCTGATCCGTCAGATGAACTAGCCCCAACTACCGTTATCCCTACACAAAATAATATTTGCATATCGAAAAGTTATGTATTAAAATTCGACAAGATTATTGAATGATTAAAGTTGGAGATTTTCCCTGATTCTTCGATTCAAGAAAAATCTCGGGGCTACCGACATAGGCATCCCCAATGGCCTGCCGAAGATGGTACCCGGGTTTATGAAGGCCCAGACTCGAAGAACAAGAAGATTCGGAAGCCCATTTAGTGTTAAGGAAAGATAGATTGTATTAGGAAATATAGAGACTTGTAATCTTACGGGACGGGTACGAAACCCTCCCGAACTCTGTAACTTGTGTATTACGAAAACCCTCGGCTCCACCGCCTATATAAGGGGGAGTCGAGGGACGAAGAAATATTGTCAACAGAACCCTAGTTTTTACAATCAGCGAGTACTTTTCGGCTGAAACCTTCGAGATCTACTTGCCCTCTACTTCCAGCAAAACCCTAGTCTACAATCTGTAGGCATTGACAAATTAATCCTTTGTCAATAAGGCCTTGGGCTTTTGTTTCGTCCAATTCCGAGAATATTTCCTGTGTAGGATTTCTGAAACCAAAAACAGCAGAAAACAGGAACTGGCACTTCGGCATCTTGTTAATAGGTTAGTTCCAGAAAATGTATAAAAACATTATAAAGTATGAACAAAACATGTAGGTATTGTCATAAAACTAGCATGGAACATAAGAAATTATAGATACGTTGGAGAGGTATCACGTAGTATCATGTCAACCTCCAGGACGTGTTCAAGATCGAGGGAAAGGGTGATAAGGCCGGCGGTGGAGTAGTTGGGCTTGCCGGCGGCACATCCTGGCTTGGCCGACGGCCGGGAACAACGTCAGGCTCCTTTCAATTGTACAAGTCTCTCTACGGGACTGAGAGGTTGGCGATGAGATGTGAACCAGGTCGGGTGGGCCATTGGGTCTTCATGCCTAGGATGGTTTGGGTCGGGTTGGTTTTTTATGTCCTTTTCTTTTTTAACGTAGTTGAGGGTAATTTGGGTATTTGACTAAAAACTGACATGTTTATCCCTCTGACTTAACAATCAACTAATGTTAACAAGCGTAAATGATAATTTTTGGACGGTGACACTCGTTTGTGGTATTCTTAAAATGACACTAGTTCGATGGCATTCTCGGAACATGGCAATAGTTTGATGGCATTCTAAGATTTCCCTCTCTTTTTTTTCACATAGGCATCTTAGAACAACATTAACTTAACTATGCGCTGATTTAGACCAAAGAAATACATTGTATAAAGAAAATTTATTGCAATGGTAAGTTTTTCACACTCAACAAGCTCTAGACGCTCACTATGTGCAACTGCAAGTATGCAATAAGTTAAAAAATTTGTTATCTGCACCTTATCACCAACCATGCTGATGGCAACAACTCTGTATGTACCAACTCATTAAGACTGCAAGTGCAGAGTGTTGTAGAAAGCGTCTTTTTCCCAAAAAAATGGTGACTCGAGAATTTATATCAAACTTTCGGGGAATTGGCTAGAGGCTGATTTATTCTTCTCCTCTTCTAGCAACCTACAAAGCAAATTTTTTGTCTTGTGTCCATAACACCACCGTGTGGTTCTCAAGCATAAGGTTTCGTATTAGTAATATGAAATATTAACATAAATCAAAGTAAAATAAAGCAAGTAAAGTAAGCAAGCAAGATAAAAGCAATAAATATATAGTTGTTTTGGGTTTTGTGTGTGTTTGCAAGTGAAGAAAGTATTTTTTATTTTTAGATTAATAAATTGCAGAAAATATGAAGTGTCATAATTGTGTTGGAAAGGTGTTTCTAATGGTTTAAAATGAACCGAGGTTCATGGGTTCACTTGTATACTCTCTTTTTAAGTTGTAGTGGGACACAAACAAATTAATCTAAGACATAATATTGGTGGAACTTCATGTTGATACGTCTCCAACGTATCTATAATTTCTTATGTTCCATGCTAGTTTTATGACAATACCTACATGTTTTGTTCATACTTTATAATGTTTTGATGCATTTTCTGGGACTAACCTATTAACAAGATGCCACAGCCGTCCTGTTTTCTGGTTGTTTTTGGTTCCGAAAGGCTGTTCGGGAATATTCGGACGACCCATGACAGACCCCAGGAATTTTGGGGGCAGGACCAGAGCCGGAGGGGAGGGCCCCCAGGTCCCGCCTGTGGTGGGGCGCCGCCGTTGTGTGGCGGCTCGCCCCTAAAGACTCGTATATAAGCCCTTGCCCTTTAAAAACTGACGATTGACGAAACTCCGAAAGACTCAGGGCGCCGCCGCCATCGCGAAACTCAATTCGGTACTACGCTTTTGTTCTTTGCAAACAACCACCATCTTCCACTCGATACGCTTAATCCTTTGTTTTCAGCAAGCCGGTGAGATTGACAACCTCACTTACGTTGGGGCAAAGTACTTTGATTGTGTTGTGCAGGTTCCACGTTGGCGCCGGTTTCCCGGTGTTGCGCCGCACTACATTCCTCCACCAACAACCTTCACGTGCTTCTTGGCTCCTACTGGTTCGATAACCTTGGTTTCTTACCGAGGGAAAACACGCTGTTGTACTCATCATACCTTCCTCTTGGGGTTCCCAACGGACGTGTGCTTTACCGTCACAAGCACATGTGTTTGATAAGCATTCATATGGGCATCACGTCCTAACATATAGATGATGCAACACATCTCTCATATACTCCTCAAGAAAGGAAAAAACACCAAGCAACCTTGAATTAAGAGTCAACAGAATATAGCATTAAGTAATTTGACATGATATTTGAATCACAAACATGCTACATTGACCGAACAAGATTATCTGAATGTCACAAGAGAATTATAGCACAAGAATTCACTTTATCCCTAGTGAGGCAGCAAAAGAAAGGTAAATACCATAGCAGATCTTGAATTTGTTGTCACTATTCAATCACTACAACCATGCTAGTCCATCTAATACACACTTCTCCCCACACATGATCTTGCATACAAGTTGGATCAGAACAAGTACTTAAGAACAGGGTACATGATATGCATCTATCAATACATCTTACACATAATAGGTTCCAATCTCATATATCAAATCATAGAATGAAGATCCACCAAATAGGAATTATATATATGACCATAATCATGTTGAGCAGCTCATATGGTACTAGATCTATGATGAATAACAAGAGAGAAATAGATCAAGATACTACCACAAACCCATAGTCCGGAGGTGGACTACTCCCTCTTCATCATGGTGATGATGGTGGATACGTTGGAGAATGTAGAGATCCCTCCGGCGGCGGCTCTAGCGGAGTTTCCTCCTCCAATCTTTGCTGATTCTGGCTTTCTTTTGTTGTTTCGGTGTTTCCGCGACGGTCTCCTTGAGGAAGCCTCGGGGAGTCCTTTATATATATAGGTTTTTAGGTCAGACGGAGTCCGTGGGCGAAAGAATCAAGCAAATCAGACGGCCGATGAGGGAAAGAAGTAGGGCTGGGCGCACCACCTAGCCAATTTTGGCCTTCCCGACCCTTCTCGTGAGGTCCAAGTGCTTCAGGTGCTTCTCTTGACGAAATATTGGCATCCCCAGAATCCTAGCTCCATTTGACTTCGTTTAGTCCCTTGAAAGCTAACAATACACAAAACAAGGTTTTCCTGTCCTGCAGGGTTATAACCAAAATAAAGAATCATTGGTAAATCCCCAAAAATCAATATAAAACATGGATATAACATCATATATGTTGCAAATATGTGGAAATATGTGTCAACAAACTACAAAGTTTATGCATGCATTTTACATGCATCACATGCTCACCAACGTCATAGTGCACACCATGGCAGACCTGTCGAGCTCTTGGTGACAGTTCGCCGTTCACATCCTCCTCACATTCCAGGGCGGCCAGAAGAGCATCGTTGCCATGCCGTCGAAGACACCTTACCACCACTCGATCGACACGACACAACACAGACATAAACAAGAGGACGGCATGTAACGTAGCGGTGCTCATGTTCTATCAATCTCCATTCCCTCTCTATGATCATCCATCACTATGGTTTATACCTAGCCTCCACTCAAAGCTTTTCCAAATCTGAAAGCAATTGAGCTCGAAAATCCACTGGTTACAAGGAAAGGGGCCCTAACTCCTAGCGTCCGATAAAAAGAAACAAAACTAAACCAAATCAAAGGAGATGGGCAATTCACATGGTACTTTGGACAATCTTTCTAACCAATGCATTAAATGTCATCGTCCATAGACTGCGGCCTCAATAGCAAGCCTCAACCTTGGTCAAAGTTCATCTTAGAATATGTGTATGCCCTCTTATCTACGGGATCTTTTGCTTCAACAAAGACGTGGTCCAACCACTGAACCCTGAACCGGGGACCTCACCGGTGCGGTTTTGTAAACAATGGATACACTATGTAAAAGGGAGGGTCTTGCCGACAAGAAATGGACTCAGCGTGTTTTTTTTTTAAGAATAGCACGAATCTCAGGGCACGAAGATGGAATAGACGCCCATGATGGTTTTTGTTTGCACGATGTGGTATGCATGTGTGCCAACGCATCCTGCATGTGCGTTGACTGGCGGTGGAGTTGTGCCGCAACGTGCAAACTGCTCGAACAATCATCAATGGATTAAGCCGCGGCCACCATCTTCATCAATATGTCGTTGAACGTGTCGACCGGCCCCGGTGCACACCAATGGCGGCAATCGACGTTCGCCACCGTCTCCGGCACTTGGCGGCCGGCGAACGCGTTCCTGAAGATGTATATGCCCGGGTGGCCATCGGGCCGCATGGACGCCAGCCTCGTCACGTCCAGCACCTCGAACCGTAGCCCCGACCTCCGCCTCTGGGCCACCGCCGCCGCCGCCTCATCCAGCACGGCCTTCCTCATCTCGGCCTCCGCGCCGGACACCTCCGCCTCCCACTCCTCGTACGGCTTCTGACGCGAGCACGCGTCGCGGTGGTTCTGTCCGTACCTGGCGTCGAAGTGCGCCGGCGAGATGGTCGCCACCACCACGAGCTTGTCCGTGGTCGACTTGGCGTTCACGTACTCCAGCGTTCTCCGCATCGCCGTGCGGTGCACCCCGAGGTATCCGCCGCCGATGTCCGTCTGGTTCACCTCCGGACGGGAGACCACCCCGGAGATCACGCCGTCGTCGTAGTACACGGCTGGGTGGGGGAACCAGTGCCCGACCGAGATCACCATGACGTCCATGGCGTCCAGGTCCGCCGTCCACGGCTCGGTGAGCGCGTCCAGGATCACCGTCTCCTGCGTCATGGCGTAGTGCGCCGACGTGCCCTCGGCGCGTACGAGGAACGGTGACCAGTACGTGGAGACGTTGACGTTGTGCGGCGCCGGGAAGACCCAGCGCCAGAACTTGCGACCGAGGCGCTCCTCGTACTGGTGCACCGTCTCCGGCCGGGAGAAGGTGGAGAGGAGGCAGACCAGGGACTCCGCCTGGGTTCGCGCGATCGAGTCCCCTACAAAGGCCAGGTGCTTGCCCCGGACAGCATGGAGGAACTCCGCTGGGTCGAGCGCCGAGAGGTTGCAGCCCGCCGGCTGCCACCGCCAGTGCAGGTACCCGTTGTCCGGCTTGCCGTTAACCACGCACTTCTGCGCTTGCCTCATGTCGCAGTTCTCGCTGTCGTACCGCCGACCGGCAACGCTCTCATCCCACACCCACTTCCCGTCGCTGTAGTCGCATTGCCAAGCTGGCCGGAGGAATCACAAACCGAAGAAATGGAGGCTAATTAGCTAATCACAATTCACTAGCATACCAGCAACATGGCAACAAGTACCTATACTATATGAGATGGAAGATGGAAGAGAGCTTACCTTGAGGAGGGGGCAGAGGAGGGTGGATGTTTGCGCGAGCTTGAAATGTAGAAATGAGATTGATATATGAGATGGAATATGAATAGGAGTGAGGTCTTTTACGGTGCAATTTACTAGTCTATAGGACTAGTAGTATTGAGTTATATACACCGTTGGATTTATGGACATTATTGGCAATTTCTTAGGTAAGAAATTAGGATAGGGATTTTATTCGTTTCGTTGCTATGGTAGGTCGTAGGTGCAATTATGTCACAACATGACTGGAAAAAAAAACTAGACCGCATGGAGTCCCTCCTAGGCCCCTCCTTAGATTTTGATACGTGAGCTGATCACGGTGATCTCAACTTTCTCACATTTCTCGCGCTGTAGCAGTATACGGCTTGTTGCTATAATGTGTGTCATAGGGTAAAAAAAAGTTTCGTCTCAAAATTTTGTACGAATATCGCAAAATTTACGAATCTCGGCTAGGGGCAAGAAAACATAATTTCGGCCAATAATTATGTTAAAATTTGAAAAAAAATCTCAAACGTAATGGTTATATCAGAGAACAATCAATTATAGATCAGAAAATGAAGGATTGGTCGATTCCACATATTTTCATTCATTTTGCTAAACGAATTTAATTTCTAGCAATTTTAATCTGAGCGAAATTCTTGAATATTTTCTTCGGAATTTAGTCAAGTTCACGAAATTCGCAAATCTGGGCTGGGGTCAAAAGAAAAATGCCAAAACGAAATTTAAAACACTGCAGGTAGGTACAGGCGTATATACACCGTAACAATGCTACCAGTACTAATAAAACGAAGGGGGTGTGAGAGCGTCAAAATTAGTGCAAATCAGCTGACGTGAATATCAGTGCCAAGATTCACAGAGTGTTGAACTGTTGATCCGATTTTGTGAGGCACGTGTGTAGACTGCTTGTACCACCAAATTAGTCTAAGGAATAAAATAAAGAAGATATTATAAGGAAAGCCAAGCCAAAAGAAAAACTAGTATAAAGAAGTTTCCTATGTTAGATGTGTGTGTCGTTTTCATCTTCCTAATATGCTCTTTGTTGAAAAAATACTACTCGTTTAGTCAACAAGTATTGATCAATCTGAACCATTAGATCTTCAACATGAACGGTCTATAATTGATTGTCCCTACCGTAAAAAGCCCCATAGGAGTACAGTAGGATGTAGACGAGAGGCAAGCTGATCAGAGCACATAGAGCCCAACGCATGAGCTTCTTGGGGATGGAGAAATGGACATAATTTACCTCCTCTTGTGTTCCTCCCATTGTGAGGAGAAGATCGATGTAATGCAGCCTCTTCTTGGCACCAACCGAGAATTTAGAAATGAAACCCCGGCAACCCAGCTCCGCGAGCACCTTCATAGCCACCACCATGCTACGCCCTTGGTTGACCTGATCTGCTCCTCTTTTACTATTCCTCCGGGCCTCTGTGGGGCCTCTGGTGGAAGGACACATTTTCTAGTAGACTTATTAATAAGGCCCCGTTTGGCGCGATTTTTTTAAATAATACTTTTTTTACTTTTTCCAGGAATAATACCCGGTTTAGGGATATTCCAGGAATAATACACTGTCGGGATTGAGAACCCCGAAATTTAAATATCGGGGTGGAGGAACTCGAGATGGAGGAGAGCTTACCTTGAGGAGGGAGCAGGGGAGGGTGGATGTTTGCGCGAGCTTGAAATGTTGAAATGAGATTGATATATGAGATGGAATATGAATAGGAGTACAGGAGGATGTAGACGAGAGGCAAGCTGAGTAGAGCACATACAGCCCAACGCAGGACCTTCTTGGGGATGGAGAAATGGACATAATTTACCTCATCCTTTGTTCCTCCCATTGTGGAGAAATGCAGCCTCTTCTTGGCACCAACCGGGAATTTAGATATGAAACCGGCCGCATCAACCCAGCTCCTGGAGCACATTCATAAATTTATAGCCACAATGCTACGCCCTGGGTTGACCTGATCTGGAGCATCTCTAGCACGTACCTTGAATTGCCCTGGCTCATAAAAAACAATAGCGAACCTAAGATTTTATTAAGAGGTATGCCGTAACCAAAATTTGACGTTAATTTTGATAAATAAACTTACTAATTTAATAAGTAATTGTACAATTTGCATTGTAAAACGGTAAAGTAGTAGTCATAAATAATACCTAATTGAAAAATTGAATTCAACGTCAACGTAGATGCGGCTTGCGGGCGTCGATTATCCTTTGTTTCATGTTCCTAGGCTCGATTATCCTTGTTTCGTGTTCCTAGGCTCTGTGTCAGCCGCCAGCCAACTAAAACAAACTAGTATGATTCCTAGGCTCTCTGGGGAATCATTTGTGGTGCTTCCAGTTGAGCTAGGCCTTTTGGAGCCTTTGGCGGTGCACATCGCGCCATCTCCATCTCCGTCTGAGTCCTGCGAGTTGCCCTCCTCTGTGGATAGTGGAGGTCCGTCCATCCGGTTGCCCCTCTTCGACCGTGAAGCTATGTTGGCACGTATTGAACAGGCGGTCTTCGTGAAAAAGCTTGGTGGCTTGCTCGCTTGCTTGGAGGCAGCTAGCCCTGGATCTGGCGAGGCGATTGCTTGCCTCATAGCTGAGGAGGCTTCTACCGGCAAAATCAAAAAGGTGAAAAAGGCTCTTAGGAGCATAGGCAAGAAGGGTGGCGCCATTGGTAAGGCGCCCGCGACTGCTTAACGGCAGCTGCGTGGTCTTAGGGTAGTCTTCAGTCTGCGGTTGCTTAGCTAGAGTGGGGTTGTCGCTTCGTGAGATGCTGGTCTTAGGCGTTACCCTTTGTGGTTGTGTTGCCTCATGTTGTTGGTGTTTGTTGTATGGTTTTCGCCCGGTTTCTTCCATTAATAAACCGGGCACTTCCTTCTTAATAAATGGTTGGGGCAAAGCTTTTGCCCCACAGTTCAAAAAAAAAACTAGTATTCAACTAAGGGGCACTGCGCCAACGAAGGAGTAGGACGACCTAATGTTAGACCTCACGGTGTTGCGGCAATCGGTGTGTCGACATCCAGAAAATGCCGCGGCATGTCGCTTTGAGATTTCGGTCAGCTGCTTGGGGCTAGCTCCTCCTGGTTAGGCGAGACGCTGGCGGCGACACGTCCTAGTCGCAGAGGGGCGGAATAGTGCATAATCATTACAAGAAACATTGTTTTTGATGATTATACCCGGGTTTGCCGAATGTTTTGTGTTGGCAACTCGGGAAGCAAGCTATATGCCGAATGCCAAACTAGAAAACACCCGACAAACAAAGGTGGGGTAGGGCTGTTGCATGCAGGAGAGAGGGGGAGGGGGTTGTGCAGCGGGAGAAGTGAGATGGTTGCGGCGGTCAGCAAACCCAGCTGCATTTTTTTTCGATAAAGGGCGATTTTATTACTTTTAGAAGTATTACACCCAGCCTCTGCATAACAAGATGCACACATCCGCACACTCACGAAGTGTCATAGTAGCACACACACAAGGTATCAAAAGGCCAAAATCTGAAGGACTAAAAACATGGAAGGACAACTAAGACTCAGAGTACTCTATCCGTAGATTACGCCGCCATCTATGTTGGGAAAAAAAAAAATCCTTCGCCACATTCTCCAACCGTGTAGAAACCTTCATAAAGAGGTCTCGACTCTCTGGCTTCTGAAGCAAAGACCACTGAAATCTGATTACAAACCCAGCTGCATCTGGTGTATTTTTTTACAAGCGATTTGCCAAGTGTAAAACTCGATGAAGATGGGGGAATTTCCATGTACTTTTGTTTGACACTCGACAAACCCAGCTGCCGCATGGCTTTCCATCTATGGTGTCTTGTCGTCAAGTCACTTTTCAACCAGTAGAGCTAGAAAAACACTCGGTAACGTTTTTTGCGAGTTCCGAGACGATACATCCGGCAAAGTTTGTTTGTCGACGGGATCGTTGTTGTGTCCTCTTTACCAAATGTAAACACTCAGGCAAAATAATGCAAGTTCTGGACACATTTTGCCAAGTGTTCTTCCCTGCAAAGAATTAATTACCGATAGTGAATGGGATTAGCTTTCCCTTGTTTCATTAGACTAGTCATAGTGGGAAGTAATATAGGGTAGTAAGTAGTACTAATATGCACATGTTACTAATCTATGTTGCTACCTTCATAGTGGTCAGTAACATCAAAGTAGTATCATAGATATCTTTATTAATTAGCTTGTAAACTCATTGTATCTCAGGAAGAGTGATGTTGCAGTAAGTAGTTATGTTATTCTATCCTCCTCTTTGCTCATTAACGCACTGCCAAATAAGAAAATTGGTGAGTTGGACATTTAGTTACTTCTAAAACTTGCACTACGAGTAGTCTTACTAGTACTTAAGGCCTCAAGCTAAGCTATTTTCAGAAATCGATCAGCTATTTTTGTCCCTACTGCACAGAAAGACTAGGCGTAGCTATGCAACTTTGCATGAGAGCAAGTATAATAAGCCTAATCAGCTCGCTATAGTACTTGTCACATCATCTAAATTCATGTGGAAGAGAGAGAAAGGAAGTGAGAGAGTAGAGCTGGCGCGAGGCAAAAAAGTTTTCATTTACAGCCGAAGGTCAATGGCATACAAGCATTAAATAATGTTTTTAACAAAGTTCACTTAAGAGCTAGCCTAATAGCTAGTTCATTATATGAGTGGGCTCTATGTGAACTCTAAGGCCCCGTTCGTTTAATCCCGTACAGGCATGGATGAGTCTGGATTGCATCCAATCCCGGGTTTCTAGCCCCGCGAGGTAATTATTCCAGCGTAGAAAATTTTTGCTCTTCGTTTAGCCCCTGGCGGGAATATGAACCAGCCCACCCCAACAATTTTCTTCAGACTCGGTCTGGAAAAATAATCTCTCCATCCGATCTATGGAAATAATTCCCTGAGAGGACGAGAGAATGGTCGACAGCCAGCAACGGGCCTAAACGAACATGTTCCTCAAAAGATGGATTATAAGGGGATTAGGAGAGCGGGTTACAATGGATTGGGTGTGCGCTCTGGATCAACCAGATCCCTGTCTGGATCAGATCCATGCTTGGATTCAATCCATCCTAACCGAACGAGGCCTAAAGTGACATTGCATCGCTATAGAGCCAGCGGCCGTCTCTTTTATTAGCCTTGCTATGAATCGACCGGTCCTTTTATTTTCCTACTACTAATACTCTCCGGAACGGCCAGACTTCGGGGTATGTCGCAGGTATACCCGACCCTATAGGTCTGTCACTGTAGAAAATACCAAACATACCGCGCGGAGATTTTGAAACTGACAAAAAGCCCCTCATTGTGAAATTCACTATTTCCGAAATCTACCCATGCAGGATTGTTTTTAAAGATGACAAAGTCACAACCCGACGATGATGTTAAATGGAAAAAAAGGGTAAAACTATAACCTTAAGATCTCATTGGTATCCCATAATGATCCAAGTAGCAGCAAGGATCTCACTTCATCTTCAAATGTGATCGCCATTGAAGAAAGTTGTTATAATGCTATTAAATTAATTCACATGATCTCCCAATTGGAGTATCCTCTTTGTACCTCAAACAAATAAATTTCTTGATCAAGAACATCTTGTTGGTATCTTCTTTCCCAGCATACAACTCGTCTAGTTTCTGCCATAATGTAGGTGCATGTGTCCCATCAATTATATGGTTTAAAACATTGACACTAAGTTTGGGCCATGTATAGAGATAGAGAGAAAAAAAATCCTACGTGGTGCTCCCAATATCTAGTCAAGGTAGAAGGCCACAAGGATTACCCCTAGACATGAAGGTGCGGGAATCTCGATGAAGCATGCCGGGGTAGTGCATACCTCGATTTTGTCCGATCGCACAAACACATCAAAGTGGATGATGAGGAACGCCTCATCAATCCCCTACATTTGCCGGTCTTCATATGTATGATGAGGAACACCGGCGACGAACTACTAGGTTCGTTATGGTGGTGAGGGCTAAGTGGAGGCTAGAGTTTCTATATATGGAATGGTATAACCCTGTTTGTGGTTTGTCACCGCCTCCACTCTATATAGGAGAGTAAGTGTGGACCCAACAACACTTAAGTCTCACTTACTGAAACCCTAATATGGTTAGTGCGATTCCAATCCGTTGACCCAGTCCTGGTCTAGCTCGGGTCCAAAATCCAGCCTGCTCACCCTCAGTCAGAGCACATACGACTCGCTCCCCACTCTTAAGTATGTGACCCCACAGGATCACGATCACGGTAACCAGGGCACGGTTGGAGTCCGAATCACAAACCGACCAGTCGGTAGCGGCTCCTAGCACAACATGCGACTCCCATGAACCATGGAGTCGTGATGACAAACCTTTCCAATGTGAGTTTCGTCCAAGTCCATTTTGCCTCACAATATACCTTGTCAATCTATAGGGGAGTTATTATTATCCCTTTAATAGCTCCACTCTCTTCTAGATTTGTGATATTTGATTCATCCAACTAACTCTTGGTCGGCCGCGTCGGTTAACACTTAACCGAGTCATGCATGGCCACACTTCTGAACCATATCATCGGATAGGGCACAAAGCATATCTCTCTAGTTGGAGGTGCAAATTCTCATCTTAGTTATCCACGTCACACAGCTTGATTCTTAGCTGGCCCGAACTCTTCCTTTATAATTGTCCTGCAATAGAACATCGTTTGATAGAATTGGCCGACCCAAAACTCAGATGATGCGATCATTTCAGGTCTAAGCAATCCATTGACTTAATACATAAAAATGATGTATCTCAATATGAGTCAGTCCGACTCGCTAAACACTTTAGCCAAGTCGGTGTAACTCGTATTGACATCTATGTGCCCATAACAAGTGGAACCGAGTCATCAACCGACTTACACATTAGTCTAAGTCGTGGGTCCACACAATCTCAATGACAAAGTACAATCTAGTATGACAATATAAATATATAGTTCCACACTGAATCACATATTAAATGGTACGTATAAATTTTTATACAAGAACGAATTAATAAATTTATGAATATTGGGAATTGCATCATACGTGATTGCCTTAGGGCTTATTCCCAGCACAAGTTTGGACATGAAATGACGCCCATTGGTCTTCTTTCATGTCCTCGGACATCTTAGTGGAGAACATCGGCTTCTAGTATTCCTCCAGATACAAAAAGTCCTTCATCTCAATCTACCAAGCTTGACAATTTGTGTCATTCAGTGATATTAATCTGTTGGTATTCACTTACATCGTTCACATATACAATTGCACTCATGCAAAACCAAACCTTGCTCTAAACCTTGAGTAAACTGAACCTCAGCCCTAATACCAATTTGTTGAAGGAGCAGAGGTGATACACAACCTCCACCCACTGCTTGAACAAAACCTTGAGGACAGTTTCAACTACCAGATATGTAGCGGAAACATAAACACGTGCACATACACAAGTGATGAAAAGGATTTACGTAGAAAATCGCCTCAACTTGAGGAGGAAAAAACCACGGGTCGGACCAGACGGTCCACGCCAGTTCACTATGAGCAACCTAGCTAGCTATAGAGTCTACGGTATGAAATCTATCTATTATATACTAAAAGCAAAATACAAATGTTTAATAGAGCCACGAGGTTAATCCACATCATCTGAATTATTATTGTTGTTAGATCTAAAATATATGGTTTAGATTTAACGAGAGAATATTAGTTACGTAAACGTGTAGGTCCAGTTTGACACGTTAATATCTGAAAGGTTAAGTTATGATGGACTCCCGTTTTCCTAAACTCTGATCACCTTAACTATATGGCACGGAAAGTTATTTTTCTCAAGGAGGATTACGTAGGAAGTGGCCCACGAGGACTCTCATTTTTTTTCTTTTGCATTTGAGCTTCCGTATTTGGTTATAGATGGAAAGCAATTTTTGCATGGAATAAATCCCGTACTTGACAAGTAGGTTCAGCCAAACAACCCTACATTATTTGAAGAGATTACACAATATGCAAGTCCTATCTAGCTTATGCCAAAAGAACGTACGAGCTAGCTACTTTTCGGTAGGAATTAACACTCCGCTCCAAAAGAAGAAAAGCATACGTACAAACCAATCTAAAAAATACCTAAAATAAGAATTTTAATATCTTAGAACGCGTAATGTAAATTTTTTTTGGAACATGCCTCCAAAAATTAAATATAGGACCTTTTAAAAAATAAATATGCATGCCACTTCTGAATGTATTAAATAAATATTTTTCAAATCTTTTAGTATATACTAAAGCAATATACATTTCTAAAATAGAGACACCACTTGCTTCCACAAATATAAAATAATCTGATATGTTAAATCTACATTAAACATAAATATTAACAGTGGAGATTTAAAGTGTATACACATAAAATATTTCCTCATATGACCAACTGGCATGATCGCGGTACGCTTATATAAGAAGGTGAAGGAGTTCATATCTTATTACTGCAATTAGCAAATAACTGTTTTTCAATGTTTTTTCTATACTGGGTGTCTAGGCGGGTGCATGATCTTATATGAGCAATGAGAAACTGATAGAGAGATTAAATTTTAAACATTGCACGAAAACTCCATGTTTTATACCACAAGGGCGGTTTATCCTTTTTAATTAGCACATCGGCTATCTTTTTTAGTTAGCACACAGATTAATCATTTTTGTACTAGCTCTGTCTTACATCTTTCTAGGCATCGTACAAATAAGTGCTCTATATAGTAAGAAATAAGGGGTTGTATTAGTTTTCAAGAAATACAAGGGCATTAAGATTAATCTAGGTAAGCGTCAATGAGATAGAATGATCGATTTTTTTTTTGTACTAGCTCTATCCTACCTAGCGAAACGACATGCAAAACTAGATTTAGCACCATTTACGCTTGAAAATATCCTAAAATGCCTCTAGGTAAAAATCAACAAACTTGAATGTTGAAATGTGTCAAATGAAAAGTAGACAAACACGATTGTTATATACGACAAATGTTCACATGAGGGTAAGAAAGGAACACAAGTTTTCTGAATAGACCCTGAATATATAGATCTATTTTTTGTAGAAAATTTCAAGCCATACCATATGTCAATTCAACAACAAAATTTGTTTGTCTATCCCATTTGAAAAAAAAATCATCTGATTAAGTAGACCTAAAGGTTACAAGGAGCACACAATATAGGTTAGAATAGTTAAACTCACATACTAATCCAAGATCACATAAAAGTTGATGGCTTGCTCCGGTATAAAATCTAATTTTATGCAATGATTTATTATGGTGTACCGACATATATTGTGAGTTATGTGGTATTTAGGGAATGCCACAATTATGATTCATCCAAAAAAATACCTCATATATTCCTTTCCCAATCAATATTAAAATACAACCTTACATTTATGGTGACTATAGTAGTATATATACAATGCAAATATCCATATAATTGTAAATTTACTCCAATAATTTTTTAGTACATTCAAAATGACCCCCTCGCATTTGCGAGGGTTGCCTTGCTAGTTAGATACTAACAACACGCCAGCTCGTTGCCAACCAACAACAACAACAATCATAAGAGGCAAGCAATATTACAGCAAGCCACAGATATCATAGTTTATGTCCGTTTGGCAATCAATAAATTGCTCTTAAACCACATATCTAAACAACACCAAACTTAATAGACAAGTAGACATATGTATTTCCAACATATACTAACCAAATTGCAACTCCATCGGACTCTGTTTGCATGCCAAATTGTCCGCCTACCAAAAATGCTATGTGCTAAAACCGCAGCATGTGAGAAATGACAAAACTGCTCTCAAGTCTGATGCTCTACTGACCCAACTCTCAAACCAGCTAACCAAGTCGAAGTAATCAAATCAAGGAAAAAACTCAGCAAGTTTGGAGCCAATGGAGGAACGTTTGATCCTCCAATCACCTACTTGAAGACACCCCGGTCAGAAATCCGAACAAAATTCACCTTTCCTTGCTCTTCCTCTCTTCTAACTTGGTAGTAGCGTTCTTTTGTGTTCTCTCACCCCCCATCCTCCAACAAAGACAGCCACATTCTCTCTTGCTTCTTGCTCAGTCACGCAGCCACCAATGGTGTCAAGGGTTTTCTTCTTCTCACATCTCAAGGAAGCAGCTTGGCTGTTGGATGCGAACCTCGGTCAACATTTGATACATGTTGTGTTTTTTTGTCCGCCAACACACCTCCATGTGGAGGGACATGGCCCATCGAAATATTATCAATTTAGGAACAGATGCAGTTTTGGGGTACATTGGCTCATCAAAATATTGTCAATTTAGGAGCATTGCTCTCAAAAGTAATAATGTGCCCTTTATCGAAAAATTGTCAATTTAGGAATACAGGTTTTGGCAAGCGTGTGCTTCCCAGGCATCAATGTTCTAATTGGTGTAAAAATTACATATCTCGACTTACTATGCAATAAGAAAATTAGAAAAGAACACCTGATTGAGTAAAATTTCTTTGCACCTTCCTCGGTAAGGTGTCAAGTAGTGGGATCCCGCCAAACTCCCACTTATATTTCTGTTGGAGATCCCCGGGGAAAAAAAATCTGTTGGAGATTTCTAGTTTAAATTTTGAAACTATAAGCGAGACTTTGACGGGATTATGCATGCAGCGTCATTGCCCCAAGAAGATAGGTAAATTGCAAAGCGAAACCTCCATGGTGCAAAGAAAATAGGTAAATTGCAAAGCGAAACCTCCATGGTGGCATCAGGTCAAAACAACCGAGTGACACCTGACATTAGAACTGCGTCTAGGCCAACAATCCCTGCCGGCTGCCGTCGATCTGTCACCTCTGCACCAACATTTCGGAACGCTTTTTCCAGTGAGTAGACGTACGTGTAGCTGGTGAAACTGCAATTCTTCTGTAAACTCCAACGACTTCATACCAAGGTTTCTGCAATGAGAAGGCCAAAAGAAACAAGCAAGTGCAAACTCGAAATAAAATAACCAGCCAAGTATGGAGTTTGGTGAGCTACTAGCTTAGCGTGACTACCCCGACAGCTCTACCAAACTCCCGACTGCTAGTCTCACCAGAAGTGAATTAACCATTGGCCAACAACAACAACACCAATAAATTCCTGCGTCAGCTGACCAATCGGAGCCCCTGTCAGCCAAAGCAGAAGACGCTCACGAATCCTTCAAAAGCTGGCCAAACCTAGTACCCTGACTAGCGCTGTGTACCTTCCGTAATCCGTAGGTATCTGAAGAAACCTCCATGGCTCCACTTCCTCACTCTCCTTCCTCGGGTGGCAGCCCGAGATCGCTGAAGAGGAGCAGCAGCGGCAGCGAGTGGAGCGCGGTGGTGCAGAGGAACATCAAGTCCTCGCTGCTGCTCCTCCTGCTGCTCTCCGCCGCATTCGCCTTCTCCATCCTCTACTCGTCCCGTGGCTTGACCGTTGGGACGACGGCCTCGAGCGGCGAGACGCTGACGCAGAGGCCCCTTCACGTAGCCCTCGACGTCAGTCGTCGCATGCCTGGAGATGTCGAAGCGCCTGGAGACAACAATGTTTCACCTGAACAGGACATCTCCCTGCCATCGGCGAACTCATCATCATCAGCTGCTGCTGCTGCACCGAACACAGCTTATGAACAAAATGCTGGTCAAAGTAAGCGCATTGCACACACTCACATACAGTGACGATGTTGCAAGCTACACGTACGAGAAGCACGCACATCAGTTGATCAGCACATGTTTTAAATTCACTTTTATCGAAATTAAGTTGCACGCTCAATGATGCTTGTGTTGCGGCAGGTGTGCAGCTTGAGGAGAAGTGCGACATTTCGAGAGGGAAATGGGTGAGGGAGCCGAATGGCCCGGTGTACACCAACCTGACGTGCCCGATGCTTCCGGACTTCAAGAACTGCCAGAAGTTCGGCAAGGACCCCGGCCACCTCTTCTGGCGGTGGCAGCCCGACGGGTGCGAGCTGCCGCGGTTCTCGCCGGAGCGGTTCCTCGACGTCGTCCGCGGGAAGCGGCTGGCCTTCATCGGCGACTCGCTGGCGCGCAACCAGATGGACTCCCTGCTCTGCCTCCTGTCGCAGGCCGAGACGCCGACGGAGGTGCACACGGACGCGTTCGACAAGTTCGGGACGTGGCACTTCCCGGCGCACGACTTCACGCTCATGGTGATGTGGACGGAGTTCTACGCGCACGCGGTGCCCGTCGCCGGCGCCGACGGGAAGCCCACGGCCTCCTTCAACATCCACCTCGACAGGCTGGGCGCCGAGTGGACGAGCCGCCTCCCGGGGCTGGACTACGCCGTCATCTCCGGCGGCAACTGGTTCTTCCGGGTCAACTACCTCTGGGAGGGCGGGCGGCGCGTCGGCTGCGTCAACTGCGGCCGCGACGCGAACCTCACCGACGTCGGGGTCCCCTACGCCGTGCGCCGCGTGGTCAGGGCGGCAGTGGAGGGCATTGCGCAGTGCAGGGATTGCAAGAGCAGCCTTGTTACTTTCCTGCGCACCTACTCGCCGGACCACTTCGAGCACGGCTCGTGGTTCAGCGGCGGCACCTGCGACAGGAAGGCGCCGCTGGAGGAAGGGGAGGTGAGCATGGGGAGCATCGGGTGGGAGCTGCGGAGGGTGCAGAGCGAGGAGGTGAGGCGGGTGAGGAGGAGCAGCGGCGGCAAGAGGTTCGGGGTGCTGGACGTGACCAAGGCCATGATGATGCGCGCCGACGGCCACCCCGGCGCGCACTTCGACAGCAGGTGGATGAGGAACGGCAGCGACTGCCTGCACTGGTGCCTGCCGGGGCCCGTCGACATGTGGAACGGCGTGCTGCTACAGAGGCTCGCCGAGATCTCGCCGCCGTCGACAGCGCGGTGATCATCCGGCCGGCCTGACGTCGTCGCGTGGTTTTGCGTTGCCGATCGGGACGTTTATCCCAATCGTGCAGCTTTTGAAATTTTGGTAACTGTCAAGATTCACCGCGCAAACACTGTACCTGATCGCTCGGAGTAATCATTTTTTGTTTTGCGTTTGGATGGATGATCGCTTCAGAAATGTGTCTCAAGCGGCTATGTTAGATAGGGTGTTGTTACCCTCCAAAACCCCCCGACGGGCTTTGGTTAAGCAACACGAAGAGCCGGGAAGCTCCTAGGGCCGCTTAGTGGATCCCTGGCACCTCGCGTCCCGCAAATCTTTTGGCGCGCGTCCTGGCGGTTCTGGCGTGCCACCTGACCTAGACCTGGTCGGAAGGTGTTAGTGCTTCGATTGTTCTGCATGGTAGACACGTGCACATTAAATACGAGCCTTATCGGCTCTCGGGTTTTGTGGATCGGCTCAAAGAGCCGATCGCCCCATGGTCCTTGATGGATTAGCAATGGCATGGGGATCCTGCTTGATCAGGACAAAGCTAAAACGATCCACGACAGTTTAGGGGTTTCACCGCATAATCGGAACGTCCTACGTGCGATCGGGCCTAGCAGCTACGAGAGACGATGCAAACTACCCCTACGAAGGCCTAAAAACCAACATAACGTTGATCCCCGGAACATCCCTCGCAAGGACGGTAAACAGATCTAACGCACCACCGGATCCTCCGACCCCAGCATAAGGCCTAACTATGCAGATATTAAACTAATCCCTACAGATGCAGGGAGCAACTATAACGGATCGGATCTACTAAGCATGATCAAGCAAGATGCTGCCCTTACGTTTAGATCGACGTAAGGGCAGCAAGGTGTCTAGGGACGGCATCGCCCCGCAGATATGCACGTGAAAGCACCAATGCAAGCCCCTAAACACCTAAGGATAAATAGTACCGCTCGCCATCAACAAGGCTTCAGCACGAGCAGTACAAGGATAACGAATAAACTTACGCTGCCTAGATCGCTAGGCAGCATGGTGCTTACCCGGGAGAAACCCTCGAAGAGAAGGGGTGGCGATGCGCCGTATTTTGTGTTTGTTTGAACGATGATTGTCCTCCTATTCCGATAACCCTAGATACATATTTATAGTCCAAGGGACTTTCTAATTGAGGCGTGCACCTAACCGTGCACGGGCCAGACTCTATCTCTTAATTCTAAATTACAATGCGATCTACTAATTTACAGATACACGGGAAACTTAGCCCAAACTTTCAGTGCAAGGCCGCTTCAAAGATCCTTCATGTGTACATCCTTCAAGCCCATCTTCATTTACGGCCCATCTCCAGATTTGGCCAAAATCGGGTGGTAACACATGCCCCCCTAGTTTTGATAATGATAATTGCAAAACCATCTGCCTTCTTCGAAGGGTCATGTCGTGGCAGAACCGTCGCAGTTTTCTTCATGATGACGTCTTGCCTCCTCGCCTTCTCCGCACGACTTGACGGTTCTGGCACCGTGTCCTCGGGAACTGCTTAGGCATTAAATCGTTATTTCCCTTTTTATCTGGCCACATCCTGTGGTTTCTCTCTTCATCCCCCTGCTCCACAGTAGCCATCGGCAAACCGAAAAACCCTCATCCGCCGCCATGTCTTCCCCTTCGTCTTCTTCCTCATCGGGCCTTTCCACCCAATCCTCCACCTCCCGCGAGCCAACGCCTGAATGGGACCCACAGGAGGCACACGCGGCCAATATCCGCCGCGCCATAGCCGACGGGGACGAGTCAACCCACGACTCCTTCGTCTGGTCCGAAGACGACCAGTCCTTAACGGACGGGGAGAGCGACCTTCGCTTCCTTGCCGTTGGGCAATCGGAGGAGGAAAGCGACGACGACGGCTTCTCCTGGGACGGTCTACGTTCCTCCCCTAGAGTGTTGGGCCTCCAAGTGCGAGGTTTGTAGAACAGCACAAGTTTTCCCTTAAGTGGATCACCCAAGGTTTATCGAACTCGGGGAGGAAGAGGTCAAAGATATCCCTCTCATGCAACCCCGCAACCACAAAGCAAGAAGTCTCTTGTGTCCCCAACACACCAAATAGGTGCACTAGTTCGGCGAAGAGATAGTGAAATACAGGTGGTATGAATATATATAAGCAGTAGCAACGGTGCCAGAAAATAGCTTGTGGCGTGTAGTTGATGGTGGTAGTATTGCAGCAGTAGTAACACAGTAAAACAGTAAACAAGCAGTAGTAACTCAGCAGTATTTAGGAACAAGGCCTAGGGATTACACTTTCACTAGTGGACACTCTCAACATTGATCACATAACAGAATAGATAAATGCATACTCTACACTTTCGTTGGATGATGAACACATTGCGTAGGATTACACGAACCCTCAATGCCGGAGTTAACAAGCTCCACAATAATGCTCATGTTTAAGTAACCTTATAGTGTAAGATAGATCAAAAGACTAAACCAAGTACTAGCATAGCATGCACACTGTCACCTTCATGCATATGTAGGAGGAATAGATCACATCAATATTATCATAGCAATTGTTAACTTCGCAATCTACAAGAGATCATGATCATAGCATAAACCAAGTACTAACACGGTGCACGCACTGTCACCTTTGCACACATGCAGGAGGAATAAAACTACTTTAATAACACATCACTAGAGTAGCACATAGATAGTAGTGATACAAAACTCATATGAATCTCAATCATGTAAAGCAGCTCATGAGATCATTGTATTGAAGTACATAGTAGAGAGATTAACCACATAGCTACCGGTACAGCCCCGAGCCTCGATGGAGAACTACTCCCTCCTCATGGGAGCAGCAGCGGTGATGATGAAGATGGCGGTGGAGATGGCAGCGGTGTCGATGGAGGAGCCTTCCGGGGCACTTCCCCGCTCCGGCGGGTGCGGAACGAGACTCTGTCCCCGATCTTGGCTTCGCGACGGCGGCGGCTCGGAACTTTTCTCGTATCGTGGCTTCCTCCGTCGGGTTTTTAGGTCGGGGACCTTTATATAGGCGAAGAGGCGGCGTCGGAAGGTCGAAGAGGCGGCCGGGGTGGCGGCGCGGCCAACCCTAGGCCGCGCCGGCCACCCTCTGGTGGGCTGTGGCCCCCTCTGGTCCTTCCCGGGTGGAAGCTTCGTGGAAAAATAGGAACCTGGGCGTTGATTTCGTCCAATTCCGAGAATATTTCGTTACTAGGATTTCTGAAACCAAAAACAGAAAACGAACGGCACTTCGGCATCTTGTTAATAGGTTAGTTCCAAAATGCACGAATATGACATAAAGTGTGCATAAAACATGTAGGTATCATCAATAAAGTGGCATGGAACATAAGAAATTATCGATACGTTGGAGACGTATCAGCATCCCCAAGCTTAGTTCTCGTCCCGAGCGGTAAAACGATAACAAAGATAATTTCTGAAGTGACATGCCATCATAACCTTGATCATACTATTGTAAAGCACATGAGATGAATGCAGAGATTCGAAGCAATGATGAAGATAATGAGTAAACAAATGAATCATATAACAAAGACTTTTCATGAATAATACTTTCAAGACAAGCATCAATAAGTCTTGCATAAGAGTTAACTCATAAGCAATAAATTCTTAGTAGAAAGCTTTGAAACAACACAAAGGAAGATATAAGTTTCAGCGGTTGCTTTCAACTTTAACATATATATCTCATGGATAATTGTCAACACAAAGTAATATAACACGTGCAATAGGTAAACATGTAAGAATCAATGCACACAGTTCACACAAGTGTTTGCTTCTAAGATAGAAAGAATAGGTAAACTGACTCAACAATAAAGTAAAAGAATGGTCCTTCAAAGAGGAAAGCATCGATTGCTATATTTGTGCTAGAGCTTTGATTTTGAAAACATATAGAGAGCATAAAAGTAGAGTTTTGAGGAGTGTTTGTTGTTGTCAACGAATGGTAGCGGGTACTCTAACCCCCTTGCCAGCAAACCTTCAAAGAGCGGCTCCCATTTTATTTTGTTTTGGGTGGCACTCCTTCCAACCTTTCTTTCACAAACCATGGCTAACCGAATCCTCGGGTGCCTGCCAACAATCTCATACCATGAAGGAGTGCCTTTTTATTTTAGTTTTATTTAGATGACACTCCTCCCCACCTTTGCTTTCTCAAGCCATGGCTAACCGAATCCTTCGGTGCCGTCCAACAATCACATACCATGGAGGAGTGTCTATTTTTGTTAATTAATTTGGGACTGGGAATCCCATTGCCAGCTCTTTTTGCAAAATTATTGGATAAGCGGATGAATCCACTAGTCCATTGGTGAAAGTTGCCCAACAAGATTGAAAGATAAACACCACATACTTCCTCATGAGCTATAAAACATTGACACAAATAAGAGGTAATAACTTTTGAATTGTTTTAAAGGTAGCACTCAAGCAATTTACTTTCGAATGGCGGAGAAATACCATGTAGTAGGTAGGTATGGTGGACACAAATGGCATGAATATTGGCTCAAGTATTTTGGATGCATGAGAAGTATTCCCTCTCCATACAAGGTTTAGGCTAGCAAGGTTTATTTGAAACAAACACAAGGATGAACCGGTGCAGCAAAACTCACATAAAAGACATATTGTAAACATTATAATACTCTACACCGTCTTCCTTGTTGTTCAAAACTCAATACTAAAAATTATCTAGACCTTAGAGAGACCAATTATGCAAACCAAATTTTAGCATGCTCTATGTATTTCTTCACTAATAGGTGCAAAGTATATGATGCAAGAGCTTAAACATGAGCACAACAATTGCCAAGTATCACATTATCCAAGACATTCTACCAATTACTACATGTAGCATTTTCCAATTCCAACCATATAACAATTTAACGAAGAGGAAACTTCGCCATGAATATTATGAGCTAAGAACACATGTGTTCATACGAACCAGCGGAGCGTGTCTCTCTCCCACACAAGGATGAACTTATTCAGAGAATGAAAATAACAAAACAAAAACAAAAATAAAAGTACACAGACGCTCCAAGTAAAGTACATAAGATGTGACCGAATAAAAATATAGTTTCACTAGAAGAAACCTGATAAGTTGTCGATGAAGAAGGGGATGCCTTGGGCATCCCCAAGCTTAGATGCTTGAGTCTTCTTAAAATATGCAGGGATGAACCACCGGGGCATCCCCAAGCTTAGACCTTTCACTCTTCTTGATCACATTATATCACCCTCTTCTATTGACCCTTGAAAACTTCCTTCACACCAAACTTCAAGCAAACTCATTAGAGGGTTAGTGCATAATCAAAAATTCACATGTTCAGAGGTGACACAATCATTCTTAACACTTCTGGACATTGCACAAAACTTCTGAAAGTTAATGGAACAAAGAAACTCATTCAACTTAACAAAAGCGGCAATGCGAAATAAAAGGCAGAATCTGTCAAAAACAGAACAGTCCGTAAAGACGAATTTTAAAATGGCACCAGACTTGCTCAAACGGAAAAACTCAAAACTAATGAAAGTTGCGTACATATCTGAGGATCACGCTCGTAAATTGGCAGATTTTTTCGAATTTTCTACAGAGGCCTGTGCCCAGATTCGTGACAGACAGCAATGCTGTTTCTGCAGCGATCCCAAATATAACATCAACTTTAACATAGAAACTTTACTTGGCACAAAAACATGATAAGGAGAGGTTGCTACAGTAGTAAACAACTTCCAAGACTCAACAAAACAAAAATTGCTGTAGTAAAATAAACACATGGGTTATCTCCCAAGAAGTTCTTTCTTTATAGCCATTAAGATGGGCTCAGCAGTTTTAATGATGCACTCGCAAGAAATAGTATTTGAAGCAAAAGAGAGCATCAAAAGGCAAATTCAAAACACATTTAAGTCTAACATGCTTCCTATGCATAGGAATCTTGTAAATAAACAAGTTCATGAAGAGCAAAGTAACAAGCATAGGAAGATAAAACAAGTGTAGCTTCAAAAATTTCAGCACATAGAGAGGTGTTTTAGTAACATGAAAATTTTTACAACCATATTTTCCTCTCTCATAATAACTTTCAGTAGCAACATGAGCAAACTCAACAATATAACTATCACATAAAGCATTCTTATCATGAGTCTCATGCATAAAATAATTACTACTCCCAACATAAGCATAATCAATTTTATTAGTTGTAGTGGGAGCAAATTCAACAAAGTAGCTATCAAATATAGGAGGTATATTGTAATCATAATCAAATTCATCCTCCATAACAGGTGGTAACAAAAGACTACTATCATTATAATCATCATAAATGGGAGGCAAAGTATCATCAAAGTAAATTTTCTCCTCAATGCTTGGGGGACTAAAAATATCATGCTCATCAAAACCAGCTTCCCCAAGCTTAGAATTTTCCATATCATTAACAACAATGGTGTTCAAAGCATTCATATTAATATGTTCCATGGGTTTTTTAATTTTCGCATCAAACCATCCATGTCTTAAATCAGGAAATAGAATAAAAAGGTCATTGTTGTCCATTATGCCTAACTAGTGTAAACAAGAAACCAAATGTCGCAATTGCAGAGTCTAAAGGAAATAGCTTTGAGTACTTACAAGCGCCGGAAAATAGCTTAGTAGCCGAGGTCCGAGTGTGAGTACCTTTTACCTTTCCTCCCGGCAACGGCGCCGAAAATAGCTTGATGTCTACGTTCCCCTCCTTTCCTGTAGACAGTGTTGGGCCTCAAGTGCGAGGTTTGTAGAACAGCAGCAAGTTTTCCCTTAAGTGGATCACCCAAGGTTTATCGAACTCGGGAGGAAGAGGTCAAAGATATCCCTCTCATGCAACCCCGCAACCACAAAGCAAGAAGTCTCTTGTGTCCCCAACACACCAAATGCACTAGTTCGGCGAAGAGATAGTGAAATACAGGTGGTATGAATATATATAAGCAGTAGCAACGGTGCCAAAATAGCTTTGGGCGTGTAGTTGATGGTGGTAGTATTGCAGCAGTAGTAACACAGTAAAACAGTAAACAAGCAGTAGTAACTCAGCAGTATTTAGGAACAAGGCCTAGGGATTACACTTTCACTAGTGGACACTCTCAACATTGATCACATAACAGAATAGATAAATGCATACTCTACACTTTCGTTGGATGATGAACACATTGCGTAGGATTACACGAACCCTCAATGCCGGAGTTAACAAGCTCCACAATAATGCTCATGTTTAAGTAACCTTATAGTGTAAGATAGATCAAAAGACTAAACCAAGTACTAGCATAGCATGCACACTGTCACCTTCATGCATATGTAGGAGGAATAGATCACATCAATATTATCATAGCAATTGTTAACTTCGCAATCTACAAGAGATCATGATCATAGCATAAACCAAGTACTAACACGGTGCACGCACTGTCACCTTTGCACACATGCAGGAGGAATAAAACTACTTTAATAACACATCACTAGAGTAGCACATAGATAGTAGTGATACAAAACTCATATGAATCTCAATCATGTAAAGCAGCTCATGAGATCATTGTATTGAAGTACATAGTAGAGAGATTAACCACATAGCTACCGGTACAGCCCCGAGCCTCGATGGAGAACTACTCCTCCTCATGGGAGCAGCAGCGGTGATGATGAAGATGGCGGTGGAGATGGCAGCGGTGTCGATGGATGAGCCTTGGGGCACTTCCCGCTCGGCGGGTGCCGGAACGAGACTCCTGTCCCCCGCATCTTGGCCGCGCGGCGGCGGCTCGGAACTTTTCTCGTATCGTGGCTTCCTCCGTCAGGGTTTTTAGGTCAGGGACCTTTATATAGGCGAAGAGGCGGCGTCGGAAGGTCGAAGAGGCGGCCAGGGGCGGCGCGGGCCACCCTAGGCCGCGCCGGCCACCCTCTGGTGGGCCTGTGGCCCCCTCTGGTCCTTCCCGGGTGTTCGGAAGCTTCGTGGAAAAATAGGAACCGGGCGTTGATTTCGTCCAATTCCGAGAATATTTCGTTACTAGGATTTCGAAACCAAAACAACAGACCGGCTTCGGCATCTTGTTAATAGGTTAGTTCCAGAAAATGCACGAATATGACATAAAGTGTGCATAAAACATGTAGGTATCATCAATAAAGTGGCATGGAACATAAGAAATTATCGATACGTTGGAGACGTATCAACGGCTACTCCTCCGCTGAGGAGGTGAAGGAAGAGGAGGAGGACACCACCTCCTCCGACGAACCGCCGGCCAAGCGTCTCTGCCTGGGCAGGCAACATTTGCGACCGACAGCGACTATGGCGACGCTAGTGAAGAAGATGAAGACAATGAAGGTTCCGCCGGTGGTCACTACAGCAGGACGACGAGCCGGCCAGAAGCAGCGCCGACAGCGGCGATGGCGACGATGAGGACAGCAGCGGCCCTTAGATAGGATAGAACTAGGAGTATATAGGGCAATGTTCCCCCTAGCCATTCCTTTCGAGAGCAATCGGCTCTTCATGTAAGAAATCCTTGTTTATCAATGAAGAATTCCCCAATTTGATTTTACTGATCCCCTTGGTAATGATTTAGCCGATTGCCTTTCATACTGAGTCTGCCGATTGTTGATTCGGTAGATGCTCAATGAGCCGATGGCAAAGCATCACTCCTAACAGATTGCAAAACAGGTCGATCTAATTGCCTCCTCAGATGTTAACTTGCAACCCATGAAGCTTAGATCCACACTTCCAACCGGACAGGTCCAACGCACAGCCGTGAGACCCCTAGATCCTTGGATTTTGAAATCATCCGATCGTAGTGTCTGTCCTGACGGCAAAACTCCTGGATTAATGCTTCCAGGACAGTTCCTTAGTCCGCTGCGACAATCCTGATCTCAAGCCAATACTCCTGTAGCAGGTGTCACTCGCTCATAGCCCTTGTGACGTTCGTTTCTTTGCAGCAACGAACTGGTTTAGAGCCTGATCAACGATGATGGCTCCTCTTCCAACTCCTCCCGTCAACCCTGGTGGTTTTACTCTGCAAGAGCTCTCCTGTTCAGCATGGTTATGACGCAGAGATAGCCAATTTCAACACCACGGCTCTTCAGAATGAGGAATTTTCGTGGCTAGCTGCCCCCGAGCCTCGATCAAGGCGAGAGAAGTTGCACCAGCCGCATCGGGCCACTATCGCCTCTCCACGGTGCGGCGTCGCCGATTCCAAATAAATCGGCTTCCAAAAAGAGAACCTCCAAGGTGAGCTGCCCCGCGATTCAACAATGCAGCTTCCGGTGAGAATATTGAGATCGTCACCTTGGTCAAGCCTATGGGCAATTTAGGCGCGACGCTTCTGCTAGCACCGCTATACTTGAAGGCTTGCAAACGAAGTTGGAGGACCTCACAGAGAAGACCTGGGTCACCAATCAGTTGGAGGTCCTCGCAGAGCCTCGTCCTGTAACAGCTTGTACCCCTTGAGTCGATGGCCGTGCATCGGCTTTGAACTCTTAAGTCGATGCATGCGCATCGGCTGTGCTCAAAAATTTCTGTATTTTCGACTTTTTGCGGCCGATTTACTTACGTATCGGCCCTCATACTTGAGCTACTCTGCTGGAAATTTGACATCCGTTCCAGCTCCGTATCCTCGTATCTCATCCATCTATGTCCCCGAGCCGATTCTGTCAAGTAATTGATGGCATCGGCTCTTCAGGCATCTGTTGGATCAATGCTGAACACAGACAAAAGAATGTTGAGGATAGTTTCGGCCGATTACCGGAATCGGCCTCCTTCTTTGTTGCAATGCTTGATGATGGTTTGCAACTTCTTGGATTTCCACTGTAGCTACGTGGCATGTTGGAGGTAAGATCCTTTATTTTTTTCATTTTTTGAGGGCCGATCGCAGGGATCGGCCTTGCCACGTATGTCCAATGTCTTGGACGTGCTATTCCGTTAGGCCGGTGGATAAAACCAGCCTTACCCCATTCTTCGAGGCTTCGATGCGCACAACCTCTCCTCGATCCCGAGAGCGCTCTTGGTCATCTGCTTCCCATACGCTCATGGCAGCTAATGATATCTCGATTGAGTCATCCGCTTGAACGACTTCCACTTCATCTCCGTCCCACTGTATGATGCATTGGTGCATTGTAGACGGGATACAACAGTTAGCATGAATCCAGTCCCTTCCCAATAGGACGGCATAATTGCTTTTTTTGTCAACGATGAAGAACGGTAGGTATGGTTTTCCGGCCTACAGAAGCTCTACATTCAGAACACCTTTCGACGCCGGCCGTTGAAGTCGCTTAATGTGATGTTGGTCTTGATCAAATCGTCGTTGGAATGCCCCAAACGACGTAGCATGGAATACGGCATTATGTTGTGCCGCTCCGGTATCAACCAACATCTTGCTGATAGGCTGCCCATTGATGTAACCCTTCAAGTATAGGGCTTTCAGATGCCTGTAGCTTCTATCTTGTGGCTTTTAAAAAATAACTGGTCGTGGACCGCAGTCAAATTGAGCCACTGAAACTTCCTCGTCGCTTGGAGCGCGAAACTCTGACGGGAGTATGAATACCATGTTTGTACCAGCTGATGCATCGGCATCGGCCACCGTGCATCGGCTTTCGCTGGGGCGCCATACTTTCTTTGGCGGGCGCGCCTTCGTCTCTGTTTTTCGCGGCCAGATCGGGCCGCGCTCTTTCAACGTGTCAGTCGTCTCGGCTTCTTCCAAGTTTCGCACCCGCTCCCGCTCGAGAATGGCCGAGTCCATCGGGCACCACCTGGGGTGATACCTATCTTCTTCTCGACTCCTCGAAGTCTTCTTCTTGAGATGACTCAGCTCGTTTGTTCTGTGGTGGGAGGGTCCCACGCTCGAACACCGAAACTTTGTTTGTCCTTTTCCTTCGCTGCGTGCATTCTGGGCAGTTCTCGATTGTTGGCAATCGGCTCATCCCTGAGTCCCAGCAGTGTTTGAAGAAAGGACAGTCCAGTGCTTATCCACGTTGTCTTGCTCCTTTGACCTCCCTCGCGACGTTCGTACCCGTCGTCGTTCTGTCATCCGACGATACCTCTTGTTTTCCGCATCGACCGACGATGTTTCTCATTGTCTTCGTCGTAGCGTCGACGTCGGTCGTCGCTGCTCATATTTGTTGAGGAGATGTACAGATAATGGGCGCTGATACCGTATGCTTCTCACCTCCTCCTCAGTCAGGTATCGTCTATCGTCGTCTTGGGGCCGGTCACGTGGAACGGCCTCCTCTTTATCTTCGCCACGAGAGTGGCTGCTCTGCTTTGTCCGCGCCATGGCGAATCACGAACCCTGCCATATTGACATCGAAAGAGAACCCTGGTTCTCTTATGGAGTGGCTGAGATCTACCGTATTGACGCCATGCGACAGACACGTGTTTCCTCCGAGCTTGATGTTGCCAGAACGGGTTGTCTCAGAGGAGCCGATGAGTTCGGCTTCACGGATGGCCTTCAGCTCATCGTATTTCTTCTTGTGCTCCGCGGGAGATCCTTGTATGTGATCTGCTCCTCTGCCATCTCGTATGTCGGTGTTGACGTGGATGTTGGAGGGAGGTCCCAGAATGTGTTACCCTCCAAAACCCCCCAACGGGCTTTGGTTAAGCAACACGAAGAGCCGGGAAGCTCCTAGGGCCGCATAGTGGATCCCTGGCACCTCGCGTCGTCCCGCAAATCTTCAGCGCGCGTCTGGCGGTTGCACAGGCGTGCCACCCGACCTAGACCTGGTCGAAGGTGTTAGTGCTTCGATTGTTCCTGCATGGTAGACACGTGCACATTAAATACGAGCCTTATCGGCTCTCTTTCCCTGTGGATCGGCTCAAAGAGCCGATCGCCCATGGTCCTTGATGGATTAGCAATGGCATGGGGATCCTGCTCGGACAAAGCTAAAACGATCCACGACTTTAGGGTTTTCACCGCATAATCGGAACGTCCTACGTGCGATCGGGCCTAGCAGCTACGAGAGACGATGCAAACTACCCCTACGAAAGGCCTAAAAACCAACATAACGTTGATCCCCGGAACATCCCTCACAAGGACGAAACAGCATCTAACGCACCACCGGATCCTCCGACCCGCATAAGGCCTAACTATGCAGATATTAAACTAATCCTGCAGATGCGGAGCAACTATAACGGATCGGATCTACTAAGCATGATCAAGCAAGATGCTGCCCTTACGTCTAGATCGACGTAAGGGCAGCAAGGTGTCTAGGACGGCATCGCCACGCAGATATGCACGTGAAAGCACCAATGCAAGCCCCTAAACACCTAAGGATAAATAGTACCGCTCGCCATCAACAAGGCTTCAGCACGAGCAGTACAAGGATAACGAATAAACTTACGCTGCCTAGATCGCTAGATGCGATCTAGGGCATGGTGCTTACCGGAGAAACCCTCGAAGAGAAGGGGTGGCGATGCGCCGTATTTTGTGTTTGTTTGAACGATGATTGTCCTCCTATTCTGATAACCCTAGATACATATTTATAGTCCAAGGGACTTTCTAATTGAGGCGTGCACCTAACCGTGCACGGGCCAGACTCTATCTCTTAATTCTAAATTACAATGCGATCTACTAATTTACAGATACACGGGCAACTTAGCCCAAACTTTCAGTGCAAGGCCGCTTCAAAGATCCTTCATGTGTACATCCTTCAAGCCCATCTTCACTTACGGCCCATCTCCTGATTTGGCCAAAATCGGGTGGTAACAGGTGCACAGTTTGTTTTTATTTTTTCAAGTGGTAAAGCTTTGCCTGATTCATTCAAAGAAAGTTTAAAGTTTGTTACAACTCAAAAAATGTACTTAGCACCTGCCATACTCCAAAGAGCTATCTCTCCTTTAATCTAATTTTCAGCAGCCGTTGACATTGTAAAAAACATTTCAAAAAAGGGTGTGACTATATCTCAGTGGATCGAGAACTAACTTCGTTTTCAGTGATGTCTTCAAAGTTCTATTGCAATTCATGTTACAACTCATGACTAGCACAAATCATGATGCAAATCGAATGGTGTAAGACTTGACTGAGCACGAAATTAGTTCTTAGCTAGCTAGCGTGCAGAAGATGAGTATGATTAGAGATGCAAAGTACTTCCTCTTGGCGCCATTTGTGTAGATGAATTGAAACTAATCCACCACTCTTTGACCATCTCGCAATTGCCCCAAGTAAAAGTGTCCACATTGGTGATACCTAGCCAAGCGATAATAGAGTTTCCAAACCCGCTGGAGTAACTAACATGTGAAGAGAAGTTGCCGTCCAAACAATGTTTCATTCTCTCATATCACGTACTCCCTCCGTCCACAAAAGAGTACATGTGTTTGAGAGCGTGGCAAAACTTAGTGAAACTTCCCAGCATGAATCACGAAGCTATCTAGCGTGCCTGGTGAAATTGCCACTCTCCAGGAATGTCTTTCTAGCGTGCAAGCTAACACAGTGCAAACTTTGTGCTATGCGCCCTTCTTGTCAAACGATGTTCTTTGTGGCGGAAGTAGTTTGTCATGATAGATTAAGTTGGATTAAATTAATTTGAAAATTGCTTATTATTCCGACATCAAAATTTTCAGAATCCCACTAAACTTTACCTCGTGCATCAGCCCCTGAAGGCCTGAACCCCTGTATCAGTTACAACCAAAATTTACATAAACAGTGCAGATATTTGTTGCACTTGTGAGAGCCTGAGTAGCCAATAACCCTATGCCAGCTGGGGTAGACCAAGCACAAGACAAGGTACAAATCAGACATTGCATTAGCTGTCAACATTTGCACAAACTGAATCAACGCAACTGGAACGAAAAGGCAATCAGACAAGCCAATTAGCAGAATCATCCCAGCCTCAAGGCAAGGGAGACCCATCAAAGATTCAAAACCACAGACCCCACCTGCTTCCCTTCATCTCGAACACAAACTCACTTTAGTAGCAACACACATGACAACCACCGCAGCTCAAGGGCTGTATACGAATCAAGCAAACCAAAGCAAAACTTTTAAAAATGGCACATGACCTCTCCAGGAAAAACAAATAAGTTCTACAAAAAAGTAGCACCTGCTCGAGCAAAACAATATACCTTTAAAGTGAATGTACCATCACAACAAACTTAACGATGTGGATATGCAAAAGCAAGAATATGTATGCAACCACCTGCTCGAGCAGCAATATCACCTGCAATCACCTGACCTCTGCAGGAAAAACAAATAACTTCTACGGAAAAGTATCACCTGCTCGAGCAAAACAAAGTGAATGTATCATCACAGCAAACTTAACGATGTGGATATGCAAAAGCAAGGATATGTATGCAATGAGTTCTCTGGTATTGACTCAATAAAACTATTGAGAACAAAACTTTCATAGTTTGCTATTCTACATTTTCTCAACTAATAGGTGCTGCAGATCTAACAACTCGCAACTCATGAGGTGCAGGACCCCAAACTGCTATTCCCGTCAAAAAAGAATAATCAGCAGCGCCCAGTCCTGAAGGGGCTTCTCAGGGAGTTGGCATATAATCTTATTTGATATAGTAGTAATCAGCCAACAACATCCTTTACTCAGGCCTTCAGGTCATCCGACATCGATGAAGGTATACAATGTGTTGCTAGAATGTCTTGAGTAGCAGCTTTCGCAGTTTTTGTCTGGAGAACAACAACCTGGCAGATGATCCAAGTGTTACATACCAAGTGTGTAAAATTCACCAGAATTAAACAAAGAGATGGCAAATTGGCAATTTCACTACCTGATCGTAATCCATGTCAAACTTCAAGAATTCCTCGTTGCAATCTTCCACCATGGTCGCCAACTGCTTTAGATTATTTACTGGCTTGCCATTGAATGCACGGACCTATAATGACAGAGACAATCCAAAAGGGGAAAATTGTTATGCACTCTCGAAAACAGAGAATGCTAATTGTGCTATTGTCCTGGAATCACATATAGGACTAAGAATGTTACCAAATTTTAGTACGATTATGGTTTGATGTCTGAAATATATTCAATCACCCTTCCAGTTCAGAAAGAATGGTGGTTCTTTTACTTGGGAGTATTTTAAGCTTCATTAATTATCCATTTGTATCTGATTGTTCTGTAATGTTTTCCTTAATCACTGATATCAAATATGTTTCTCAGTCAACATACCACTTTGGTTGCTAACTTCTTGTTATACTAAGTACTTTTGACTAGTTCACAACATTTCTCATGTCCAATCTTAATGCTTACAAAGAAGTTAAAGTTAAATCCATGGCAAAATTTGAGTTTGACTGGCATGCATAAAGAAATCAAAATCGAGGTGCTAAGTTTAATTGATGCAACAGGAAAATGCTAAAAAATCCTGTGAGATACAGACAGACAGACAGCATATATTCTACGAAGACAAAAGAATGTAACTTGAAACTAACAAAATCCTCATTGGTGCCATCAATAATTACCTGAGTATTGACAAGTTCTTCATAACCTATATTGATATCAGCCACAAGCACCTACAAAATCATCAAAGCAAAGCAAGATGGATGAGTTGTGCCATCTAACTTAAAACACTTGTATAACCGTTGTAACAGAAAAAGAGCTTGAAGACTGCAGACCTGCGACACCACCACAAGCTGCTCATCAGGTGATTGCGCCATTGCATGTAAATGCTTGTCCAACAACTTGACAGGGGCATCAAATTCGTAGTCTTTCCCATACTGATGATTAAGCAATATAGTTATTTTACAATCAAAATCACTACCTCATTTTTTTTAATGGATTGCATAAATTAAGGGGGGGATACATCAGAAGCAGCTTTCAAGCGCCATTATGGATAACAACACAAAAACGATATTAGCAGCATGCCTTAAATTTCAAAATGTAGTGTTTTCAACCACTTAAGAACAACTTGGGAAAGACAGGTCGGATTCAATCATAGAGAAGCCACATTTCATCTCATTCAGGTGACAATAATAGGTGCATATGGTGTCCAGTCAAAATTCCATGTAATCACAAGATTATGTTCACCATAGCATAACAAGCATAGCCATAGATGACAAATTACACTGGAAAATAGTTTTTCTTGATCAGGCACATTACAAAATAGCTTGATGACCCAAACGGTTGTCCAGGCTCATCAGAAATTCAGAAGTAAAGACTAAGCAAGTACAGATTTTTCAAAAATATCCTTAAAAAAGAGATGGTAACTTCCAAAAGGAATAAAGGACATCTCTTGTAAAGCATTATTTCCCCAAAAGTGTATGGCTAAAGATACTTTATTAGCAGCTATTGAATATTTAAGAGGGCATATGATAACGCCAACTATAATACTATCACAATCAAGCTTTTCCAAGCTGAAAGTAGTGAGTAGGAACTTGGGCAACTGAACAGCAAATCTGCAAATGTCATATTTTGATTACTATGTCATGCCTAGGGCTAGAGGGCAGAGGAAGAAGAGAACATACCTCAGATCGAAGATATGGAACAGAGACCACCATAAAAACAAAGCCAGCAACAATGTAGTATGATGGTGGCTTGCCCTTTATATGAGCTGGAATGAGTTTTTTGTGGATTGCTAGCTTTATGTTAAATTCGTGAACTTTTGAATTGCGGAGAAGTTTGACATGTGCCTTCTCGCCAGTATACTTCTGTGAAACTAGGTAGCTGAAGCCAATGCGTTCTCCATGCCTGAATGGAACTGGATGCCAATAAAAAGACAAGGGAAAGTAAGCAAAGTAGAAACGTTTTTTCTTGACTAGTAAGCTAGATTTGTCTGGGAAACATGAAATGGTATCCTCTTAATTAATGAAAAGGTGCGAGTACAACTAATCCAAAACATTCTTATTACTGCATAGAAATCCATCATAGTTCTTCGGTTGTTACGTTATGACATCAGCAGACGTATACATACAATACAGTTATCAAATACTACCTCCATTCCAAAAAAGAAGGCATTTTTTTTTGTTAAGTTTTCACCAAACTTGTAGCTGAAGGTGTAAAGTTTCACCAAACTTGTGGCTATTAACGTTTACAGGACCTAACAAACATGATACGAAAGCATATTGCATGATGTATCTAATGATACTAATTTTGTATTATAGATGTTGATAAAAGTTTCTATAAGCTTAGTCAAACTTTAAGTTGTTTGACTTTCAGAAAAATTTACGTGCCTTCCTTATTGGAATGGGGGTAGTACAAGTCAGTTAGTGTTAACTCCGTAAGTCATAATTTCAGCTATTACTACATCAGACAAATCAACTGGGGAACTACTCATAACAGATGGCTACCGGCCTAGTACTAGTGATGGGGAGTATATTTCCAAGACAAAAGCAGTCCCGTCTGGAAGTCCTATAGCCAAACTAAAACTACTGCCTCCGTCCCCAAGTACATGGCATCTATATTTATTCAAGAAGTCAATGCTTTATAAGTTTGACCAAATATATAGAAGGGAATATCAACAATTACAATATTGAACAAATACATTATAAAAATATATATTATGGTGGTTCTATTGATACTGATTTGGTATAATAGATCATCATATTTTAGTATATATACTAGTTCAAACTTAGAAAGCACTGGCTTTTTGACTAAATTTATACACCAAATACTGGGGGACAGAGGGAATATATGTACAGAAGAAATGGTGTTATTTATAGGTTACTCATGAGAGATTTTCATTCAATGGTCCAACTTAAAACAAACACTTGTATTTTATTGGAATGAGGCATACAATCAAGAACGCGGACTGGAAGGTGTTGGCATGGAGTAGATAATAAGATAGAATGTCATGGAGACATAAGAATGCACAATCATAACAAGTAGACAGATGTAAAAAATCATGTCAAACAATCTTCCGTAGCAACAGTGGAAATAACTTGACAGTTGTGCGAAGCTATCGCAAACCTGTGCCATCATTGGCAATGTCAATGCCATCGAAGCTAAGAATAATATCAGAAGGTTGCATGCATCCAGATTCAGAAGCAGTTGGTTCGATCCTTCTGATACGAACACCCTTTTGGTCAGATTTCATCCCCATTGCTTTACGGAGATCAGGATTTTCCATTTTCTGCCATTCTATCCCAAGTATAGGGAAACCTGACAGAAGAATGCAGAAGATGATAAGATAATCGGATTAAAATTCAGAAGATCATATATGTCAGAAGAGTGCATACTAGATTACTATTTATGACTTGGAAGCTAATAAAAGAGAAATAACTAGCACAAAACAAGATCAATATGGATGATAAGGAAAACAGTGACTATTTTTGTTCTCGTCGAGTTTAAAATACATTTAATCTAGACATACAAGTAATGCAGCTATGATGCGCAGAATCCACCATAATATAATTTCCAGGTGAATAAGGGCAAGGTCAAAGGAAGAACAGGAACTAAGGGACTGTCTTGTTTTATGCCCATGAGAACCAAACCTTGCCATAACTAACTTTGGCCAGATTTCTCTACCATTTGGTATGGTGCCAAAGATTTGGTAAAGTTCCTTTATATTTGGATCTTAAATTTATTGTCGGAGCAAAACCTGTTTCAAAACTGCGAGCAATTTTAACCAGCCAAATTTGATAAAGCCAAAGTTTAGCTTGGTTTACAAGTGTTCATCGGGAACAAATATTTTATTAATGGAAGTTTAGATTTCTGTCACTAAGCAAGACCATCTTCAGTTTGCCCATAATTTCTTTGCAGGATATTGGCATCTGGATAGATTGCGTAGATGTTCGATTTATAGTCTTATAAGAATAACATCCAACAATATTATATCCCTATTAGTACTTGTATTTCACTAATAAGTATGTAAACGGAAGTGGGGAGGGCACTATCTGATCTGTTCTCCATCCCTAGCCACAGCCATGACTGGTAAATAATTTTAGTCATTTTGGTCAAAAACTGAACTCTCGATGTTGGACAGACCTCTCTGAACACTTTGACCAACATGAACAACAAAAACAAAAGGGAGTGGCAAAAACAGAAGGAATTTCAGTGGAAAATGAACATAAGGGTCAAGGTAGGAAGAAAAATATGTTTGTATCCGTTTACTAATGAAATATTTGGACAATGACAGAAGCACACCATGAGATGCACATTTGGTTTTTAACTGAAAACTTATAGTGCTAACCCAAAGATGGAGCTAAAATTCTACTACATTTTTAGATAACATCCTAACGAACATTGTGTATCTTTTTATTAATAGGATAGGCAACACAAATTCAAGAGTTCCAGGCCACGGCATAAGCTGCCATGTGTCCCAACTATTCACGTAACAGAGAACAAATAAATTACCGCAGGCTCGGCATGTCAAAAAACCCTAAGACTCTACCTATCACACATCAAAAGACTAAATTCAAAACCATTAAAAATGAATTTAGAGTTCACCAGAATTCCAAAACAACATTTTGCAACAAATATTGATTTTGCTCCTGTCTAATATGAATCAACACTGAAATGTTAGGACAATGCACACCTTATGAGGCATTTATCCCCTTTATAAATGATACAGATAATAACAATGATACTCATTTTGCAATCATAATGACATGGAAGCTGATAGAGGACACTACGACATACAAAAGAGTTATCTACGTACATGAACTGCCTTTTGCATTCTAAGCTGTTAGAACAATTAGTTCCTAAGAAGATCAAAATATTTGCATATATGTCTACATCAGATCTTCCTCCGACACAAACCCATTAAACTCACGCCCCATCATAATACAACCATTATTTATTTACTTTGACCTGATAATACACACAATCACATATTAAGCGTAGTTTACAAGAACTACATTATAAGCAACAGATAAATAGACAGCATTACCAGTGTACTCTCCAGATTTCTCATAGTCTTGAATGAAGTGCTTAATAACTGGGGTTGGTATAACATAGCCTATGTTTTCTGCATCTTCATGTTTAAGAGACTGAAAAGCTATACCAACACATTTGCCCTGATCATTAAAAGCAGGGCCCCCAGAGTTTCCAGAATTTATAGCTGCATCTATCTGTTCAAAAGTAAGACTGGGGTTACAGATGTTTGAGGAGACGGTTAATCACTATTCCATGAATTGAAGAACAGTCTACACAATCTGCGAAAAATAAAGACAAACAAAAATTCAAAGAGATTAGAAAATATACCTGTAATCCAAGAAGTTCTGTAGAACCATGGACATATGAGAGTATTTCTATCCTAGACACTACACCACTTGTCACGGAAATTGTATCTCCTCCAATAGGGTAACCAACAACAGTGACAGCATCCTGAAGTGTTGGCAGTGATCCAAACTCCAATGGTGAAACCCCTTTCCAGAATTCATCATCGTCGACGGTTAACAGTGCTGAAATGGAAAATTGGACAGGCCGATTGTGATTATCAAATTTGACAATGATTGCTTGCATACTTAGTCCAGTCTAGTGTGGTTTCCTTCATGTTTTTGTTAAATCATTTGTACAACTTATCCACTGAGTATCTCTACACTCCTACTGCTATATTATGCTGTTCTTTTCAAGTTAATATTCATATTCCCAATTATCCACATATCCAAGCAGATCCCGAGTTCTGATAACAGAAGAACAAAATGCACATGTTTTACTTTCCACGACAATCACAATGCCTGCTTGCTAAAAGAAGTCTTCAGGGATTGCATTACTTAGTAAAGTGTCAACACCATGGTAGTGCATTTTCGGAGCGAATTTCAAGTCGCCGATTATAATAAGTTAGTAAAGAAGAGATTTAGTTAATTATCCCTTAAAAGATCCTATGATCAGCTTTACATGAAACTTAGTTTAGTCTAGATTGATCTCTGCTAGCAAACAACATTGTGATCCAAATCCTTCAAAACAGTGGCCTCTCCCTTTCTAATTAGAGTGTACATACAGAGTTCCACACCATCAAACCATATCATCTATTCTGGTCTTAGCACATTAAGATTTGCAAGGAACAACACATAATGACATAAATATTCTGCCTGATTGAACAACAAAACAAAATGTAGCCAGCTCTGTGTAGAGCGCATCTGCAATTGCAAATGCACATGGTACTAGGAAGATCTAACTGCAACCTAATTGCATTGCAGAGACAAAATGTCATTCCATTGGATGGTGCAAGAGGCCCACTAGGCATCATATAACAAATAATCCACGAGCGGAGAATGTTTGTCAAGCTCCATGTACGTTGCAGGCTGACACAGAAAAAAAAAGAGAGAGGCAAATGCGGGAATGCATACCAATGTCGCACTCGTTGCCAATGGCAAGGACGGTGGCGAGGTACTTGGTGTCTGATCCGCGCTTCTTGAGCTTGACCTGGGTGTAGTGCTCGACGGAGTGGGCGTTGGTGAGCACCCTCCGGCCGGCAATGACAAACCCGCTGCTGCTGGAGCTGTACTGGCGCTTGCGCTGCCAGGGCATGGAGAAGTTGGGCTCAGTGTGCACGCAGAAGACCTTGACGACGGCGTCCATGGACGGCATGACCCTGGCCACCTGCTCCCACCGCAGCGGCTCGACGGCGGGGACGGAGTCCACCTTGATGTTGGCGGCCGCCTTCTGCGCGCCGCGCCGCGTCGGGGAGGGGGCGCGCGGGGGCACGTCGGCGTCGGACGGGAGCTCGTGGCGGCCGCGGCGGGACTTGCGGCCGCGGCCGCGGGGGCCCGAGGAGGAGCCCGGGTCGGGGGTGTCGATGGCGGCGGCGAGGGGGGAGGAGGGGTGGTCGCTGTCGGGGGAGGCGGCGGGCGGCGGCTTGGGCTTGCGGCCGCGCTTGGGCTTGGGCGAGGGGGCGGAGTCGTGGTTGCCATTGTCGGGGGCGGCGACGGCGATGGCCGGCGGCTTGGGCTTGCGGCCGCGCTTGCGCTTGGGAGCCTCGTGGCTGTCCATGTCTGACGGGAAGCTAGGGTTTCATGCAGCTGGGAAGCCAAGGTGTTATTACAAAGAGGGAGCGATACGGGTCGAGTTTGGGCCGGCCAGTGCCAGCAGCATGGTGCGGCCTGGGTCGAATCTCAAAATCGAGCCCGAATGAGGCTGTATTCCTCTCGGAGAAAAATGAGGTTGGTTGTTCATAAAAGAGTACGTTTTCTAAGATGCGTTTACGTATTCCGAAATGTACTCAGTACCCAGCAGGTTGCCTTTACCTACTTAAAAAAAGAAGAAAGTCCACTTTTGATCCTTAGATTCTAGCGAAAGTTTGTTTTTGGTCCTAGAACTTCCGTTTGGTTCAAGGTGAACCTTGAACTCTTAGAATCGCTCACTTTTAGTCTTTATGACGTTGAGCCAGCCAAAAACTCAAGGCAACGGTGCAAGGGTAGAGAGTCGATAGGCAAAGCAAGCAATCCTTCATGGCACAACGCTTTTAACTGGTATAGATAAAACATGCTTACTCTGCAATGAAAATGGAACCGTGGAACATTTGTTTTTTTCCTATGTTATTTTAAGGATCATGTGGATAGAGATATCTATCATTCTTCGAAAAGAGATTGGTTTAAGATGATGGAAGTCTCGGCAATCTCAAGATACCGAAGAGGCGCAAAACAATGCTGATGGTTGGTCCTAGGACACCGGAGGTGTTGGCTCCTCAACTGATGCTGGATGTGCAGTTATCTGCTATGTGATCAAGAGAAGAAAAAGAAAGCCTGGAGTTATAGCTGAACAAATTCTTGTCCGATGCTAGATGATGGTTTAACTGTAGGGGTGGTTAAGTTCTTGTCTGTTTTGTTACTGCTAGTTTGAGTATGCTCTAGTTGAGGTCTGTTATAAGAGCATTTCCACCGGTAGCTCCCAATTAGGCGCCGGCAGGGGCACCGGCACCTCCGTTTGGGGGGCGCCAGCACTGCATCCTCTATTTAGAGAAGCCGTTTCCACACCGGCGCCCCCAATAGATATTTTGGATTAAAATTATTAGTAAATGCATAGAAAATTCAATAAGAAATATTTTATTCCACAAACTAATACATAATTGGGAACGTAGTTTACATGAATATATAGTTTGGAACATGGTTTTCCACAAACTAATACATAGTTTGAACCATGGTGGACATAAATATAAAACATTGCAAAAAAACTAAACCTAACTAGGCCGGTCATCGCAGGTTTCGTGTGTTCGCTGCCAAGAAAGAACACTCGAGGCACACCAGTCACCCAAACTGGAAAATCCAGTTGGCCCCTGTTGGTTCTTCCGAGGAAGAACATCCAAAAACATGCGAGCCGATATTCGCTGCGAAGAAACAACACTCAGTCGTCGTCCTCCTCGGCGTTGTCGACGTGGTAGTTCCGGCGGCAACGCGTCTCGTCGAACACCTTGACGCTCATGTCCATGTCGCCGAAGTAGGAGAACACGAGCACGAAGCCGGCTTGGAGGTTGTGGTGGCGCGCGAACTTCTCCCAACCGATGTGGAGGTACATCTTGCCGCGCGCGTCGTAGATCACGTCGACGATCAACCGGTAGTAGCCGCACGAATGCTCCCGCAGATGCAGCTTGCCCGGGCGGTCGTCGCCGGCGACGTAGTCGGCGAGGTGTCCGGCATCCTCTGGATGCCACGTGGGTCGCCCTTGAGGACGAGGACGAACTCGAACAGCACGGGCCCCTCCTCGTCCATCTCCGACGATGAAGACGACGGCGTGGCAGGCGACTGCGTGCGTGCTCCTCTGCCGCGGCCACGGCCACGACCACGGCCCCGACCTCGGCCTCGACCAGACATGGCGTCGTCTTTTCAGATGGTGGCGGCTAGGGTTGGGGAGAGATGCGCTAGAGTTTGTGCGTGAGAGGGACGATGAGAGACGGCCGTTTTTATAGGCCGGAGGGAGGCGGGGGAGCGGGGGAGCGGTGGCGCTCATTAACGGCGGCACGAAGAGCAAGGCGCGCGCGACGGGACGGTTCGCTGCGCGTCTGCGGAAACTGCACCGCCGCTGAGCCCCAATTAACTCCCGCCGCGAGGTAGGCGACGGTTAGGTTAAAATTGAATGAGCCGCTGACGCGTCCCGCCACTCCCGCTGGCGTCGACTTTTGGATTGTTTGGTTGACAGGCGGCTCCCACACCCAAAATTTTCAGCCTCGCGAGGCGCTGGCGCGCCTGATTCTTTTCAGCCTCGCGAGGCGCTGGCGCGCCTGATTCGCGCCCTTGGCGAAGGGGCCGGCACGGGGTTGCCGGCGATTCTATTGGGCTCCAAAATTGACCGGCGCCGTTTGGGGTGCGCCGTTGCGAGCCCATTTTCGCTCCCGGCCCCCAAAATGCTATCGGGGGCGCCGGTGAAGATGCTCTAAGTACTGGTATTGATGTGACTGTCTTTTCATTTTCTCAATAGAAATGGAAAGGGGCGAAGGTCTGTTGATCTAAAAAAAATTGAATTGGGAGAGGGGGAAACCGAGCGAGATATATTGGGTTCCACATCTCAGCTAGCTTGTGCTTGGTCTGATTCAAAACCAATTCGATCGGTTTCTATCCACTTTAGTGATTTCCTCAACTCACCCGAAAAGGATGAAAACTGGACTATTCTGAGAGTCAATGTCCATTTTAAACTAAAAGTAATTTTCAAGACGGGAAGTGGACTTTCTTCATTAAAAAGGTACTCGGACATTATTTGACCCTTGGTATTGTACAAAAAAAAAAACAATTGTGATGAATAAACCTACATGCAAAATCTTGATCTTTGCCTTGCATCATGCTTTGTGTTGATTGAGTTACATCCTACGTCGTACATTGGTATGGGTTTCACTTGGCATATTTCAAATCAAAAGTAGACATTCTTTACCTATTAAAATTCCTTGTGGCACATCTCATGGACTATCATCGGGAATTGTTCAGACTCATTATATTCAAACACCGGTTGGTGTGGTTAATCATAAACCATGGCCTCCTACCAAGCATTGCCTCAAAAACCGAACAATCAACTGGAGAGAAAATAAAGTAAATCATGGCCTTATACCAAGCACTGCCTCAAAAACCAAAAAAGCAACTGGAGAGAAAATAAAGTAAACCATGGCCTCATACCTAGCACTGCCTCAAAAACCAAAAAAAGCAACTGGAGAGGAAATGAAGTAAACAATGGCATGTTCTTGTTATATTTCAACATATACATACAAAAGTTCTTATTTTACCTATCGCTATTTGTATAAAGTAAATTCTTTTTGGTATTGTTGTTCTATACATTACCAACTACTCCTTCGATCCAATGATGGATGTGTGCATCAGTTATTGTAGAGGTCGGCATCTTCCCCTTGTGAACAATAAGTCTCTCGGGTAGGTACCATACCTACATCTACAACCATAAATGCATAAATGATACATTCGAGGCTAGCATTATAGTCGACGTATTTTCCATAGCCGATACAGACTAGGTGCACGTAATCCACATACTATTAATTGAGCATAAGAGGTGATACTCCCTTCGTTTCTATTTAATTCGTGTTCTATGATTTTTCAAAGTCAAACATTATCAAGTTTGAAAAAAAAAACCAACAACCATAATACCAAATGCATATATTATAAAGATATAGTTGATGGCGATTTAATACTCTAACTTTTACATTATGGTTGTTGATATTTTTTCATACATATTTAGTCGAACTTTACATAGTTTACTTTGATTAAACTAGAACGCAAAGTACTAATTGTGAAGAGGGAATAGTGTATTATCAAGCTGTATCAGAGTATAATTCAAGAAGTAAACTTTTTTCAAGGTCGACAAAGCATTAGATTACACAAAATTAAAATAGTGGCATTGATGGATTAGGTGAATAAGTTAGTGGTTGAGGAAATTTTAAGTACACAAGAACTCCTAATTGAATAATCTTATTTATACATTTAAAGCATAATATGATGAAAAAGATTGATAGATATGATGGAAGTTCTCACCAAAAAAAAAAGCAAAACAAAAGTCTGTTAATTTGGCCCAGGCTTTTTTTTCTATGACTAATATTCTAACCTGATATCTTTGCAATTGCATATGAACATCCCATAGCAGTTACATCATCATGAATGTACCTAAATGTATCGCAAGCATTATATATAGACCATTGTACATACATGTACCTAAATAGATCATGTTCCAAAGGAAGCATGACGCCACTGCGGTTATGTTTGAGAAGAATAACAAAGAAAAGCAAGGAGAATTGGGGAAGCCCTTGAGTACATTTAAAATAGATTAGGAATTCCGGATACTAATATGATTCTTTACCTGCAGTGATTTCTTGAGGCTTATCTTCTTTGAAACTATAAAATTATTTTATTCAAAAGAAATAGTGGCATAGCCTTTAGATAGACGATTGGCATTTACTTATTATAATTCCAGTTTCTCAAGAAGAATGGCAGACTAACTACACCATTTCCATCTATGTAGACATTGAAGGCCACACAAAAACATTGGGTGGTGCCAAGAACATGTAGGTATACAACAAGAGAGGAGTACACGCTGTTTGGAGAACATTTCATGGGAGGATCGAACATTAGATTTTTTTATTCTCAATAGCTAATTTATATTGGGTTTAATACTAGTAAAATCAAGAAGTGAGTCTAGCTCACTTGGTTAACGAAGTGGATGTACAATCCAGCCGCCTAGGTTCATGTCTTCAGGACGTAGATTTGGGTGCTTAGCATTTCAAAACTTAAATTGATATAGGGGCTTCCCCTATCACATTAATTTAAAAAAAACAAAAGAAAGTGGAAGTAACTTGTTAGTTTATTTATGTAGTAACTGAAACAAAGAAACTATTATTTCATTATAGAGTTGTATATGTGAACGAAGACAGAAAGGTATTTGGTTAGGCGAAGAGATACATGGTGGTTAAGACTTCATTTTTTGCACAATCATTTTACATGTATCGTGTCATTCACAAGACCTCTATGTCGACATCTATATGCGTGTTTTGTACACGATTCTTGATAGATATACAAAATTGACATCCGCATCACAATTAAGTCATTGTGTCGCTTATACATCACACGGCATTAAAATTTTGATTGTGAGTTTGATGCTCTGATGTTTGCACCATGTCGACTGGTAGGCCGTGTATGTGTGCCATATCTTATTTGGACACCAAACTAATATCTGTACGGCGATCTGTATTTTTTTTGTAAGTTGATGTTATAAGGGTCCACTGTATCAATAATGGACTGTGGTTGATTTAGGCATAATTCCAGAGAAGATTCATCAATCATGGCGTATTTAGGTACAAGTATGGAATTCTATCCGTCAAATTTATTTAGATTAGAGTTATGATGATATGTCCACATTTATTTGTATAGATACAATTATTTAAACTATTCCGGCTGTTACATTGTGTGTGTTACGTACAATTTATCTCCTCTATGCGAAATACACGAACATGAACATTGTGTTTGGTACAGTTTGGGAAGAGAATTAGAGTTTAGAGGAGGGAGTTTTACAAAGGTTAGGCATGTGACGTTGTTTTGGTCTCAAACCTGCGTTTCCAAACTCTATATTTTCTCATATGAAATATATGAATATACTCATATATTTCACAACTATATATTCTGCATGTTCACTGTAATTCCATCCAACCAACAAGCTGGAAGGAATGGTAGCAATTCAGAAGAACCGTACACATGGCTAAATAAATGACAGATCTGATGGGGGTGTGCATAATTAAGGAGCAATTTCTCCGGGTTGTGCGTGGACGACATGTGCAGGGAACAACATGGGAGACCACTGTTGATGAATAATCTTGTTGGGAAAGCATTCTCAGATTTAATGAGATGGTCGCATATTTATTGTAAGGCGGGTCCTTTGAAAAACCATCGCATGTTTGAGCTTTATTAAGCATTGGCTATGATCGAAAAGAAGAATGACAAGTAAAAGCAGAAACACATACATAGGTTGCGCGATTAGGCTTTTCACAATGCAAGTTTTTAAATCATGGTAGGCAAAATGTTGTTGCGCAATTATAGTAAAGGACAAGAGATTAGACTAGTATAGTTTTTTTTGAAACATACAACTAATCACATGCAAATATGATCCAAAAAATCATTAGAAGCAACCTCACTTACAGATACAGTACCCATCGATTCCAATGAATAAGGCGCCCTTGTTTTCCGTGTTTATTTTCTTTAACCAAGAATTACTCTAAATATATAAAAAATTGTTGGTATAAAATTAATATCATTAGAAAGTGTTTTGAAATACGAATCCAACGATACCAATTACGTAAAATATAATCAAGATTTTAATTTGTTGCTCAATTTTTTTTGGTTAAAGTTCCTCTTGAAATGTCTGTGCGTTTTATTCATCGAAACGGGGGGAGTGGTACAACATTTAAAAGACAATGAAGATTAAGATAACCCGACTCGCTGAGATAAGGTGCTAAGGAACAATGCATTGTGAAAAGGCTTGGCCTACAAAATTCATTGGCATAATAACCATTAATTTGGAGAGAGAGAGATGTTTAAATGGCATTTTTTTTAAAAATGGAAAGCATAGTCCTGGCCTCTGCATCAATTGACGTTTTATTGTAGAGTATCGAAGTTTAAGAGTGTTATAACCTATGGATCGCACATGGTGTACATAAAGATTAACTAGCGAAAAAATAGAAACATATGTCGTCTATGCATCTTGAATCATGTTAGAAAGCCACCAGCCACTCTGGTTGTAAATGTCCCGATCAACTCTCTCCAATTGGTTGCAGCTAAAATCCATATACGCAAGTTGCACCTCTGGTAGAAGATAGAACCACTCGTCGATTCAATGTGTAATCATACGGATAACCTGTAGAAAATGAGCTGTCGTACTCTTGTTAAACACAATATCATTGCGGCAATTTGAAATAGCACATCAAAGCATAAGTACACCTTCAGATCTCTTCTTTAGTTGCTTTATCAACTACATTCAACAAATTTAGAGACATATTTGTGACAATTGGTTGGTGGTGGAACGTTAAAACTTTAAAAGTGAATTAGATAGTTCTCCAAATGAGTCTAGCCAAGGGACAATCAAAAGATAAATGGTTGATAGATTTATTAACATCACAAAATGCATATTTCTTGCAACTATTCTAATTTCCGAACATAAAACATGTGTTACAAAGTCAAGGCAAGGTGTAGTGTAATTATAATGTATATATCCAATTTAATTATTCCCCAACGACGCACATGCATGCATGCAATCATGTGGACACACACGCCTTTGTGTTGCATGCATGTCTCCCTAAATGAACCAACAAAGGATTTTTTTTTTCAAAACACAGATATACACGTACATACGCTCCCTCCTATGAACCCACGAACACTCTATCCCTATGAGCATCTTCGAGAGATTGAGTCCAAGAAACTTGATCCGGTGGGTCTTAAGATTGACGAAGTCACCACAGATGCCTCGCAATGAAAAATATTCCGACTTAATGGGACACCAAAGTGTCAAATCTGGAATTTAAACTCTTGTGGGTGGTGGTGCCACCGCCTTCCTAACCACCCAACCACAAGTAACCAACAAAAGATCTAATATACACTGAGCCGCAAAGTAAAATGAATCTAACATATGTGTATGCGCATGTTCTTCCTCTCCTTAGTCTTCAAGTGGCCGAGCCTCTCCTGCTGAACGAGCCCAGCGCCAGCAGCGCCTCCTTGACTACAGCAATGTCGCGCAGCACGATCTTGTGGTAGAACACCGCCAAGGCCGCGCCGGTGAAGGGTCCGACCCAGAAGATCCACTGCAAATCACAAGACACGCATCGGATATTAAGCCCGATCGGAACAACGTCTATATAATGTGCGTATGTTTAATTAATTAATGGATCTCACGTGCTGCTTCCAGGTCTTGTGCTGGTTGTACAAGACGGCGGCGCCCAGGCTCCTCGCCGGGTTGATGCCGGTGCCGGTGATCGGTATGGTCGCCAGGTGCACCACGAACACCGCCAAGCCGATAGGTAGCGCCGCCACCAGCTGCAAGAACGAATTAATCATATGCATGTCAGAGCGGTCGTCGTAATTAGGACAAGCTCGTGGACAGGACGCGCGCACGTACCGGGACGAAGGCGTCACGCGCGGTACGCTTGGGATCGGTGGCGGAGAAGACGGTGTAGACGAGGACGAAGGTGCCGAAGGTCTCGGCGCCAAGTGCCGACGCGATCGAATAGCCCTCTGCCACCATGTTGGCGCCGCCGCCGAGGGAGTCGAAAGGGTGCTTCATGATCCCCTTGACGATGCCCACGCCGCAGATGGCGCCGAGGCACTGCGCCACTACGTACAGCACGGCGCGCGCCAGCGACACCTTGCCGGCCAGGAACAGCGCGAACGACACCGCCGGGTTTATGTGCCCGCCCGAGACGCCGCTGGTGGAGTAGACGAGGACAGAGACAGTGGCGCCGAAGGACCAGGCAACGCCGAGGTACCCGACGCCGGTACACCTCTCGTCGGCGCCGGAGGACTGGAATTTGTACCCGATGACGGTGGAGATGCTCACGTAGACCAGAATGAGCGAGGCCGTGAACTCGCCGATCATGGCGCGGTAGAGGGACCACTCGGTCAGCTCGTTCGTGTCCAGCGGCTGGACTGCCGGCGGGTCCCAGTACGGCACCCTCTGGACGATAATATCGGTTACCTCTTCGTCGTCCGCGGTGGCCACGCCGTCCTTGGTCGACATGGTTCGCGGTTGATCTTCCTACAGACTACAGTACAGAGGGTTTTTGTTCTGTTCCTGCGTATGGGGCTAGTATTAGTTCACTTCCAAGAACATCACGCCAAGAGAAGATGCTTAAATAGGGGTCGAGGTGGAGTGCTTGGCGAGCATGGTGAGAGAGATGCTAGACACCTGGAAGAGGTTCTTTCCTTGAATACAGCTCCTGTTGCCAATTTTATGAATTGAATTATTTTTTGAGAATATGGATTTGCATTCAATGACATATTATCTTGCCGACCGACTGCTCTTCGTCGACATAGAATAATCTCAATGATTGGATGGTTCGTAACCTCGACTTAGAAATAAAAGAAAAAACGCAAACTACCTCTCTTTTTTCTCTATCTCTACTACTTAAAAAGAACGAAGTTGTTCTGTTTCCTCCGGTCCATAGATTTCGTCCAACATATTTTTAATAAGACATTTTTACCCTCCCACTAATTAAATCGCATAATATGGACACATGCCACGGAGGAAGGGATTCCTTTTTCTGCAGCTTCGGATGGCTTCCTCGCCCATCCTCCTACGTCGTGACTCTTTCCCAATTCCTAGGTTTTCACCCCGCCGCTGCCGCTCACGGAGGAACGCCGCCGCTGTTTGAGTCTCGACGACCAAGTTGCGCCCAACGACTCGTCCTCAACGTGTACCTGTTGCGGAGGGGAAGCATTGTTCACAGCAACGCTCGTCACCGCCGTATCCACAGCCGCGGCCATACACCCACTCGTCCACGTCATTGTGCTTGATCCCGATGGAGGCCTCATCGTCATCTCTACTACTTAAAAAGAACGAAGTTGTTCTGTTTCCTCCGGTCCATAGATTTCGTCCAACATATTTTTAATAAGACATTTTTACCCTCCCACTAATTAAATCGCATAATATGGACACATGCCACGGAGGAAGGGATTCCTTTTTCTGCAGCTTCGGATGGCTTCCTCGCCCATCCTCCTACGTCGTGACTCTTTCCCAATTCCTAGGTTTTCACCCCGCCGCTGCCGCTCACGGAGGAACGCCGCCGCTGTTTGAGTCTCGACGACCAAGTTGCGCCCAACGACTCGTCCTCAACGTGTACCTGTTGCGGAGGGGAAGCATTGTTCACAGCAACGCTCGTCACCGCCGTATCCACAGCCGCGGCCATACACCCACTCGTCCACGTCATTGTGCTTGATCCCGATGGAGGCCTCATCGTCATCTCTATCTCTACTACTTAAAAAGAACGAAATTGTTCTGTTTCCTCCGGTCCATAGATTTCGTCCAACATATTTTTAATAAGACATTTTTACCCTCCCACTAATTAAATCGCATAATATGGACACATGCCACGGAGGAAGGGATTCCTTTTTCTGCAGCTTCGGATGGCTTCCTCGCCCATCCTCCTACGTCGTGACTCTTTCCCAATTCCTAGGTTTTCACCCCGCTGATGTCTACGGGTGCTTCTATTCTTGTAGAGTGTTGGGCCTCCAAGAGCAGAGGTTTGTAGAACGCCAAGTTTCCCTTAAGTGGATTACCCAAGATTTATCGAACTCGGGAGGAAGAGGTCAAAGATATCCCTCTCAACCCTGCAACCACAAAGCAAGAAGTCTCTTGTGTCCCCAACACACCTAATAGGTGCACTAGTTCGGCGAAGAGATAGTGAAATACAGGTGGTATGAATGAATATGAGCAGTAGTACGGTGCCAGAAAAGTGCTTGGCGCGTAGTTGACGATAGTAATATTGTAGGAAGTAAACATGCAGTAACGCAGTAGTAACGCGAAAACAGTAACAAGCAGTGATAGCAGTATTTAGGAACAAGGCCTAGGGAATAGACTTTCACTAGTGGACACTCTCAACATTGATCACATAACAGAATAGATAAATGCATACTCTACACTTTTGTTGGATGATGAACACATTGCGTAGGATTACACGAACCCTCAATGCCGGAGTTAACAAGCTCCACAATAATGCTCATATTTTAGTAACCTTTAGTGTAAGATAGATCAAAAGACTAAACCAAGTACTAGCATAGCATGCACACTGTCACCTTCATGCATATGTAGGAGGAATAGATCACATCAATATTATCATAGCAATAGTTAACTTCGCAATCTACAAGAGATCATGATCATAGCATAAACCAAGTACTAACACGGTGCACACACTGTCACCTTTACACACGTGCGGGAGGAATAGAACTACTTTAATAACTTTGCTAGAGTAGCACATAGATAGTAGTGATACAAAACTCATATGAATCTCAATCATGTAAAGCAGCTCATGAGATCATTGTATTGAAGTACATAGGAGAGAGATTAACCACATAGCTACGGTACGCCCGAGCCTCGATGGAGAACTACTCCCTCCTCATGGGAGCAGCGGCGGTGATGAAGATGGCGGTGGAGATGGCAGCGGTGTCGATGGAGAAGCCTTGGGGCACTTCCGCTCCGGCAGGGTGCCGGAACAGACTGTCTGTCCTTGGGCGATGACGGCGGCTGGAAGGTTTCTCGTATCGTGGCTTTTTAAAGGGTTTTCGATGCGGGGGCTTTATATAGGCGAAAGGGCAGCGTCGGAGGGGCGAAGGGCGACCACACCATAGGGTGGCGGGCCCAGCCGGCCGCGCCACCTATCATCTGGGGCCCACAGGGCCCCTCCGCGCTCTCGGGTGTTCGGATGCTTCGGGCAAAATAGGAACTGGGCGTTGATTTCGTCCAATTGAGAATATTTCGTTACTAGGATTTAAAACCAAAAACAGCAGAAACAGGCGCATCGGCATCTTGTTAATAGGTTAGTTCCAGAAAATGCGTAAATACGACATATAATGTGCATAAAACATGTAGGTATCATCAATAATGTGGCATGGAACATAAGAAATTATCGATACGTTGGAGACGTATCAGCATCCCCAAGCTTAGTTCTGCTCGTCCCGAGCAGGTAAAACGATAACAAAGATAATTTCTGAAGTGACATGCCATCATAAACTTGATCATACTATTTGTAAACATATGTAATGAATGCAGCGATCAAAACAAAGGTAATGACATGAGTAAACAAGTGAATCATAAGACAAAGACTTTTCATGAATAGTACTTCAAGACAAGCATCAATAAGTCTTGCATAAGAGTTAACTCATAAAGCAATAAATCAAAGTAAAGGTATTGAAGCAACACAAAGGAAGATTAAGTTTCAGCGGTTGCTTTCAACTTGTAACATGTATATCTCATGGATAGTTGTCAATGCAAAACAATATAATAAGTGCAATATGCAAGTATGTAGGAATCAATGCACGTTCACACAAGTGTTTGCTTCTTGAGGTGGAGAAAGATAGGTGGTGACTCAACATAAAAGTAAAAGAATGGCCCTTCGACGAGGAAGCATCGATTGCTATATTTGTGCTAGAGCTTTATTTTGAAAACATAAAGAGAGCATAAAAATAAAGTTTTGAGAGGTGTTTGTTGTTGTCAACGAATGGTAGCGGGTACTCTAACCCCCTTGCCAAACAAACCTTCAAAGAGCGGCTCCCATTTTATTTTATTTTTGGGTGGCACTCCTTCCAACCTTTCTTTCACAAACCATGGCTAACCGAATCCTCGGGTGCCTGCCAACAATCTCATACCACGAAGGAGTGCCTTTTAATTTTAGTTTTATTATGATGACACTCCTCCCCACCTTTGCTTTCTCAAGCCATGGCTAACCGAATCCTTCGGGTGCCGTCCAACAATCACATACCATGGAGGAGTGTCTATTTTTGTTAATTAATTTGGTGGGAATCCCATTGCCAGCTCTTTTTGCAAAATTATTGGATAAGCGGATGAAGCCACTAGTCCATTGGTGAAAGTTGCCCAACAAGATTGAAAGATAAACACCACATACTTCCTCATGAGCTATAAAACATTGACACAAATAAGAGGTGATAAATTTTGAATTATTTAAAGGTAGCACTCAAGCAATTTACTTTGGAATGGCGGAGAAATACCATGTAGTAGGTAGGTATGGTGGACACGAATGGCATAGTGGTTGGCTCAAAGATTTTGGATGCATGAGAAGTATTCCCACTCGATACAAGGTTTAGGCTAGCAAGGTTATTTGAAGCAAACTCAAGGATGAACAGTGCAGCAAAACTCACATAAAAGACATATTGTAAACATTATAAGACTCTACACCGTCTTCCTGTTGTTCAAACTCAATACTAGAAATTATCTAGACCTTAGAGAGACCAATTATGCAAACCAAATTTTAGCATGCTCTATGTATTTTTTCACTAATAGGTGCAAAGTATATGATGCAAGAGTTTAAACATGAGCACAACAATTTCCAAGTATCACATTATCCAAGACATTTTACCAATTACTACATGTAGCATTTTTCAATTCCAACCATATAACAATTTAACGAAGAGGAAACTTCGCCATAAATATTATGAGCTAAGAAAACATGTGTTCATACGAACCAGTGGAGAGTGTCTCTCTCTCCCACACAAGGATGAACTTATTCAGAGAACTAAGATAACAAAACAAAAATAAAAGCACACACAGACGCTCCAAGTAAAGTACATAAGATGTGACCGAATAAAAATATAGTTTCAAGAGAAGGAACCTGATACTTTGTCGATGAAGGGGATGCCTTGGGCATCCCCAAGCTTAAACGCTTGAGTCTTCTTAAAATATGCAGGGATGAACCACGGGGCATCCCCAAGCTTAGACTTTTCATTCTTCTTGATCGTAGTATATCATCCTCCTCTCTTGACCCTTGAAAACTTCCTTCACACCAAACTTCAAGCAAACTCATTAGAGGGTTAGTGCATAATCAAAAATTCACATGTTCAGAGGTGACACAAACATTCTTTTCACTTGGACATTGCATAAAGCTACTGGACATTAATGGATCAAAGAAATGAATCCAACATAGCAAAGGAGGCAATGCGAAATAAAAGGCAGAATCTGTCAAAAACAGAACAGTCCGTAAAGGAATTTAAAGCTGGCACCAGACTTGCTCAAATGGAAAAACTCAAAACTAATGAAAGTTGCGTACATATCTGGGATCACGCTCGTAAATTGGCAGATTTTTGAATTTTCTACAGAGGCCTGTGCCCAGATTCGTGACAGACAGCAATGCTGTTTCTGCGCAGCGATCCAAAATATAACATCAACTTTGACATAGAAACTTTACTTGGCACAAAAACATGATAAGGAGAGGTTGCTACAGTAGTAAACAACTTCCAAGACTCAACAAAACAAAAATTGCTGTAGTAAAATAAACACATGGGTTATCTCCCAAGAAGTTCTTTCTTTATAGCCATTAAGATGGGCTCCAGTTTTAATGATGCACTCGCAAGAAATAGAAGTTGAAGCAAAAGAGAGCATCAAGAGGCAAATTCAAAACACATTTAAGTCTAACATGCTTCCTATGCATAGGAATCTTGTAAATAAACAAGTTTATGAAGAGCAAAGTAACAAGCATAGGAAGATAAAACAAGTGTAGATTCAAAAATTTCAGCACATAGAGAGGTGTTTTAGTAACATGAAATTTTTTACAACCATATTTTCCTCTCTCATAATAACTTTCAGTAGCATCATGAGCAAACTCAACAATATAACTATCACATAAAGCATTCTTATCATGAGTCTCATGCATAAAATAATTACTACTCCCAACATAAGCATAGTCATTCTTATTAATTGTAGTGGGAGCAAATTCAACAAAGTAGCTATCAAATATAGGAGGTATATTGTAATCATAATCAAATTTATCCTCCATAATAGGTGGTAACAAAAGACTACTATCATTATAATCATCATAAATGGGAGGCAAAGTATCATCAAAGTAAATTTTCTCCTCAATGCTTGGGGGACTAAAAATATCATGCTCATCAAAGCCAGCTTCCCCAAGCTTAGAATTTTCCATAGCATTAACAACAATGGTGTTCAAAGCATTCATATTAATATGTTCCATGGGTTTTTTAATTTTCGCATCAAACCATCCATGTCTTAAATCAGGAAATACAATAAAAAGGTCATTGTTGTCCATTATGCCTAACTAGTGTAAACAAGAAACCAAATGTCGCAATTGCAGAGTCTAAAGGAAATAGCTTCGAGTACACACACAATGGCGCGAGAAAAGTACTGGAACCAAGTATGAGTGCCTTTTACCTTTCCTCCCGCAACGCGCCGGAAAAGTGCTTGATGTCTACGGGTGCTTCTATTCTTGTAGACAGTGTTGGGCCTCCAAGAGCAGAGGTTTGTAGAACAAGCAAGTTTCCCTTAAGTGGATTACCCAAGGTTTATCGAACTCAGGGAGGAAGAGGTCAAAGATATCCCTCTCATGCAACCCTGCAACCACAAAGCAAGAAGTCTCTTGTGTCCCCAACACACCTAATAGGTGCACTAGTTCGGCGAAGAGATAGTGAAATACGGTGGTATGAATGAATATGAGAGTACGGTGCCAGAAAAGTGCTTGGCGCGTAGTTGACGATAGTAATATTGTAGGAAGTAAACATGCGGTAATGCAGACGTAGTAACGCAAAACATAACAAGCGGTGATAGCGGTATTTAGGAACAAGGCCTAGGGAATAGACTTTCACTAGTGGACACTCTCAACATTGATCACATAACAGAATAGATAAATGCATACTCTACACTTTTGTTGGATGATGAACACATTGCGTAGGATTACACGAACCCTCAATGCCGGAGTTAACAAGCTCCACAGTAATGCTCATATTTTAGTAACCTTTAGTGTAAGATAGATCAAAAGACTAAACCAAGTACTAGCATAGCATGCACACTGTCACCTTCATGCATATGTAGGAGGAATAGATCACATCAATATTATCATAGCAATAGTTAACTTCGCAATCTACAAGAGATCATGATCATAGCATAAACCAAGTACTAACACGGTGCACACACTGTCACCTTTACACACGTGCAGGAGGAATAGAACTACTTTAATAACTTTGCTAGAGTAGCACATAGATAGTAGTGATACAAAACTCATATGAATCTCAATCATGTAAAGCAGCTCATGAGATCATTGTATTGAAGTACATAGAGAGAGATTAACCACATAGCTACGGTACAGCCCGAGCCTCGATGGAGAACTACTCCTCCTCATGGGAGCGGTGATGAGATGGCGGTGGAGATGGCAGCGGTGTCGATGGAGAAGCCTTGGGCACTTCCCCGCTCGGCGGGTGCGGAACAGACTCTGTCCCCGGATCTTGGCTTCGCGATGACGGCGGCTGGAAGGTTTCTCGTATCGTGGCTTTTCGTAAGGGTTTCGATGGGGCTTTATATAGGCGAAAGGGCAGCGTCGGAGGGCGGGGCGACCACACCATAGGGTGGCGCGGGCCCAGCCCGGCCGCGCCACCCTATCATCTGGGCCCACAGGCCCCCTCGCGGCTCTCGGGTGTTCGGATGCTTCCGGGCAAAATAGGAACAGGCGTTGATTTCGTCCAATTCCGAGAATATTTCGTTACTAGGATTTCTGAAACCAAAAACAGAGGCGGCACTTCGACATCTTGTTAATAGGTTAGTTCCAGAAAATGCGTAAATACGACATATAATGTGCATAAAACATGTAGGTATCATCAATAATGTGGCATGGAACATAAGAAATTATCGATACGTTGGAGACGTATCACCCGCCGCTGCCGCTCACGGAGGAACGCCGCCGCTGTTTGAGTCTCGACGACCAAGTTGCGCCCAACGACTCGTCCTCAACGTGTACCTGTTGCGGAGGGGAAGCATTGTTCACAGCAACGCTCGTCACCGCCGTATCCACAGCCGCGGCCATACACCCACTCGTCCACGTCATTGTGCTTGATCCCGATGGAGGCCTCATCGTCACATCGCCGAACGCCCGAAGCCGCACTCGCCAGAACGCCGTGGCCAGCCGCCAGCGTCGGCAATGCGGGTGATCGCCAAGGAGATGAACAGCATGTTATCCTACATCGAGAATGATGTGGCGGTGCGTACATGTTCGTTCCTCTCGATTGCTATTCAGGAAAAATGGATCTCATCTCCCTCAAGGGCACTGCAATTTGTTTTGTGCCTTTAGACCTTAAATTTCAGCTTCTACTAGAGAAGTATCGATGGATACTGCTGCGAGGCCTCCGTCGGTGTCGGTGAGTTTCTACTGATGGAGGAAGGCCTCCGTCGGCGTCGGTGAGTTTCTACTGATGGAGGACATTCCTCTTGCCGGTGGTGGAGACAACACAACACATCTGACGAAGGACCACCGGCGTGGCAGTGGACATCACGGCAGCTTGAACGATACAAATACCCTCCAGTCAAACTCCCTGCTGTAATTCCCACGAGACACCAATCTTGGGATTGGATTGACACCAATCTTGGGATTGGGATTAATAATCAACATCCCAAGCTAATCTCGCTGCAAACTCCTTGCTCCATACTCCCATTCCCTATCCTCCAAGGTGCCAAATACGCTGGTAATAATTGATTTGTTATGAGGTTGTTTCTGAAACCATTTGTGTAGCACCTACTTCCGAGCTATAAACCCTGGTTTACTGAAATTATAACCATCAATTTTTGTTCATCTGAAACAGCAAATGCATATGGAGTTCAGGTTGGTTGGATCCTGAAAAGGTTAGTTGTGCATGATCCTATTTTCTAATGTACAAACTGCAGCTATTGAAAATGCCTTATTTCACTTCCCTCTGCTCATATATTTTTGGAGTGACCATAGGTTGTCGGAGGGACTAGGAGCAACTCATATGAGGCAATTGTTATATTGTGATCCAAATTTCCAAGAAGAGGCTAACTTCTGACGAGCGGAGCGAGGCTACGGATCGTTGCCACCGTCTATATATTTTCCCTGTAAGCCGCCGCTAGGGTTAAGATCGCATCATTGTACACCCACGGCGTTTGTAAACACCACCGAAATAGTGAAGTTTTGCTGGCTGGCGCCCGTGGTTTTTCCCTTGTGTGTTGCAAGGGTTTTCCACGTTAAAATCTCGTGTCCCCTGCAGTGTTTTACCTTTTCGTTCTTCGTTTATTGTGCATCTCGATTATAACAGCAATTTCTACAATAAGGAGCAGAGGGAAGTGAAATACGGCCTGGAAGTTAGTGTGAACTGAATATTTGAATATTGTGTTTGTGTCTGAATTTTTCCATCTACAGATTTCCCTCATATAATTATTTCTGGTATGCAACAAACTGAATCAAAGAGGGAGATGCTATTGTTAATTAGACCAATATATCCTACAGATTATAACCAAGGTTACTTCCCCAGTCATTTATTATTGCATGATCATATTTTCTAATGTACATTTTTGGATATGAATATACATTGGCATGCATTGTAGGACACTCATTGTAGGATTGACCAAGACGAGGCCTATTTGAGGTATATTAAACCACACAGGCAATAGAAAGTGGCTTCTTTTGATGTATTTGGATCTTCTACCCGTGCATCTTTTAATATATCTGCAGTTAATATAATTTTGTGTTCTGCTATAAAGTGCATAGAGTTCTCTTGTATAAGCAAATCGCAGTGGTCACAATAAATGTGTTACTTAAGCAGCATTCATGTTTTCGGCTGAAATCCTTTTGGCAAGAATTGTCCTAATATTTTTGCGGACTAAATGAAGTTTAAATTTCTACAGTTTCTAATGAAATTAGATGCACCATTATTTAGTGAGTATGAGAGCTCAGCTCGGCGCTTTCAGATTTAGACTTCCCACAAGTTAGTGCAGTATAAAGCTAGGCAATTGGTTAACTTTACATTATGAATTCATAAACTACAACCTGGGAAGTTTGGGGCAACAGTTGCAATATCAATTATATAATTGGTTAACTTTAGTATATACATTATATCATATTCAATGATACTTTTTTGGGGCAACATGTTGTTTCTAACTCACTTTCAGTTACCAGTGAGGTACTTGCACAAGTGACAAGTGGATCTGCTTTTTTTCTTGATAATTGTGGCAAGAGCTGATGTTCAAGTAACAAAAAGATTAGGTTGAACTTTCTCTGGTTTTTTAGAAATATATAGTGACCTCTAAATATATGAGATTTTTTTAAGTTTCGCTGACATTATTATTCAGAAATAATCCATGCTGAAGATCACTACATAAATGTGTTCACTACATACAAGTGGGAATTTATCTTAATGTTAAACGCTTCAATGTGTTTGCTTATCCTTGCCGAAACAGAACTGCATCAAGTTTGTATCATGGGTTGGATCGAAGATGGACACTCTGAAAGCCAGGTCAACCTGACCCATCTTCTACGTGTTTGGATCGAAGATTGTCTTTTTTACCGCGTCGATGGTTCAGGTTAGTATATGCACATCTGATCCTTCTCATGGCTTGTTTGATATCTCACTCAAACCTGAGGTGCACATGTTCTTCCCCTTTTCTCCAGCGTGATTTGGCCGATCTGTGTTCGGGAGAGAGGTTGGGGGCAAAACTGGTCCGGGATGTCCATGCTGGGATGTTACTTTGATTCATTGACCTTTTGTTATTCAGTTCCTTTTTCCGTTTCTAGCGAGCTGGTTTATCCCGTTATGCGGGAGGTTTTGCTACTATCTGAAGGCATCGTATATTGCATGATTTAGTACTTAGGCCTTTTTAAATTTCTACGGTTTAGTGACTTGAATGATTTTAGGCAATGATGCATGTTCTTTAATTTTCCTAGCCAAACAATTTTTTTCCACTTTTTATTTGATCATAAGCATCCTGTCTCTTCCTTTGTGTGGCTGATGCCTGCTTACATACGTTAAACTTCATAGGAGATAACAACGAAGCAGTGGTGGAGCACAATTTTCCATATGGGGTTGCGTCCAAGAAGAGCATGAAGTACAAGGTATCACTGAATTTCTTGGGCCTTTAGTTGATGTACCATTGTGCCACGAGTGCTAACTAGGAACAGACTAGCGATGCTTGGAGTACGCTTGTGTGTGTCCATCAGAAGTCAGAACACATGTGGAGGGAGGGTGAGGCTCCAGTCCATTGTGACCTCACTGATGGAGTTCGACCACTAAAGGCCCCTGATGCTCTGCGTGGTGAGTTTTTTTATGGTTGCACTGTGGGTGTTCTTCCTAGGGATGCCTTGTCGGTTTATGCCGCTGATTCGTCCTGGTTTCCACAGCGAGTAAAATGCATGAACGGTCAACACACTTGTAGGTGGGGCTCAATTTAGTCACCGTACATTGGGAATACAATGTCATGGTAATTAAGACGCTGCGGTGTTTTTTTAGGGTAAAAAAACCACGGCTCGACATAGCTTCGCATCGTGCGCGATGGATTTTTCCATCCGCATGCCTCTCCTTGCGGCCCCTGATCCCGTCGATCTAAGAGGAGGAGGGAGGTAAGAGGTAAGGGTGAAGTGATTAATGAAGCTTCTTGAGGACTCCATGGTAGGGAGCAACTAGGGATGATAAAAAAGTTTGAAGAAAAGATGAACATAAGAGAAAGGCTTCTTGATGCTGACGGAGTTCATCAGGGTTTGTCAAGTTGAAACTTGTACTGAGCTTCACTTGTAACTTGTATTGATGAGCTTCAGTAATGCAGATGGTTTTTAAGATTGGGTACAGATTCTGATACCCTCTAATTCTATAACATATCACTTACAACCATCGTTAGCACAATGCATCCAACCTAAGATGAGTGTTTTGGTTGAAAAACATCTACTAAATCACCCGTTCCCAATGACTAAGATTGTTGTTGCTTATATAAAACTTGAACCATCTGTCGTTAACTTGTTCACTTTTCTCATAGTGATTTAGGCTAGCCCTGTGGTTTCTGAATTAGTTTTTGTATTGATGACATCCGAAGTGGCAATACTTTCACGAGCTTATAATTTGGTACTACTGGTAACCAAGTTGTGGTATGTACCTTGTTGTTTTTGTTAAAAATATAGATGTAAAGATATATATGTTAAACATATAGATGTAAAATAAATCAACCAAAAGGAAAGGTTGTTGAGTTGGCAGCTATGACATCCCAGAACACAGGTGTGGGACTGTAACAAGAAGATTTAGAACTTGGAACCACGCAGAAGCACAACAATGATGTCTTGTTATTATGTTCAGTATTATCATGTTGTAGTACATGATGACATCCCTGATTTGTTTTGAAGTTTTAAAATAAGTTGAGAATTATATATGCATTGAGAAATGAAATTTAAGTACCCGTGGCAACGCACGGGCATTTGTACTAGTAAATCTAACAGCATACAACCTCTGAACTTCAAACTTTTCAATTCATTGCAACATTAGAGAAACAATGTGGGAAATATAGTTCAAGATTTTTATGACATTTTTTTTAAATGAGCGTTACCTCTGCATCTACACCCAAAAATGCATACAACCTTGATTTATTTCATTTAAAATAATCATACAAACTGAAGCCGCCAAACCATGTGAAAAAACACCACAAAATAACACAAAGATAGAGAATCAAACTCAGCCTTATGCCCGGTCACTGTTATCGCCAGCTCCCCGGCAAATGATGAATCTATATAGAGTTTTAAGCCTACTCTTTGACTATGAAATCCCTCGTCACATGCTATATCTAGCAATTATTATGTCCATTATGCATGATACTTGTTTCCATCCATTTCTATGTGATATTTGCACCACTAGTAGTTGTAGGATTTTAGTACTTTTCCGTAGTTGCACCACTAGTAGTCTTTCGTGTGTGTGTGGGTGGATTTTCTGGACATTTATGAACAAAGCACGAAGAAAGGAGCCAAGTTGAGGCAATATGAAGGAGTTACAGACACCAAAACTTAACCATTTGAAGGATGAAAAGAGTGAAATTTTTCTATCACAAGATAAGAAATATCCAGAACCATCGTTTTTTCTATTCAAATTATTTAAGTATATGTGGATGATGTTATGAACTAGAATCCTACGATTATATGTTTGTTCAATGTGTATTTTATTCATATTATTATCTTACTGATTAGAGATGTATAGTTCATTGGTGTAGTTGGAGACATCCGACTCTTTGAAGTCTAGAGCACACATGATATAGCTAGATATTTTAATTTGAGTTTGTAAAGATAATGGTATTTGAGGAACTGTCAAACATATAGTAAATTATGAACGTTACTAGAGGAAGTCATCACCTATACACCACATTGCATGGGGAATCATTACATTAATTCTCTCTCGCTTGTTTACCGTTTTAGTATTTTATTTCAATTTTGGTTTACTTTCAACTCGTCTTTAATTTTTGTTTGCAGTGCTTAGTTATAAATCCTCTCTTAAATCATAGAAAACCCCATAACAACTTATAGAATATGATATTTCTAAACCACGGGTTTGATGCATAACATGGAAGCATATTGTGGCAACATAATTGCACGGAATAGTTGTTTCCAAGTATTGGAGAAAAGATTTTTCGTGGGACAATATACTTGGAGAGATACTTCCCGTGAAAGTACTATGATGCCATATAAAATCATAGGATATCAGGAAAGCAAACCTTAGAGATAGGGTCTCATGCGCACGCTCTTGCAGTCACCTCAATCAGGTTCCACCAACCGAGCTCCAGGATAAAAGTGGAAGCGATGATTCTCGCTAGTTCTTCCATCGACACCGCCGCGACCCTAAACAGCATCCCCGCCATGCGGGAGTCCATAAAATCACGCCTGACATGGAGAGCTTTTTGAACCACGCCGCTAAGACTCGTCGTCATTGACGCAGGTGCAACATCACCCCACCTTGGTCACCACCTCCTAGGAATTCAAACCATCCACTTGCCGTTAATATTTTCATGACATTAAAAAAGCACTATGTGTTTTTTTAAATTTAAGTTTTTGTCAATTTTAAATTGCGGAAACAAATCCCACTATTTTCACAGATTTTAGTTTTAATGTTTTAGTGACATGGAAAGTTTCAAATTCATATATTATATAGTTAGAGGGATACAAAAAAACTCAAATAAAGTGTGGGGGTGTAGGAGTTATGGTGCTCACTCATAATTAACTTCTCCAATAATTTTCTTTGTTCCCTTTAAAGAGAGAGGCTTTTTGGCACACGGAGAGAATATATATGCTCCCGGTTTGTGAAACGAGTTGTTAAAATTCTAACAAACATTTCATGTGGACATGAGAACAATCTATATGCTCCGAAAGTCATTTCACGAAAAACGATGTTTTTTATGTCGTGTGTAAAAATACAAATTTTGGTGTTAAAAAAGCTTTTCACGTGACAATTCTTTAAAAAAAATTCACAAAACACAAAAAATGTTAGGTTTCCGTTAAATTAGGTGTGCGGCAGGGAGTATATATACCCAAGATCAAAAGTGAATTTCTGCCTCTTAAAGAACTACGAAAATTATTTCGCACAACCTTAAAGATCGTCTCTTCCTCCTCTCCCCACGCTCTTCCTCTCAAATTCACAAAGCCGACAACGAACCTAAAGTTTGGGGAGAGGGTACACCGAAGCAATCCTCAAAGTTTGGAGGCCCCTCAATCCTGACAAACAAGGTATCTATGCCAGCAACAACGTGAGAACTGTAGAGGATTGGTAAGACTGAGATATTCGAGTACTTATTTGATATTTGTATGAATTATTTGGTCACCCTGTTCATGCAGTCTTTTATCGAGCGTGAATGTAGTGTGCGTGATTCATTTTAAGGGTGCAGCACATGATATAATGGCTACGTGGGTTAGCACATTTTGTTTATCGATATAATGGCATTCTTGTTACAAATGTTTCCATGCTCCTAAATTTAAAATGTGATTAATACGAAACTGTAAAAGACGTAACGATCAGAATACATCTTGTACAATAGACAAAAACTGACTTATTTTTCTTACTAAAAGGTCATATCTCAAGACCAAAAATCTTTTTTCATGTTTCCCCATCCTCTAGTTCAGCAAATGTCCTAGGTTAATAATGCATTGCTAAGGTAGCACAATTCACTACTAGAAAAAGGCTTAGTTGTAGGATCACTACCAGTGGTGCACCATGCTAATGGTGCGCCATTGATAGGAATAGATGCGCCACTGCTATTACATTACCAATGGTGCATCTGGTGAGGTAGTGCACCACTACTATGTGTGGCCATGGTTTGACCACCCACACACTTACCAATGGCGTACCTATGCTTGGTGCGTCATTGGTAAGTGTGGGGTTGGGATATAGACGGGCTAGGGTTACCACTGGCGCATCACATATAGGTGCGTCACTGCTACCTTAAATAGCATTGGCACGTCTATATGTGGCGCCACTGGTAGCTCCTTGCCAAAATTCTGCCCATGCACCCCGTGGATCGCCTTTCTAGTTTTCAAAAGAATAAAAAATTGATAAAAAAATTCAAAAAATAATATCCTTCGAGATATCCACGTGTTATGTCATCTAGTTGCAAAGGAAATTAACAAATATTAATTGGACTTTTTTTTTGCAAAATGCGCCATTTATAGGTAAAACGGCTTTTTTGGTTGCATACGACCTCCAATGAAAATCTTTTCTATATGAAAATATATTTGCATGAAATTTTACATCCAAATTCAACGACCTATGGTTGTTTAGACAATTTTTAGATTCCCCAAACTCAATAAGGAAACAAGATTTTGTTCAAGTTTCAGTTTTCAGGCAAACAAATTCGGAAAAAGTTAGCACTGGCGCACCAAGCTAGTGGTGCGCCGATGCTAACCTTCCCGCCTCCAAATTTCGAAATGGCCGGCCACCACCTACCCCCACTACCATCTTATCCACCTCTCTCCTCCCTCCTCCACAGATTCCTCTCCTCCTCCAACCTCTCATCCTCCTCCTCCTCCTCCTCGTCCAACGTCTGCCCCTTCCTCTCCTCCACTCCGGCAACCCTCCCTACTATCCGGCCTCCACTCCGGCGACCCACCCTCCTCTCCTCCAAGAACTCCACCTCCCTCCTCCCTCCTCCCCCTCCCTCCTCCATTCTCCATGCTCTTCTCTCCTAACCATATATTTCCTCTCCTACCTCTCTTCTCGATCCTCCAACCTCTCCCATGGGAAAACAAAAACGAGAAAAAAATGGTGTAGATGAACGGGAAAAATAATTCGGAAAACAAAAACAAGCAAAAAATCAAACAAAAAATTGCGAAACATATGGTGCTAGATCTAGATCAGGATCTAGATCCGGATCCAAATTTCTAAATTTTACTATTGGCGCACCCCAAAGAGCTAGTAGTGGCGCACCTGGAGGGTCTACCAGTTTTGGCGCACCTAAATGTTAGCGGTGGCGTAGTGCACCACTGGTACTTGGATTACGAGTGGCACACCACATGGTAACAAAAACATGTGCACCACGCCTTTTTTCTTGTAGTGATTGTACGTGTCCTAAGAGGAATTATAATCTCAGGAACAGATATTTCAAGTATTTTTCGTAGAATCGTAGAAAAAATAATACATGTGATTGTATGTCAATTCTACAAAGATGAAGACCATTAAAGATGTTTTTTACTCGAGGAATTTCCACGGGACACCGTTCTTAATTGTTCGATGCAATACATGTAGTAGTACTAAAAGAACCATACATGGTAAAATAAATGACAGATCCGGTGGATAAGCATAATTTAGGGGCAACGCTGGGCGTCGGTCGGTTGATAGCAAGCCAGAAAATCAGTTGTCCTCCACGCCCTCCGATCAGGATCCGACGTCTAAAATCAACCGTGATGCGAATTTTGTGTTTTACCCCTAGTTTTCGGAAACTCAACCCGCGGTCCTTACTTTCCCTAGTTAAACCTAAAAGGTACATCTCTTTGGACCTGACCTTTTTAGTATTTACAATAAAAATGCCATTCTACGACAGATCCGAATTATACTGAGTATTACAACAAAATCTCTCGGTCTGTTTACAAAAAATATATATTATTACAACAAAATCTTCACAACAATTTTGAAAAAGTAATATTCTAAAATGTGGTTAAATAACAATTATTTTCTATAGGTTGGTTTACAACAAAAATTGACAGCAATTACAATAAAAAATCAAAAGCTATAACAACAAAAAACATGTGTTCATGGCTGTGAAAATTTGGTTAAAAATAACATATTTTATATATATCAAATTACAACAAAATCACCAGCTATTTTTACCAAAAATTACTAGCGATTACAACAAAATAATTTATAGCAAACATCCAGGTAAACATTACAACATCTCTGACATGCTTTCTCTATAACTTTTATACGTATTTGTTACAAAACTAACGAACATATACAACATCTCTACGAAAAAAAGTATCCATGATAAAACTATTACACCAAAAAATCACAAATAATTACAACAAAACGTCATGCGTTTACAACATATCAAGAAACACACATTTTCGTAACATATCACTTAGAAAAATCTTACAAATTATGTTGTCTGATTTTACAACAAATTCTTATCTAATTGTTACAAATCTAGAAACAACACTGTAGATTTCTTTTAAAAAGTAAGCAACACACCAGATTTGGGCCGAAAAATCAGGCCCATATAGGGCCGTGGGAGCGAGCGAAGACGATCGCTCGCTGGCGAGCGATCGGTCGCCGGATCGGCAGGGTTTTCCATAATTTAGCAGCAGCTAGCTTGTCTGCTACTTTATGGACGATACATACGCGGGGAACAACATGGGGAGACTACTGCTTTTTTGGTTTGAACCGTGGGGAGACCAATCTTGACGGATACTCTTGTTCGGCCGCAAAAAGAAGAAGAAAAATGCTTTTATTGGAAAAACACTAGCTTAGTGTTTTGGACAGAACACTCTCAGTTTTAATGTGATTGATTTTATGGACGGTTTTGATATAAGGGAACATTTTATGACTAAAAATCAATTTCTTCTAAAGTAAGGGAACAAACTATGCCAGAGTAAACTAGACCTCAAATGTTGAAAATACCCAGCGGCTGAGGGGTACTGTGTTGATCCCGCCTACAATAGAAGGCCAAGAAAGCATGTTTTCGGTTTCATAAAATTTCGAGCTAGATCATGCATGTACATATATATAATTAATTAATCTTGATTCTTATGCGTACACAATTTCAGGGAAACATATTTATGTACATGGCATTCACAAAAAAGTCAATTTACATAACTTGCATAGTAAAATCCCGTAGCTTGGACTGTTCATCCAATACTTTGTCTTTTTTACCAAGTTACATACGTACTTTTGAATTTAAGTATTTAACTTAGGACGCACATACCCTACATCCTCTACATGCAAATTTTTATTTCGTTTTTGTCAATTGTATTTAATATTTATTTTGAATTAACTGTTCATATGGGATCAGGAGTATCCCCTACCCACAAAATTCATTTTGCTGACATGTCAGCATTCTCACTTCTGATATCTTCAAGTCTTGCCACCAAAAACCTTTCACGACTGAAAGACCACAACATGAAATTGCTGCCAATCCATGCAGCAAAGTTACATGAATGGATGGAGGCCCAGATCAACTAGATACGATGGAAAGACATAACGACCATTTTATTTAGCTTTTTTCGAAATGGGGAATTAAAACCCGGCTTCTGCATCATGATGATACACGCGAATTTTTATTAAAACGTCTTAAATAGTTAGTATTACAACTCAATCATCTCCTACAGTTGATACAAGAATCAACCAGCGAAACAAAAAGAACATAGTCTCAAAACACATCATTGTAGCCTCCTAGTATGACGCCAGCCAGCCCGACACAAGATATCCTGAGCGACCGTCTGGAGCCTTGTGCAATCCAGAAACCATGGCATCCCGCTGTCCCTCCGGCGAAAGGATAACCTACAAGAAGTGAAAAGATTGTTTTTTGTTAAAAATAATATCATTTCTTACCCTCCAAATAGATTAACATAAAGCAGAAACCTCAATTCGGATGAAAGCTTTAGATTGTATATCTACTCCATTTAACCAATTACCAAACATATTCGTAATATTGGTTGGAGGTGGAAGATTAAAAATGAAATTGACCGTGCGCCAAAGAAGTTTAGCTAAGGGACAATCAATAAACAGATGTTCGGCTATTTCCTGTTCTCCACAGAAAACACATTTCGTACTTTGGAGACCCATGTAAAGATATACCGACTCTTTTAGTGAAATTTAAGAGGCTTAGTTCTCGAGCGATCGGCTGCCCTGGACAATGTGGTGGGAATGAGATGCTGTAAGATGAGAGTTATTTCTTGATTGAGAGGGGCACAGATGAGTGGGCTAGTTAAATTCCACATGTCACTCCCTGGTCTGGCTAATTAATGAAACAATTTTACTTTCGTTACTACAGAGGGCTTGTGGTCTCAACATGAGATGTAAAGGTTGCTTAAAGCCAGCCCATAGGCGGAAGAGAATCCAAAAGTTTTGTTTTGATGTGACTAGCCTCAAGGGCCGATCATTTCTGCCTCCACTACATGCACACATATATTGGTTATAAGTCGTGCCCTTGCAAAAATCACCGGAATGTTGGTCCTTGAGTGGTGTTGGAATGAGAAACAAAAGTTACGATCGTCGAACAGAAAACGGCAAGAAGAGAAAGAAGTAATCGATGCAAAATATAGGTCTGTATGAGAACCCGCCACATTAAACCATCCTTGGCATGTTACAAGGTACATTGTAGACTTGTAGTCCCTCCGTTTTTATGAGGAAGTCGTATCACACCAAAAATATATTGTTGAAAACATCTTTCAAATATGGATTTAATGGTATACTTTGTTGGAATATTAGGCAATTTCCGAGTGAGATTAATCACCGAAAGCAACATTACAGATGCACAAACATACTTAACCACGCACATCAGACTAAGCACATGCATCAGATCTGAACATGGAACAAGTAGCAGTGCAAGGTAGGAGAGGAAAAGCACGTACATCGCGACCGGGAAGGTCTCCAAGCAACAACACCACCACCATGGGTATTGTTGATGTCGCCCATGGTGTAGTCGGATCTGTCGATGAAGCAGCCGATCCGTCGAAGAAGAGCACGAACGAAAACGACGTCGCGCGAGACGCTCCCCAAAACCTTATCGCCGTCTCCGGTGCAGGATCTCAACGGACGGAGTTTCGGAGCCTGCTCTCCCGGACTTGCACGCAGTCGCCGGGATGGGGAAGACTAGAGAGCGCGCAGCAAAAGGAACTTCTTCGTGAGAGAGATGAACTGTAGCGTATGAGACTCCAGATCTGATCCGTCTCTTGGTATAGCCTGGGAGGAGAGCCGACCGCGTTGACGCGTAGGAAGGGACACGCGGCGAGCATGCACATGCGGCCGACACGTACCCAACACGGTTGGTGCACCAAGCAAAATTTAGGCTTCCTTGAGTGTGTCTCGAACTCGAACTCGAGTCACGAAACGCGACGTGCGTGCGTGACGAGACGAGGCGGGCGGGCGGAGGAGGAGGAGTGCGCGAGGGCTCCTTCTATTCTCACTCACTTGGAATGACTAGAACAGCAGCCCTTATATACCACTCCAACTCTCTTCCAACTAGCAATGTGGGGCTAAACTTTGTCCCCCAAGGCTGTCCCAAGCTGCCAACGTGATGGGCCTTGAGATTTCAGGAATTGTAGACTACATGGGCTGCCTTTGGGCTGCAGCCCATCTACATTCAACAATCCCCCACCAGATCTCATATGCACATCGGATGACTCATTAGTTCCATTTACTGTTTAATATACCTGCACTTCGGTGGAGACTGTTAAGTTGAACTTCCACTTAGGCAAGGTGCTACGCTTGACTACAAGAACAATGGACTATGCCTTGAATTGTCGTCTTTGTGCAGCAAGTTTCGCTCAATGCCGGCACGGTACTAGGCTACCATAGCCTTCCCCTCGGGTGGAGCTTATAAGTCATACTCCTCGGCCCTTCATGAGCTTACTAGAGATTCACCCAAATCTCCCACACTATGACCAGTAGTGTCGCTCGTATAGGTGTGTTCTTCAAAAGATCGCCGTAGGACGGCGTCTTCGCTCATCAAGAGCCGCTCCGAACACATTAAGACATTGTCAACCTGCCTTACAGTATGAGAGAATTGCATCTGCAGCGGAGTGGGAGTATTAAATTTTCTCTCAACTCGTTACTCCGGTTTGTTTTCCCAGGTCCTACTTCACGGAATTACCGATCACATAGGTTGGGTTACCCCCTCGGCAACTCAAGTGGGTCTCAAACCCATCTCCATTGATGCAAGGTCTATCATATTTCTTGATAGTCCTTTTGTGAAAGGATCTGCCAGATTTTTAGCACTTTGGACATAATCCAATGCTATCACTCCGGAGTTCTTCAGTTTTCTGACAGACTTCAATCTCCTCTTGATATGTTTGGAACTTTTCATATTATCCTTAGAACTTTTCACTTTGACAATCACAGTTTGATTATCACAGTTCATGAGGATGGCCGGTATTGGTTTTTCAACCATAGGCAAGTCCATCAAGAGCTCACGAAGCCATTCCGCTTCGACAGTTGTATCTAATGTTGTGAGTTCTGCTTCCATAGTTGACCTCATTAAGATGGTCTGCTTGCAAGACTTCCAGGAAACAGCGCCACCACCAAGAGTGAAAACATATCCACTTGTGGCTTTCATTTTAGCATCAGAAATCCAATTGGAATCACTATACCCTTCCAATCCTCTTGGATACCCGGTATAATGAATTCCATAACTCATGGTTCCCTTTAGATAGCGCATCACTCTCTCAAGAGCATGCCAATGATCATCTCCCGGGTTGGCCACAAACCGGCTAAGCTTGCACACAGCAAACGAGATATCAGCCTCGTAGCGCAAGCTAAATACATGAGTGAACCAATGATTTGAGAGTATCTCAATTGATCTTTAGTTGCCTTTTCATTCTTTCGAAGCAAGACACTAGGATCATAAGGTGTGAGAGAAGATTTGCAATCAGCATAGCCAAATCTGCTCAACACCTTCTCAACATAATGAGATTGCACAAGTGTAATCCCATTATTCTCATCTCTCGGTAACTTGATGTTTAATATAACATCGGCTTCTCCAAGATCTTTCATCTCGAAACATTGAGATAAGAAGGTTTTACCTCCTCAATCACTTTGAGGCTTGTCCCAAAATTAGTATGTCATCCACATACAGGCATAGGACAACTCCCTCACCCCCACCATGGCGGTAGTACACACATTTGTCGGCTTCATTGACAACAAAGCCCACAGATGTCAAAGTTCTTTCAAACTTCTCATGCCATTGTTTGGGTGCTTGTTTAAGGCCATACAGAGATTTCTTTAATTTACACACCTTTCTTTCTTGACCTTTAGTACGAAACCATCAGGCTGTTCCATGTAAATTTCCTCGTCCAACTCTCCATTTAGGAAAGCCGTCTTAACGTCCATTTGATGAACGAGAAGACCGTGTGAGGCAGCCAATGACAGTAGTACACGAATGGTGGTCAATCTCGCCACAGGTGAGTAGGTATCGAAGAAATCTTCGCCTTCCTTTTGGGTATAGCCTTTGGCTACAAGCGAGCTTTGTACTTCTCAATAGTACCATCAGCTGAAGCTTCTTCTTAAATACCCATTTACATCCTACAGGTTTGCACCCATAAGGACGCTCAGTTAACTCCCACGTTCCATTAGCTAAGATGGAATCCATCTCGCTTTGAACCGCTTCCTTCCAGTAGTCTGCATCAGGAGATGCGAGAGCTTCGAAATGGTAGTGGGAGTATCATCCACAAGATACACAATGAAATCATTACCAAAGACTTTGCAGTCCTTTGTCTCTTACTCCTCGTGGGAGCTTCATTGTCATCTTCATCAGAATCTGAACTCTCATCATCAGATTCCTCATCAGACTCCATAGGAGTTTCATGTATTGGATCAGATTCCCAACTAGACATGCCATGCATATCTCTCATAGGAAATATATCCTCAAAGAATGTAGCATCTCTTGATTCAAAGATGGTGCCAACATTCATGTCGTCCACTCAGATTTCACCACAAGAAATCTATAAGCAATGCTATGTGAAGCATAGCCAAGAAAGACACAGTCCACGGTTTTTGGTCCAAGCTTTCGCTTTTTGGTGATTGGCAAATTCACTTTAGCCAAACAACCCCAAGTTCGTAGGTATGAGAGTGTTGGTCTTTTCTTTTCCCACTCCTCATAAGGAGTAATCTCTTTATTCTTGGTTGGAACACGGTTTAGGACATGACATGAAGTCAATATAGCCTCCCCCCACCATTCCTTGGATAAACCCGAAACATCTAACATGGCGTTAACCAAATTTAGAGTACGGGTTTCCGCAATCCCATTGGATTGTAGGAGTGGGAGGCGTCCTCTCATGGATTATACCATGTTCACAGAATAAATTGAACTCATTAGAAAAGTACTCTCCACCACGATCGGACCGAATCCTTTTTATCTTTCTTTCAAGTTGATTCTCAACTCTAGCTTATAGATTTAAAAGAAATCAAGAGCCACATATTTAGTTTTCAGGAGATATACATAACGGTACCTAGTGGAATCATCAATCAAAGTCATGAAATATTTCTTTCCACCTCTTGTCAACTCACCATTCATCTCATGATAGATCGAATGTATAAGCTCTAGTGTGCCAAGTTTCTTTCCTTCGCGGGCTTGTGAGGCTTGAGGCTGCTGCACTTACACAAGCATGGCATAGAGCCTTTGACAAGGTGAATTGAATTAAACTCATATCAGCAAGCCGCATCATACAACCAAAATTAACATGACAAAGTGTGAATGCCAAACATTAGTTTCATTAACACTAGTGCTTACATGGTTCACAACATTATCACGAAGTCCTTAGAAGCGCAACATTCCCTCACATTCATATCCCTTTCCAACAAAATTCCATACTTAGACAGTACAACTTTGTTGGACTCAAACACCAACTTAAACCCATCTTTCATAAGAAGGAGCCACTAACGAGATTCTTTCTTGATAAGAGGGACATGCGTTCTTGGCCTGCCGATCTTTTCAGTAAACTTGAATCTGCCAACACACGAACAACAGCATGTAACCCATTCCCCATCATTCTTGAGGAACCTCGTGCATTAAGAAGTAAGCATGGAGATGTCACATGAACATTGGCACCCGTATCAACCACCATTAGGTGGGCTAAAACACGAAAGAACATTAGATAATATATTCCCACCACCTGTGGTTCCTTCCTCGTTTGTTGTTGTGTGTGAAGTTGGTTTCATCCAGCTTGTTCACCTTTGCGTTGTGGACAGCGTTGGCCAACCCGTCTGCCGCACCCAGCAGGATCTTTCTTCTCCGTTTTCCCTTCTTCTTGAAGTTGGTAGTTGGAGACTCTTGTTCCTGGACTTGTGGGCATTTTACGCACGTGTTGCGCGTGAACGTCCCTCAGTTCCTCGGTGTGTGTCTTGCCCTCGCCTTCTCCTCAACATCCAGAGCCCATGATATTCTCAGAGAACTCATGCCTCTGATGTTTCAGAAGTGGCAAGTTCCTCCATGAAGGGAAGCTTAGCGACAATGCATCCCACGACAAACTTGTGCACACACTTGAGAGCTCAAGTTCTTTACCATGATCTGTATCTCATGTTTCTACTGATGGGTTCTCAACCATGCGTAGTCACTGGTTTCCTGCAGGTTCACCTCGCCATCGGCGACACCAAACTTGGCGTCATTGCATCCCAGTTCTTCCCATTTCGTGCGGTAAGCATCAACAACTTGTCTCCAAGCACACTGAGGGCGGCACCACAAAATTCGGTGGCATCAGGCGTCTCTTTGCGGACTTCGGGATCTGTCCGCAACTGGCGCCTAGCGGTGAGCCCAAGAGGGTCTTATTCAACTCTTGAAATGAGATCCCGTAAGCGGCTGGTTCGTGGCTGAAACCGACGGTGAAATTGCCTAAGCATAAGTTTTGGATTGTTGGAATATTAGGCAATTTCCGAGTGAGATTAATCACCGAAAAGCAACATTACAGATGCACAAACATACTTAACCGCACATCAGACTAAGCACATGCATCAGATCGAACATGGAACAAGTAGCAGTGCAAGGTAGGAGAGAAAAGCACGTACATCGCGACGGGAAGGTCGCACCAGCGTCGCACCACCACCATGGGTATTGTTGATGTCGCCCATGGTGTAGTCGGATCCGTCGATGAAGCAGCCGATCCGTCGAAAGAGCACAAACGATGCGGCGATCGCGCGAGGCATCCCCAAAACCTTGTCGCCGTCTCCGGTGCGGGATCTCAACAGGACGAGTTTGAACTGCTCTCAGGCCATGTTGTGCGCAAATCGTGGGATGGGGAAGACTAAAGCGCAACAAAAGGAACTTCGAGAGAGAGATGGTTCGTATGAGACTCCAGATCTGATCCGTCTCCCATTCTTCAGGAAGCCGACCGCGTTGACAACGTGAAGCCGGGAACACGACATGCAGGCGACACGTACCATGGTTGGCACCAAACAAAATTTAGGCTTCTTGAGTGTGTCTCGAACTCGAACTGGAGTCACGAAACGCGACGTGCGTGTGTGGGAGAGATGTGAAGGGGCGGGCGGAGGAGGAAAGTGCGAGGCTCCTTCTATTCTCACTCACAGAGTAGTAGAACAGCAGCCCTTATCCTCCAAACTCTCTTCCAACTAGCAATGTGAGTAAAGCTTTGTCACGAGGAACATAAAACTCTGCCAATGATGGGTGCAGTTAAAGGAACTGTGAGCTACATGAGGCTGCCTATGGACTGCAGCCATCTGCATTCAACATACTTTTGGTGACTTTTAATTCATGTTTTGATGTTCAAATTGTTAGTCAAAATTCTACCTCGAAATGCATGGTGGTCATTTTGGAAGGTCCCAAACAAAAAATACTTATACCCTGTAGATGTGCAAATGACATATGTACCGCCATCCATGAATAAACGTAAACATGCGTTACAAAGGAAAAACGTAGTTATTCACGTACATGCGAACCATGCAGCTACACGAGACATATATGATAATTAACTATACTATAGCAAGATTGCTTACATTCTAGAGCCGAGAAATAAAACCAATCAACAACTTTGATCGATTCTCTCATTGCATGGGCGGCACATATATGAAATGCGAGGTGGAAAGCTAGCCGGTCATCCTGAACGAGCTCAGCAGCGCCTCCTTGATTACAGCAATGTCGCGCAGCACGACCTTGTGGTAGAACGCCGCCAGCGCCGCGCCGCTGAACGGCCCGACCCAGAAGATCCACTGCAGTTCAAAACATGCACCGGATCTCTTTAATCCCCATTGGAACAGCAAAATGTACGTAGGTAAATACGTTTGATTAGTGGTGCATGGATGATCTCACGTGCTGCTTCCACGTTTTGTGTTGGTTGTAAAGCACGGCGGCGCCCAGGCTCCTCGCCGGGTTGATGCCCGTGCCGGTGATCGGTATGGTCGCCAGGTGCACCACGAACACCGCTAGACCGATCGGCAGGGCCGCCACCAACTGCAAGAAGTAGAACAGATCATGTACAGGTCAGAGGCAGCCCTTGTTAATTACGAAAAGCTTGTGTGCGATCATCGATGGTGGACGACGCGCGTACGTACCGGGACGAAGGCGTCCCGCGCGGTGCGCTTGGGGTCGGTGGCGGAAAAGACGGTGTAGACGAGCACGAACGTGCCAAAGATCTCGGCGCCGAGGGCCGCTCCGAGCGAGTAGCCCCCGGCCACCGAGTTTGCGCCGCCGCCGAGGGAGTTATAGGGGTGCTTCATGATCCCCTTCACGATGCCCACGCCGCAGATGGCACCGAGGCACTGCGCCACCATGTATAGCACGGTGCGCACCAGCGTCACCTTGCCGGCGAGGAATAGCGCGAAGGACACCGCCGGGTTGATGTGCCCGCCCGAGACGCCGCTGGTGGAGTAGACGAGGACGGAGACGGTGGCGCCGAAGGACCAGGCAACGCCGAGGTACCCGACACCGATGCACCTGTCGTCGGGGCCGGAGGACTGAAACTTGTACCCGATGACAGTGGCGATGCTCACATAGACGAGGATGAGCGACGCCGTGAACTCGCCGATGAGAGCGCGGTAGAGGGACCACTCTGACAGCTCGCTCGTGTCCAGCGGCTTGACCGCCGGGGGATCCCAGTACGGCACCCTCTGGACGATAATATCTGTGATCTCTTCTTCCACGGGGGGCACAAGCTCCTTGGTCGACATGGTCGGGTTTTTGTTCACTTCTTGCGTACGGGGCTAGTATTAGTGCGATACCAGGAACATCAAGCCAAGAGAAGAGGCTTAAATAGGGATCGCAGTGACGTGCTTGCAGAGCATGGTGGGAGACGTTATCTAGTTGGAACCCACCCACTTGTCTCGGAGCTTTGGCGCACAGATTCCAGTTGCCAATTATGTCAATTGGATTTTAGTTCAATATCTGCCGTTTATTTCTCTTCTTTGTCGAGTGTTTATTTCTTTGTCGACATAGAATAGCTATTTCTCAGACGACAATTATAGCCGTCCCAGGAATATTTTGGGAAAATGTGATGGGCAAACTTGCCTGCGGAAGTGCCCTGGTGCGACAGGCGTAAGTGCCAGAGTAACTTCCGTGTGGTCCCAACAAATTTTTTCTTTTGTTTTTCAACAGAGCACCGCCGATCATATTTAATGGACTATCAAGATCATAGCGCGCCAGCGCATGTAATTCTAATGTTCGCCCAATTTCTTGTCCATGTCTTTTTATATCTTGCCATACAATGATCTCAATGATTGAGACCGGATGGATTCGCAACACTCTGTTAAGAGATAATATTCTCCTTCCGTTCCATTCTGTAGTAACATAGTTTTTTGCACAGAAATTAGCACAACATTGTTACACAAGACCTAAATTAACGATTTGAGATCAGAGAAAATGAAATGGTAACCCTAATTAACATAACAAATCCCACAAATCTCTGATTGACTCTCCTGCACAAGCAGGTTATATTAAGGAAATAAAAACATTGCTTACTAAATCAAGGAATCATTGGGGTCATGCATTAGAATCTCAATTAATTGTTTCCTTTTTGTATGGATTTTTTCATCTTGTAGAGGAAGTGGTGAAAAAAGGCCATTAAACCTTATATTCTGAAACAATGCCAAAAATCTATGGCATTATAGAAAGGAACGGAGAGAGTATCTCCACTATTTTTGTTTACCATTCTTTCTGCATTTAGTTAAATCAAACTTTATAGAATTTGATAAAATACGTATGCAAAAATATCAAGATCCGAATGGGAAACCCTATCTTTTGGAGTCCCAATCCATATTTATGGAAATTCCTCCTCTTGGCAGATCCAAGGAGGGGAGTTCTCCACACAAGTTCCATCTCCGAGGAAGAAAGGGCAAAGGAGCCACATTCCCTAGGGGCGCCGACGCCACCGTCGCCCTCTTGGTCGTCGCTTGCCGCGACGTGGTCGCCCATACCCGCCGCCGCCATCTCCGTCACCTAGGAGCTGCACTTATTCATCAAAAACTTCATCATAGTAGTTTTCCATGTTTCTGAGGGCATAAGATGGATTGGCTAAGATTTATATATGCCGGTCAAGTTGTCTCGTCCCCGCCAGCTCCACCATATCCCGGAGGTATAGGTTCTTTCTCATGTTTTTTTGTTTAAGTCGACCACAAATCCGATGTGTAACACAGTTAACAAAGCTGTATCTATTAGAATATTGTGTTAGAACCAGTGAGTTTTGTTTTTTTAATCACTACAACGGTTAGCAAGGCCGGCTTCATTAGAATATTGTTAATCATGGATGTTGTGTCATCTGATGTGTAAGGTACCATGTTCTATATGTTATGTTGTATGCAATGCCAAATCTACTCTTTGCTAGGGGATGCACGAAGTTCTATCTAGATTAAAATACTTTGTTAAATAGTAGCATGTTTCACCACTTATGTCATTGTGTATTGTTTGATGTGTAAGTTCATGCGTATATCATAGCTTCACATGATCCATTGTGTAAGCACAACTAATTTCATGTGTTAGATCTACACATTACTATTTTTTCAATCTATTTTCTATAGTTAACTATAGCTATCATCCTATAACATGGATTGTGTTTTGGCGACACTGCATAAGAAGTTGATTGGCTGATTAGGGCCAATGGTGTATCATGTTTCACTCTGAATCAGTAAGACCCCAAATTATTTTTTCTTAACCAATTTAAGTCTAGCTATCATGTGTTTGGCTTGCTCATATTCTAACTCCAACGATTTGTTTGTGAAGTTTGTTTTGGATGAGATACCAACATCTTGTCATAACGATTGCAAACCGTCGCCATTGCAATATTTTGGTGCACTGCATAAGGCATGTTTTTAGTTAAGAGTGCTTTATGCAGTGTTGCTAGAATATCACAGAGGTAACAAGAAGATCACTAAAGGTTCTCAATGAAGGTTGACAATTTGTAATGGTCTATTGCATGGATACAACGACGTAACCAAGAACTATTTTTTTTGTAGAACTCTTGTTTCTATAGCTAGCAATTAATCTATGTCAAAATTTTTGCTGTAACTGTGTAATATAAATGTGTAATTCAGTGCATGTAGTATACACAGACTTTATGCTTTATTAACATAGTTCACTGTTTGTGAAAATATACAATTGTTGTATCATATTTACATTATTCTGAATTTACAATGATCTACCCCTGTAACTCTGCAGAACAAGAAAACACTGTTTTGTTGTATTTTCACTTTCAGAACCTATCTTAGATCAACTGAGCTAGATTTGAGGACATCATTTTTCAAAAAAGAAAAGCCACAGAGCATAGGACCTCACCGAGGCCCTTGAGAGCCAAAAACAAATTGCCCACTAGGCGGTGGAAACAATGACCACAAATGTGAGAGGTGTAATATTTTTTGATAAAATAAATTAATAGAACTGCTGAGAAAGAAGACATGTGAAGCGGTTTGATATGAGATTCAACATAAACCTATGTAGTTCAGTGTTGGTATTAGGTAAATAAATCTGGGTAATAAACTCAGGTAATAATAATTTTGTGTTATTTAATCTCACTTGAAACAAAGACAACTGGTTATTTTGTTTAGATATAAAAGTTATTGAGACAGTTAGTCCATTGCTTTGGCTTCTTTAGCTGCAGATAATCTTTAATAGTTTGGCCAAGTGTTGTGGTGAACCTGTTGCTGTGCACTGCCCCTGCATAGCATCCACAGCAAAGAAAATGTGAGCTATACAGCACAAAACTTTGGGATCTGCTCCTGTTTTGGTTTTATGTGAGGGAGTTTTGGAGTTTCTATATCTGCAGCACAATTGACCTTAAATAATGATGCACATTCCCTAGACATGAGTGAGTGCTCTTATAGTGGCGGTCACATGATACCATAGAAGAACCCTTTACAACAATGTCAAATGTTATGCTTCTCAACATGGTTCCACTGCCATCATGACTTCCCATAACTCTCAAAGACTAACATGAGGCCTGGACATCATGCTGGATCACAATCAGAGAACAGTATGCAGCACATTGAATGCTCAATGTCTGGTTCATAAACCTTAATTCAATGGTTTCCTCAACATCAACTAAGAGGTAAATCAACATGTGAGAAAGTTTCTTATGGACTGAATAGTATCAACTAAAATCTATTGTGAAAGAATGGCGTGGGCTGTGGTGATAGTGTTACTAGTGGGCTGAGATGGTATAGTGACAGTGATCAGAATGATCTGACTCCAAACGATGGCATTGGCAGTGATTCCCATCAGGAAAATTTTCCACAGCAGATTCCCAAAACACGGAGAACTTTTCTTTCTCCAGTTCTCCACCCAGCGTGACGACAGAATATTTCTGTTGCTCCCCAATCTTCAGGTTTATGGGAGAGTTGCAAAATCACGAGAACCTCACGTCACGGAGTGTGTACAACAGACCATGCTAGGTGGCTCAGGGATGAGCCGCGCTAAAGGTGGTGGAGCACCCACCTCCATGCCCTCTAAGCCTCTTTGGCTTCCTTAGTCTCCAGCAATAGATTTGTATATTTCCCGATTATTGTTACCCTATAAATGTGAATTCAAACAGTTCCTTTCCAGCAGAATCACAGCTCACGACGTTGTTCTCAATAATCATCATGCACCAAGGCAGAGAACAAGAAATCATCTTACATTCTTAGGAATTCCATTACATCTGCGGACAATGGAGATGCGCCTGAAGTCATAAGCCTCACTCGTCCAGCACAGATGCAGCATTACCAAGCGTGTTCAGCCAACTGGGACCAGGTTTGTGGGTGAAAAACATGATAAACAAAATATGGACCAGCATCTCATACCTGGCCCCAGTCATTACTAAACATCGTCTTCTTATGTAATTAACACAGCTGAGGCTAGGGCATAATAAGCTAGAAATCCATGAAGTCATTGATGGCAAACACACGTTCTTGATTAGAAGACAGTGCATACTATTATACTTATCTTTGACGAGTCACATATTGGGATTTGTTGAGAAATCATGTAATCTCATTACAATCTCTTACAATCATAGATAGCTTTGGATTTATATTCATTCAGATAAATGCTGATACAAAGAAAGAAAAAGGAGGATTGATATGTCAACACCCATAAATAGTTGGATCTCAACAATAAGTAACATGAGGTGCAGGAAATAGTTAGATCTTGACTCAACATAAAAAAAAAAAAGAACCATGAGAGGAAGCAAGATTATATGTGCTGAGCTTTTTTAAAATGCAATGAGTGTTGAAAAAATATATATTTGAGAGGTAGCCACATGTCTATGTAACAGACTACACATGACTGGAACAATCTATCATGTTTCATACTAGTGCATCAAAGCGTCTATGCCATTCTCATTCACACCATTATTTAGGATCTCACCAGTACATATCAGAACATGTTTATTATTTTATATTTTGTTTGATTATTCAGCACTTTGCTCTTTTGCAAAATGGGGACTTACATTTGTCACTAATAGAATTATATGGTAAAAATCTGAAGCCTCCATCATATCATGAAATAAGAACAAAATATCTCAAGCTAGAAGTCCAGAGAACAATGAAACTTGTTGCCGAAATAAAATACTAAGCTGATCAACAAGAAAGGTTGGTGTTTTGAATCAAGCATGAGAGCTGATCCAGCATTCTCTGATGTGGTGTCAGAAGCCAGGTGAGAAGGTGTTGCCGATAGTCTGAAGAAGACCAACATGCCTGCAACTAATTCTCACCCTTCCAATTAGAATTGTGTCTGTTCTGGTTTGTTATGTAATTTTGGTGAAGTTAAGTCCTGTTGTTGCCGAGAACACAAACAAAAAAAGAAACAAGTTGGGCTCAATCCGGAAAATCTTAATAAGTTAATCGGGTGCGTGTTCAGCTCTTCCGATGGGAGTAGCCCCCGAGGCTATGCTCGAGTACATGTAATCGAGGATAGGCTCAAAAATCATGCACACAAAAAAAATTTAAATAAATATAAAAACTTACTTGTGCTCCTAGACGTTGTTCCTTGTATCGGGTGCACGGTCATCGTCAAAGGAAGATACTTCACCTTGCAACTATCTGTGATACTGACTCCTAAGAAAAATAATAAATAAAAATATAATAATAACAAATACACGACACTCCTAAAACTTAGAACAGCCAAGAGATTTATGACAAATATTGATTGAAATCTCATGTTGGCAGCTCCTGCCCATCATTGTTGTTGTAGGAACAACAGATAAAGGATTAACATCATGCCTACAGATTGCAGACCTAGTTTGCTAGAAATGATGAAAAATAGTCTGAGTTCCAGTGAAAAGATACTGGCGATTATGAAAACTAAGAGTTATATTGTGGATGATTGAGTCCTTTCTTTTATATAAACTCCCCATACCTGGGAGGTGGGCGAGGGGTTTCAGTTTGTGCCATTCTGGAGTGAGACGGTTTCGCTGTCCATGGATGTGAATACTGCTTCCTATTAACTCTTTTTCCTTAATATATCTGGACTCTTCTGATCTCTTCTTCTTGAGATGCAGTGAAGGCATTGGGTGTTGATTTTATCTTTGTGACCCATTTGGGATACTATGTGTTATTGAGATTTTGTGATCTCATGATCCAGAAATCTATTGTTTATTTTATTAAAACTTTCATTATATTATTACATAAAATTCTATATTATCTTGAGATGTAATGGTAGTTGGGACTCATTCTTGGGCGTTGAATTGTTCAGCACACTCAGTGGCAATCCACCAGCCTACTTCAATATCAGTCCTGAGACATGAGTCTGCGGAATCTTGCGGTGCCAAACCATGGTGCAGCTTAAGATATTACCATTCTAACAAAGTCAGGTCAATTGTAAATTTCTTGTCATTGATTTTCTTAATATATTGATGGGATAAAATGTGAGCAGTCTTTGGCGTGCCCTTCCAGTGAAACAGTCCCAGAAATTCTGCCTTGCCCATTGCAGCATTCAAGAGTGATGCCTTTGAGATTGAGAATATCATGTATTGATGCTTTTACTTTGATACTTTGTTGCTAAATCCTCTTTGTATGACTTATTTTGTCTTCAGTGAGATATATGTGAGTCTTGTTCAACGCTTTCTCATACATTATTATGATAAAATTCCTTCAGACTGTGAAACAGGCGTTAAATTAAAGATGCTCAGAAGTTTCCATTCAAAACTTGTGCTTAGTGTGGCTCCACAGGTCTAAATCATCGTTGCACATATATTTATAATCTTTTCTGACAGTTTTATATATTTACAGTTGACCGTCTCAGATGAAATAACCAGGACTATGAACAAATGCACATTTGATGTGACTCTATATCTCTCTTGTCTTTAAAAATTTTCTTTGATATTGTTCTTTGACAAAAACATGTTGATCTAAAGCAATAAGAGATCTTTCTGCGTTGTCGATAAACTTTCAAAACCTCATTCACTCGAAACTTTTATTTTGACGACGTCATTGGTGATGATAACCACACGATCTCATATTTGGAAACTGACCATTACCACTTGTTTAGCTGCCTTGTGGGTCCCAATTCTTGATCTGACGACACGTCGTGCCAGTGGGGGACACATGTTCTCCCCTTTTTCTGGCCCGTTCTGTAACCTCGTCGATGTAAAAATACTTTTTTACCCTCGTCTCTCCATGGCTTCTCCATCTCCTCCACACTTTCCAACCAACGGTTATTACTCAATCCGATTCTATAAACCTTTCTTCAGCCCTCGGTTCACTCCTTTCGCTTGCGCCTTTGTTTGTTCTCTGCAAAAATCTCCCCTGCTTCCAATTCTCTTCGATCTTATGCTTTGAGGCATTGCTTTCGAGTGCCATTGAGTGCCACTAGCGCACGCGTCTCTGTATCTGATGCTCGAGTCCAAGATGGCTGGCTGAAGATCTTGAGTGGGAGAGATCTAAAATCTCCAACCAAGACCTCAACATGATGAAGAAGCTTGGCACGATGAAGAAAAGAAGAACCCATCCGCTTTCCCAGCGAAGGAAGCTACCCCAACCCTCCAATGGAGTATCGGGTTAGTTTCGTTGATCCTCATCCCGCGGCCTTCTGCCCAATTCACACTGATTCCTCTATGGCCTTCTTTTGTTTATGGGATTCAACTACACCGGTTGACCCCCAATTCCATCCTCCATATTTCCATTTTAATTACTCTCTGCGGAATGTTTCCTTGGAGTCCCTCCTAATTGGGCTCTTTGAGCATTTTTGCTCTTGCAATGCCTCCCTTAACGCCGCTTATAACATGGCGGTGTTGTTATTTAATGTCCGAACTGACGTTGAATACTTCGACGTCAAATTTCTTGTTTGTCCAAGGGTGGCGCAAAAAGTGGCTCTACATTCACGAAAGAAAGTGCCAACTCTGTGGAACACAACATAATCCCCCTCGACGGAAATGCCAAAATTCCGTCTTGCTTGTGTGGATGTTGAAGCTTCCGAAGAAGATAAAAAGGCGAAAGAAGCACTTATGTCTCGTATTGATCAACTTCAAATACTCGAGGCCAAGAGCTATCTGGTGTTCAAATCCTGCCTACTTTCTTAGAATTAGAGTGCAGCCTCTTCGGGCTCGCAAAAAATCCCCTTTGGACATATCCTGGTGGAAACGGCGCCAATAGGCTCTCCAGTGATCTTTACGCAAAGGAAGAAGCTGATTTGAAGAATTTCCCGTTTAAACAAGAAAGATCATGTTCCCTTCCTCCTGTCGCGTGGAACCATACAGCTCCACCAATCCTCTCCCCGAGGGCTTGTCTTTCTGAATTTTTATCTTGTTCCAAATGTTCCATGTATCTTACTATTGATATCCGCTAATTTTTCTTTTGTCGCTATTTTTTTTTGCAGAACTTCATCCTACTATGGCTTCTCTTCCTCCCCTTCCTGAGGATGGAGAGTTGAAGAACAAGCTATCGTTGCAGAAGACAATCAAGGTTCTTCCTCTTCATGAAAGTGAAGTCGCGGTTCTCACAAATCTGCGGCTTCCCATGAGAAAGAGAAGCCAGCCAGTCGACGCAATCCCTTCCACCTGCCTGGTTCCCCAAAGAACAAAAGGAAAAGGGATGACGCCCAAGCTTCCGGCCTTCAAACCCGAAGAAACTGTTCCTTCTCATCCGAAGTCAGCTTATGATCCATACCTCGAAACTCTCATCAGTTCGTAAGTACCATCTCCCTGTTTTTTTTATTTTATTTTTTTTTTACTTTGAAGATTTTTTGTCTATCTTGCCTTTATATTGTCAACTTGTACTCATAGTGATGATGAAGAAGTGGTGCCAGCTTCCAATGGCTACTCAAACGAGTACGTCACATACATTAATCGCCTCGGAAACGCCAGTAGAAGGGGAAGAAACGTCGCCTCCTCGACAAAATGTCGGCAACTGCGACTCCTCCGTCAACCCCTTGTCCCTTCACCAAAAAGGGCAAGGGTTGAAATAGTCGGAGCCTACTCTTCCGTCGAGTAGCTCTTCTAACCCTCTTGGATGATGTAAGTTTGTCGATATCTATGTTTCCTCTATTTTGCTTTTTTCACGCCTTCGCTCTTTTTTTTTTTTTTTTTTTTATACCGATGTTTCTCTTGCCTTGTTCTTTTTTGACATCCTATGATCAAGGACCTTATTCGCATCGGATCCCAATTCATTGGGTACCGTGAATATGCCAACAAGGCTGAAGGTGACGACCTTTACACTTGCCGTTCTTTCTAACTATTGCTCCTGTTGTTTGTCGCAATTTTTGATCTTTTCCTCTCCTTTCTTTTTTATTTCGACAGAGAAACTTGCAGAGGCCAATAATCGTGCCGACACACTTGTTCAAAAACTGGAACAAAGTGAGGCGGCCCGCCAAAAGCGAACTTGTTGCTAGCGAAGCCAAAACCGAGGCTGATGAGGCCAAAGCAAAAGTCGCTAATGTCGAAGAACTGAGAAAAGACTTGGGGATGCTGAATCTGCTTTAAACGAGCAGAAAACTGCCCAAGCTGCTCGTGAAGAGGGGATCCTCAAGCGTCTGAAGTCACAAATTCGACGTACTGAAAGTAATATTATCGATCCCTTCTATTTTTAGTGGACTTCCTGTTTCTTGGTTGTTGATTGATGTTTTGTCTCCTGCGGCAGCCCAAACAAACCAAGGTTTTGATCTGGAGAATCCCGTCGATGATCCTCTCCTTGACACACTTTCTTATAGGGGCTTCATGGGTCCGAGATTGAAGTGAGAAGCGTGTCAAATGCTAATACGGGATTATGCAATATTTGTTCCTACTTCTTCTAGAAGAAAGGAGCCCCAGAGCTTTCCCTTGCTCTGCTTAAAGCTTCAATTCATCGGAGGAACCACAGAGTGCGAAGATGCGCCGAAAAACATGAAGGTTCTTTAGCCAGAAAGCAGCATTGCTCTAGTTGCGGCAGCCAGCAGTTTGTTGATTGGGTGGTTGCGATACCGATCAAATAGAGCAATCGAGTGGAGGTCGCGATTAAGGCAGCCAAACCCAACACGAAGAAAATCTTGGCATATCTCGGGATCAAGCCATCTTCGACTTCCAGCTCATCAAGGCCGGAGGTCTAGTTCCATATTCTTTTGCTTTGTTTTTAGTTTACCTCCTCCTTTTGGTGTTGTCGCCATAGTGCTCTTGGCTATGATTAGGTCTTCTAGAGATCCTTATTTTGTAATAGACATGTATATATTTATGAGAATGAATGGAAGTCGAACTTTGTCTCAGTGATTGATATCGACGTTTTTCTATTTTTCAGTTGATTTTTGACAACTATACGTCGATTCCTGGTCCTTCCGAAGTTTTTCCTTCGTCCTTTCGAAGAAGTCTTCTATCCCTGTTAACCTTGTTGATGATTCTTTGAGTAAGGATCTGACAGAGGAATTGAAAGAACTTCGAGTACAACTCCAGTCCGTGAAGAAGCAATCGCTTATGCTTATGGAGCAATCTCGAGAGTCTTCGAAAAGGAGAAAATTGCATGCCAACAAGCTCAAAGCTGCCATCGCTGAAAAGGACTACTGTATTGCTGTTGTGAGGCTGCTAAGCTACGTCTCGGGAAAATTCGATGCTTGACTACTAATAGATGCTAGCTTGGATATGGCAGGTATGCTTCATTATCTTTGTCATGCTTCTTCTTTTTCTTTGCTGCTTGCCTCCTTATTACCCACTGACTTGTTTTAATAAACAATAGGTGCTTTTTTGGATACTGCAACGAAGATGAACGTGTCGAAGCTCGTTCAATGTTCTTCTTCGGCTTGCACGTGAACATGGGTCGACTTTTTGGGGCACACCCGAACGGACTCGCCAAATCGTGAGATTTCAAGATCGTGCGCTTCGGGTTCGCGAGTATCTTGACTTGTACAAGGACTTTGTCTCTGGTTTTTGGTACCATGTTTCCTCGCAATAAGATGCCAGAGACCCTTCTGCGTTGATGGACAAATTTAGAGATGCTCCTCGCATCCACGGCTTTGTACGAGCCCAACTAGCTGCTGGCGCAAGGTTTGCGATGATCATGATAAAAATTTGCTACCCGAAGTTAGACGTAGGGCAAGTTGTCCCAAAGTGCTTGGAGAAGATGTCGAAGAAGAAAAAAACTTCGGCAAATATGATGACATTGTTACTCATGTTGGCGAAGATATGATGGATGAACTTCTCAGGATGGATTCCGAATTCTTCGTGAAGGGTAGCTACGCTGAGCATAGTACTCGCGTTGTAAATAACGAGCGCTTAACCATAGACAATATATTGGGAAATCCTTGAAGTCGAACTTGTTCCGAAATTTGTATCCTGTATAGACGAGCTATATTGTAAAGTCATTATATATTTTTATTTTTATCGCCAAGCCCCCGGCGTTTTGATTGCCATATTTTTTGTTTATTATAATGCGAGGTTGTCCCAAGGCAAGATAATATACATGTGTGTACTATTTTGTGCGGGTGCAAGCCCCGAGCTTTTTGTTGATCACTATTTGTCGACATCTCTTTTTTATTTTGGCGAGGTATTTTTACCAAGGCAAGATGCTTCTTTTGCGTTCATCGACGCTACGTATATATATATTGTATCATTTGGGGGAGTTCCTGATCCCGTCGAGAAAAAGATATATAATTCCACTATCTTTATTATATTGCAGCACCGCGAGCCGCCTCATTAAAACCTTCTGCCCCACTCGGTGCCCCGAAAAAGGAAAAGAGTGCGTCGAAAACTCGCGGGCGTTTCGGTACATTGTATGTTTACGGAGGAGACTATATTTCGGCATCTAAGCCTGAGCTGTGCCACATTCCGGGATTTGGCTCGGCAATCCTGTCTTCTTGTCTTTGATTACGTATGCTCCTCCTTCGATTACTTGTGACGATGTAAGGTCCAAGCCATGGTGACTCGAGTTTTTCGTGACTTTTTTGGTTGAGTCACGAACTAAGTCGCCAACTTGAAAAGACCTCGGGCGCAATCGTCGACTGTGGTAGTTCTTCAGATCCGTTGATATTTGGCGACTCGTGACGGGACTTCGTCTCGAGCCGTCAAGTGCATCGACATCGTCCTCCAAGGTTTTTCTCGAGGTTTCTTCATCATATTCAGTGACTCTTGGAGAATCATGCTCTATTTCTATTGGCAGGACTGCTTCGGCTCCATGGACCGAAAAACGGCGTTTCTGTGTCGCCGTATTTGGTGTTGTTCGGATACTCCACAAAACACTTGGCAACTCCTCCGGCCAAGTATGCCTAGCTTTTCCGGTGGGCCTAAGGCGCTTTTTGATGCCATTGCAGATGATGCCGTTAGCCTTCTCGACTTGTCCATTAGTCGAGGATGCGCAACAGACATAAAACTCAATTTAATGCCCACTTCTGCGCAATGCGCTTTGAACTCCTTGGACGTAAAATTGCTGCCGTTGTCTGTCACAATACGTGAGGAACTCCAAATCGAAGACGATGCTTTTCACAAACTTAATCGCCGACGCGCCGTCCGGTGAATTTATCGGCTTTGCTTCTATCCACTTTGTAAATTTGTCGACCGCGACAAGCATATACTCGTAACCTCCTGGCGAAGCTTTATGTAGTTTACCACCATATCAAGACCCCATTGAGCAAGGGCCAAGGCAGTGGGATTGGCATAAGTTCCGCGGCAGGAGAGTGGGGTTTGGCGGCAAATCTTTGGCACGCGTCGCAGTTCTCACTATTTCCTTCGCGTCCTCGATTGCTTGACTTAATAGAATCCTGCCTCGAAGGCCTTAGCGCAATAGCTCTGCTGCTCGCGTGGTGCCCGCATATCCCTCGTGCACATCTTTTAGGATGGTTCTTCCTTCTTCGTGACGCATCTCTTGCATGGCCGAAATACTTTGTTTGTACAACTCCCCTTTTATCACAGTGAAAGCTTTTGATCTCTGATTATTCGCCTTGCTTCAAGCTGGATCGTCGGGTATTGTTTTCCTTAGAATATATGATACGTAGGCTGCATCCATGGAATTTGCACCATCATGACTAGCTCTTGCTCTTCTTCTTCTTCTCTTGTCTTTGTGATACTCGAGGGTTTCTCTTTCTTCTCCTTCTTTGTTTTTCTTGGCTTTGTTGATCTTTCGCTATCTCTTCCCAAAACACGCCTGGAGGAATCGCGAGACACTGCGACCCGATGTTTGCAGAACGTCGGCTTCATCGTTGCTCATCCCGCGATGTGATTTACCTCGCATCCATCGAATAGCTTCTCCGGCTCATTGTACACCTCTTTATATGCTATCATACTTTCGTTGACGCTTCGCATTGGTTCATGACTTGCTGTGCCACCAATTGTGAGTCGCCAAAAATTTTCAGTCGGGTTGCACCACAAGCTTTCGCCATCTTCATCCCGTGTATGAGAGCTTCATATTTCGCTTCATTGTTAGACGCGTTTGGGAACGTCATCGAGAACATACTTCAACTTGTCGCCTTCGGGTGATACTAATATCACGCTTGCTCCAGCCTTCCAATCTTTTGGATCCATCAAAATTCATGGTCCAAGTTCTCGATAAATCTGGGGGTCCGTGTTTTGCCCATCCACTCTTGCAATGAAATCTGGTAAGACCTGCGATTTTATTGCTTTTCTTTTTCATACGTGATGTCCAGGGGAAAGTTCTATTCCCCAAAGGGAGACACGACCCGTAGCCCAGGTTGTTCGCATATTTGACAAGGAGCCTCGTTGACCACTATTATCGGGTGCGAAAAATAGTGTCGCAATTTTCTTCTTGTCGTGAATCTCCATATGCCGTTTCGATATTGCGGGTACCGCTGTTTTGATGGCGACGATGCCCGATGAAATATACGCTGAACTCCATGAAGCTTGCCTTCTTCTTCTCTTTCGACTACTAAGGCCGTGCTGACCACCTGCGGTGTGGCTGCAATGTACAAGAGGAGAGGTTCTTTCTCTTTTGGCGCCACCAATATCGGTGGTGTCGAAATTGCTCGCTTGAGGTTCTCGAAGGCTCTGTCTGCTTCCTCGTTCCATTGAAATTTTTCCCCTTGTTTGATTAATGCATAGAACGCGTGCCTTTTCTCCTAACTGGCGACAGATACGCAAAGCTGGACTCGCCCCGTTAACTGTTGTATCTCTTTGAGCTTTGTTGGCTTTCTCATAGTGACGATGGCTTGTATTTTTCGGGATTAGCTTCAATCCCCTTGCCGATACTAGGAACCCGAGAAGTTCTCCTGCGGGAACTCCAAAGAGCACTTTGTCGGGTTCAGCTTGAGCGCAGAACTTGTCGAGGTTGTCGAAGGTTTCCTTTAAATCTTCGATCAAAGTCGATCTTTCTTTGATGTTATTACGACATCGTCGATGTAGACTTGTACATTTTTTCCAATCTGTGTTGCTAGGCACTTCGCATCATCCGCTGATATGTTGCTCCCGCGTTTTTCAGACCAAAGGGCATTGTTTTGTAGCAAAACACGCCATAATGTGTGATGAACGCTGTCTTGGCTTCATCTTCTTCTTTTAGTCTTATCTGGTTATAACCAGAATATGCGTCGTGAAGGAAAGACGTTCGCCGCCGTGGAGTCGATGATTTGATCGATCCTTGGGAGGAAAGTGATCCTTGGGACAATGTTTGTTGAGACCCGTGAAGTCGACGCACATGCGAAGGACTATTGTGTGTTTTCGGCACCATCACCGGGTTAGCTACCCATGTGGCTTCTGTAGATATTTCTACGATGAAACCAGCATCTTTGAGTCGATCTATTTACGATAACATGGCTTTGCGGCTAGGTTCTGAAAAACGCCGCAAAGGCTGCTTGACTGTCGTGCGAGAGGATCCAAATTGAGGTAGTGCTCGGCAAGTTCCCTACCTGGCATGTCAGCTGGACACCATGCAAAGATTCTCCAGTGCTCACGGAGGAACTCGACGAGCGCGCTTTCCTATGCGACATCCATGTTTGCGGCAATGGACGTCGTTTTCTTAGGATCTATCGGGTGGATCTGCCTCTTTTGAATCCTTGTTTGTGTTGAAAGTCGGCTCCTTAGAAGATCTTCCTACCTCTGGCAGCACATCATAATCAGTGAACCTTGGCGCCGCATATTCTGCTTGCATCCCGAAAGTTTCTGACAGTCGATGAAAATCTTTGTCGCATTTATCGGATAACGCAAAGCTTCCTTTGATTGTGATAGGTCCCTTGGGCCTGGGCAACCTCCACAACAAATATGTATAATGCGGCACTGCCATGAACCTAGCATATGCTGGTCGTCCCAACAAGGCGTGATATTGCGACGGGAAATCCACCACTTCGAACTCCAAATTCTCTATCTGTAGTTTTCTCGGGTTCCAAGCTGAACGTCGAGTTGATCTTGCCCAAAGGGTAACTTGGCTTCTCGGTGTAATCCGTGGAAACGTGTGCGTTGGTTTCAAGTTTGCTAGGGATATGTTCATCTTCCTCAATGTATCTGCATACATGAGGTTTAAGCTGCTGCCGCCATCTATGAAGACTCTCGACACATCAAAACCAGCGATTACTGCGGGTAAGATGAGTGCTGATTGTCCTGGTCGAGGAACTTGCTGGGATGGTCTGCGATTGTGAAGCCGATGTCTTGCCCCGACCAATTTAGGTACTCTGTTGGTGGAGGCATCTTCTCTGCCATGAACACTTGTCGCGAGATTACCTTCTTGATGGCCCAGCTTTCTGAATCATCGAGACCGCACCATTAGAGTTGGGGTCAACATATGGAGGTGGGTGTGGTGCTGCGCTATTCTGAGCTGGTGTCGATTTTCGTCGGTAATTATGGGAGGAGGTGGAAGATGGATCTCGCTCCTTGGCTCCCGAGGGTTTCTGTTATTTGCTTGGGCATTTGCAATTCTGCGGCTCGCATTGCCTGAAATGAGTCTTTCGGAGATGTCTGCCTCTTTCCATTGTTGTCGAGTAAAAGTGCATTTGATACGGGCCGTTCATCATCTCCTCGGGAGATACGTAAGGTCTTTGAATCCTTGGTCCACTATTTTGCTGTTGCCGCGAAAATCACCTCTATTGTCGCCTTGTTGCTCGTTGCTCCTTTGATAATCATCTCGACTATTTCCTCGGGATTTGAAAACCAGCCGATATATGGCCGGGAGCATCGTTGTTGTAGACCTGGCGAGAAAATCGCCTTCTATTTTGATAATTTCGACCACGATCCTCTTCTGGCGACCTGTGCTTGTTGTATATTGCATCTTCTCCATCGCCCATTTATTAGCTATCTCCATGAGTGCTGATATGGTCTTAGGGTTAGTTCTCCCTAAGTCCTCGATGAAATCTGCTCGGCGGACTCCTGCCACGAACGCATCTATGCTCTCTCGTCAGATATGTCCTCTGCCGAGTTTTTAATAATGTTCCACCGTATATATTTCCTCATCGACTCGTCGTGTTTTTGTCGACACGCCCTCAACTCTTCCAACAACGCAGGTTTCTTGCAGGTGGATCGGAAGTTTTCACGAAGATGTTCTCAAAGTTATCCCAGCTGTCGATGGAATTTAGGGGGAGTTTCTTTATCCAAGATCTTGCGGCACCGCTCAGGTGGACTTGAATACTTTGCATAGCTGTTGCTCTGGTTCCTCCTACCAGCTTTACCATCTCGAGATAATCCACGAGCATCCTCGGGATCTTGCAGGCCGTCGAACTTCTTGAAATTCTCGGGTAACTTGAACCCTTTCGGTACTCGAGTTTTGCGAACTCTTCTCGTAAAGCATGGGAGTCCACACATATCTTCATCGGCAAGCTCTGGCGAGTGCGACGCTCCCTTCTTTCTTGTCGTGCTCTGTCCACCCTTACTTGGACTGTTGTGTCTCTTGCCCCACTTGTTCTTGGTGGGTCTTGAGCTGCTGCGGTGTGTCGTGGACTATTTTGCCTAGGATTTTCTTCGGGAGGCGTTGTTGCAAACGCTGTTCCCATAACTCCTACTCCAGCCATTGCCATATTGAACAATGGTTCTCTCGGGTCTCCGGGAGGTGGTCTGGATGCGAGGATGTAAGCTTGTGTTGCCATGTAACCTGCCTCTGGCGTTTTGGGATGATATTTCCCCGTTCGTCGATCGACATAAAGGACATGTCGAGATTTTGGATTATACTTCCTCTTTCTGCCTCGGGTATGTTTTGCAGCCGAGACATTGCTCTCCTCCGAGCTTCTCTGTGACTATCTCCCGTAGTTCCTGAAAGGCGACTTAACTCGCGGCGTCTGATGCGAAGCGCTTCTTTCCTCCTATTCGGGGATCTGTCTGTTTTCTAACTCTCTGCTTACTCGAGCAAGTCTATATTGATATGCTTGAAGTTCTTGTACAGTAGCAGTGGTGGTCATAGGTTCTGAACCATCCATGGCTTTCGCAGCCCTATCCCACGCTTCTTGCGGGAGCTGTACTCTTGCGCGAGTTGAGGATCCAGGATATTTAGTGCCTAAGCCATGTCTGAGATCGGCGGGATCGACGTATGGATTTCCCAATTCGTCGAAAGCCTCTGACGTTTGCGGGTCTGATGTGCCTGCCCCTTCTACCACATAGATCTGATGATATTTTGCGCATTGATTTTTATCGGGATTGGTGACACCATCATATAGAGTGGTGAAGACCTTTCCGATGGCAGCAGACTTGTCGATGAAGTTGAAGTGTCGACGCTGTCGGAGTCGCTGCTTATAAAGGAGTCCGCAGACGACTCGAAGGATGTGTTGCTGAAGATCTTGGCGAGCTTTCCGCTTGCCTTGTTGTCGATGAAGTATGGCGACAAAAACTCCTCGTCACTCGACGAAAAGTTAGAATCGACCGCTGAAAATTCCGACGAGATCGGAACTTCGAGACGGTAGGATCCTTCCTTGTTGATGCCAAATCGGAATTCTCCGAACGTCATGATGATGGGCTCCTCCAGATAAGCACATGCATCCATAGGGCGGGTGAGGAATAAAATTGAATAGATCGTTTTTCCCTTGTTACCTCGATCCATCGCGTTGCTTTGACGATGTCGAAGATCTGACGTGCCATCGAGATCAGCTCCTTTCAACCTCTAATTCCCACAGAGACGGCGCCAATTGACAAAGGATTAACTTGTCAATGCCTACAGATTGTAGACTAGGGTTTTGCTAGAAGTAGAGGGCAAGTAGATCTCGAAGGTTTAGGCGAAAAGTACTCGACGATTATGAAAACTAGGGTTATGTTGACAGAGATTCGATCCTTTCTTTGTCCCTCGACTCCCCTTATATAGGAGGTGGAGCCGAGGGTTTCGTTTGTACAAGTTACAGAGTCCGGGACGGTTTCTAACTCATCGCCAGATTACAGATAACACTTCCTATTACAACTCTAACTTTCCTTAATATATCTTGGACTCTCGAATCTTCTTATTCTTCGGGTAGTGGGCCTTCAGTAAACCCCGGGTACTATCTTTGGCAGGCCCATTTGGGATGCCTATGTCACCATGGTGCCTCTAAAACCAAGAAGAAATCCTGGCAGAAAAAGATCGAAATGAAAACACAACGAGAACATGATATACGGACCTCGGGGGATCCGGGGGATTATATAGCAAAAACTTTCGTAACAAAAGGAAGCAAACAAGGCGAAACCGGGTCGGAAAGGGGCTCCAGGGCGCCCAGACCATGCCTAGGTGCAGCCTGGAGCTAGCCCGCGCCTAGGGGTGGTCTGGTGCCCCTGGGAACCTTCTCCTACCCGTTTCCGTCTCGTAATTTTTCATATTTAGCAAAAACAACAAAAACATAACATGGAGGGTTAACGCTATTTTTTTTCTTACTAAAACTATTACCTATTCGAAAACAGACTCTGCAGATTCCTGGATTAGCTCCTTAATGAATTCTTTCGGAGTCACTACTTGGACAACATCAATATTATAAGAATCTCCAGAAATATAATGCTTGATTCTTTACCCATTCACCACTTGTGTAGTATTGTCCTTTAATGAAGCAATTTTATGGCACCAGAACGATACACCTCTTCAATAATAAAAGGTCCTTCCCATTTTGAGAGTAATTTTCCTGCAAAAAATCTGAGACGAGACCTGTATAATAGAACTTTATCACCAACATGGAACTCTCTCTCAAGGATTCTCTTATCATGCCACTTTTTAACCTTCTCTTTAAAGAGTCTAGCATTCTCATAAGCTTAATTCCTACATTCATCTAGGGAACTTAAGTCAAGCAACCTTTTCTTACCAGCTAATTTAAAGTCTCTATTAAGTTCTTTCACTGCCCAATAAGCTTTAATAAATCACCGTGGGGTTTTTTCCCCACAGTTTCAAGGTTCAAAAAAGCTTTGCGTTCTAATTCTAAAGGCAAGTGACAAGCTTTTCCATAAACATTTTGTAAGGAGACATACCCATAGGATTTTTATAAGCAGTTCTATAATCCCATAAAGCATCATTTAACTTTCTAGCCCAATTCTTCCTAGATTTATTAACAGTCTTTTGCAAGATAGATTTGATCTCTCTATTTGATAATTCTACTTGCCCACTTGTTTGAGGATGATAGGCTGAAGCAATTCTATGATTAACATCATATCTAGCAAGGGTCTTTCTAAAATCACCATGAATAAAATGAGAACCTCCATCAATCATAAGATATCTAGCCACACCAAATCTAAGGAAAATAACATCCTTAAGCATTTTTAATGAGGTTTCACAATCATCACTCTTTGTAGGTATAGATTCGACCCATTTAGTAACACAATCAACAACAACAAGTATATGAGTATAACCTTCTGAAGGAGGAAAATGACCCATAAAGTCAAATCCCCAACAGTCAAATGGTTCAATAACAAGAGAATAACTCATAGGCATTTCATTGCGTCTAGAAATATTACCAACTCTTTGGCATTCATCACAAGATAAAATAAACTTTCTTGCATCTTTAAAAAGAGTAGGACAATAAAAACTTGATTGTAGAACCTTGTGTGCAATTCTATCTCCAGTATGATGTCCTCCATAAGCACGACCATGCCATTTTCTCAATATCTCTTGGTTGGTCATATTCTGGAACACATCTTCGCATAATACCATCCACTCCTTTATATAAGTGTGGGTCATCCAAAAAATAATGCCTCAAATCATAAACGAATTTCCTTCTGTGCTGAGCTGTAAATGTTGGAGGCAAATACTTGGAAACAATAAAGTTAGCATAATCAGCATACCAAGAACTCTCACCCGAAGTTACTTTTATTGTAGCCAATTTTTCATTTGAAAAACTATCATTAACAAGAATAGGATCATAAGGAATGTTTTCTAATCTAGACAAATTATCAGGAACAGGATTTTCAGCGCCCTTCCTATCTACAATATGCAAATCAAACTCTTGTAAAAACAACACCCATCTAATAAGCCTAGGCTTAGCGTCTTTCTTTTCTATAAGGTATCTGATAGCAGCATGGTCAGTATGAATAGTAACTTTCGAATCAACAATATAAGTTCTAAATTTATCACAAGCAAATACTACAACTAGAAATTCTTTTTCAGTAGTAGCATAATTATTTTGAGCAGCATCAAGAGTCTTACTAGCATAATGAATAACATTCAACTTCTTATCTACTCGCTTTCCAAGAACAACACCTACTGCAAAATCGCTAGCATCACACATAATTTCAAAGGGTAAATTCCAACCAGGTGGTTGAACAAGGAGCAATCGTTAAAGCCTTTTTTAGAGTTTCAAAAGCTTCCTTACAATCATCATCAAAGACAAAAGGTACATCCTTTTGGAGAAGATTAGTAAGAGACTTTGAAATTTTAGAGAAATCCTTAATAAACCTCCTATAGAAACCAGCATGACCATGAATACTACGAATACCTTTAACATCCCTGGGACAGGGCATTTTCTCAATTGTTTCCACTTTGGCTCTGTCGACTTCAATACCTCTTTCAGAAATTTTATGTCCAAGAACAATTCCTTCATTCACCATAAAGTGACATTTCTCCCAATTAAGAACAGGATTAGTTTCTTCACATCTCTGCAAAACTTTATCAAGATTGTGCAAACAGTTATCAAAAGAAGTTCCATAGACGAAGAAATCATCCATGAATACCTCCACAATTTCTTCACAAAAACCATGAAAAATAGCAGACATGCATCTTTGAAGCGTAGCGAGAGCATTACACAAACCAAAATGCATACGTCTATAAGCATAAGTTCCATAAGAACAGGTAAAAGTGGTTTCTCTTGATCTTGCTTTTTAACAACAATTTGAGAAAACCCAGAATAACCATCAAGGAAACAAAAATGTGTTTTCTTAGACAACCTTTCTAACATTTGATCAATAAAAGGTAAAGGGTAATGATCTTTCTTAGTAACTTTATTAACTTTTCTAAATCAATGCACATCCTATAACCAACCACTACTCTTCGAGGAATAAGTTCATTATTCTCATTAGGCACAATAGTAATTCCTCCTTTCTTAGGGACACAATGCACATGACTAACCCATCTACTAACAGCAATAGGATAAATAATACCAGCATCAAGAAGTTTTAATACCTCATTTTTTACCACATCCTTCATCTTCGGAATTAAACGGCGTTGGTGTTCAACAATTGGCTTTGCATCCGGTTCCATATTAATAGCATGCTGACATATAGTAGGAGAAATCCCCTTCAAATCATCAAGAGTATATCCCATAGCTCATCGGTGTTTCTTCAATACTCCTAATAATATTTCCTCTTCATGTCCTGAAAGTTTAGAACTAATAATAACAGGATATATTTTCTTATCATCACTATAAGCATATTTAAGATCATCAGGTAAAGGTTTTAAATCGAAAACAGGATCCTCCTTGGGTGGTAATGTGGTACCCAAGTCTTCCACATGTAAATCATGCTTAAGCATCTCCGGTTGACGAAGAAAAACCTCATCAATTTAATTTCTTTCCTCCATAAAGACCTCACTTTCGTGATCCTCCATATATTGCTGCAAAGCATTGTTAGGAGCAAGAGCAATAGAGGCAAGTTGTTCAACTCTAAAATCTTCATTAGGTAATTCAGTTTTATAAAGAGCTTTAGCAAACTTAGAAAAATTAAACTCATAAGACTCTCCATCAAATTTAGTAAGAATTTTCTCATTCTTGCAATCTATAACAGCACCACAAGTATTCAAGAAAGGTACCAAAGATTATAGGACAAGTCTTACTAGCAGCTGAACCAAGTACTAGAAAATCAGCAGGATATTTAATCTTACCACATAAAACTTCCACATCTTAACAGTACCAATCGGAGAGATGGTCTCTCTATTAGCAAGCTGAATAACCACATCAAATTCTTCAAGTTCACAAGAACCAATTTCATGCATAATTTCCCTGTAAAGCTCATAAGGAATAACACTAGAACTTGCACCAATATCACATAAACCATAATAGCAATGATCACCTATTCCAACAGAAAGCACATGAACACTAGTTTTCTTGGATTTACTAGGATATGAAACAATATTAGAAGCATCTTCACAGAAAATAATATGTCCATCTTCTACATTTTCAATAACCAAGTCCTTTACTATTGCTACCGCAGGTTCAATAGTTATTTGTTCATCAGGTTCTATAACTTTGTTTTTTACTTTTATTAACCACACTAGTTACAATAGAATGCTCCTTTACCTTGGCAGGGAAAGGTATTTTCTCAATATAAGGTTCAGGCAAAACACGATCAGCAGTACAAACTTCAATATTTCTAGCAGGAACACAGTTAACAATATCTTTATAAGGTGCATGGTACTTGTTCCAATCCTTTTTGGGAACATAAAGATAAGAGTCAAAAGCATTAAAACAATTTGCAAGAATTTGAGAATCTAGACCATAAACAACACTAGTATTACGAAAGTCATCAATTTGCATAAAAGATTCAATGCATTCATAATCATAATTAATGCCTGACTTTCTTCCTTTATCATTCTCCTATCCTTCAGTATTTTCCTGAATGCGGTCGAGAAGATCCCATTTAGCTTCTTCTTTCATATGTGTAAACTAGAACATGAAAGCGCGCTTTGCCGCGCCCGTCCGCCTTGATAAAAGAATTCTTTTTTGAGAAAATAATTGAGTTAGATTGAACTAATCCTAAACCATCTGAAGTTTAGTTCTATCTTGAGCTACATGTTAAAAGAAGTTGAACGTAGTGGTCTTAATGAAGAACCAGAGAAAGGTTGTCTGATAATATTACATATTCAGAATAATGTATTGCATCTGCACCTCAAGTGTAAGTATTATTAATACACTAATATCTAAGTTTGCATAGCTGACCCAAATGATGTCCTTCAAGTACTTTATTTTGCTCATTTTTTTTGCACCCATAATAAACCAAAGGTGGGCTTCTTTTTTATTTTTTCTTGGACAACTATTGTTGGGGCATGCTTTTTGAGAAACACCCTCGTGTTCCGCTCGTTCCAAAATTTTCGAAAGTGAGCAAGATGAGCGAAGCCAAAGCTTTCCATACATCAATAGTATTTGTATAAAGTCCATTGATTTAGGCATGGAACTATACAATAACTAAGGAATAGAAAGCTGTCCATAGCCATGCTGAAGCAGACACGCAATTAGCTAACGTTATCTAATTATCTGAATAAGCCAAAAGAAATATCTTGTTCATTGTGATCTAGCTGAAAATTAGTCTAGAACAGGGAATGTCCACTTTAAATCAAAATGAAGATGCAGGATACAAAAAGAAACATGTATATACGATAGGAATGCCAGCATGTTATACCTTTATATCCTTTTCTCACCTCAGTTCATCATTTCGTAATGTTAAGTAGCTATTCCAGAAAAGAGTGATTCATGACCTCTGTTGCCATCCATCAGGAAATCCCAGCTTCATAGGTCATCATTCCTGTCACTGTTTCCTCTCCTGCAAGTCCAAATTAAGAAGTAAGCTCCAGCTTCTTATGGTTTGTGGTAACTATAATGGACAAAATTTTCGTGCTCACGTAATCTAAAATTGCATCAGTACAAAAAAAATGTAACTAACTTGACAAAACTTGTGTTACAGAAAGCAAGAACTACATTTAAGCAACCAGGAACGTGTAAAGATTTTGCTACATAGTTCGAGGAGATATCTTGGGAGTAGAAACATGGGAAGGAAATAAAGCAGATACTGTGGATATGCCGTGAATATTGAAGAACCAGATGCATTGCATTGTTATAGGGAGGAGTTTCAACTGCGAAACAACTGGTGGTGGTGGAAGCACTGAGTACATGAACTCCATCACACTAACCTTATGTTGAAGGCAGTCCCAAAAAAATTTCAGGATTCTTAGCCATATTATACAACAAAAGGTCATAATCAGGCATATTTTATCATTTGTCACCAAGAATTTCAAAACTTATCTTCTTCAGCTTTTGACCTAAAGTAATTGTTGTTCTCGCGCTTGTATGAGGCACCAGCAGCCAAAAATAAAAGTCAGAGTTGCATTCGACATGACGATTAATGTGGACGATTGGAAAGATCAACAGAAACAAGGTTATTACTACCTTTGTTTGAGCCGTCCTATCGAAGTTAATTTTGATTGAAGCAACTTGTTTCCCTGCTTGTGCTAACATTAAAGTAGTAGGGATGGTCCATGAAACAATGCTTGAGGTGTGACTTTACGCCTGACATTTCCAAGCAAGAAGAATCAAAAAATTTCATGAACTAACTTTGATGCGGCTTTATATCCACCACATTATCCAAATAAAATTGTGAAAGCCCTCATCATTATATCTACACATCAGCTGGGCAGCCCCTAGCAGTTCCGAAATGCGTCGCTAGACTGCCCAAATGCACCAATGCTATCGTGTGACACATCATTTCTAATTTTTTATACAACACCTTGACTGCAAGAATCCTGGACAGAACAACATATTTCTAAAGGTAAAAAGGACCAAAATATCAATTAACTACTCTAAGAGACAAGTTAGATACGATGAATGGCCTAAAATCGAATCCATTCCGAGACGAAGCCCAAAATTGGTTAGATGGGAACCTATTAAACTCCATCCCAAACATAAAACAGTCTATTTTAGCTCAACTAAGACCATGCTAGTAGCATACAGAGTTATCAGTCTTGTTGTTTGGAATATGCCAATATGTAAATAAAAAGGTGGCTTTATTCATTTCGAATTTAAAATGCTAAACGTTAATTGAGTTATCTGTCATGAACAATAGCTCTACCAAAGCAACACCATATTGATTTCTAATGTAGCGCCCAATGACGTGTCCAAAATGAAAAAAAGCAAATGAGGATCACAGTCTACCAGTACAATAATACATAGATCAAAGGGCCGTGCATTTACAGCATGTAAATGAAAATTTGATGTGCCATACTTTTCCTATTAAGTCGATGCTGAAATCAATCTACAGTATTTTTTGAAACAGTACAAGAAAAGTACATGTTCGAATTATTGGCTCATCGGGGCAGGAGAAATTACCTTTAATTTGATGCGCATAGCAGAGCAGGCTGGCACAGCAGGTGACCTGAAGGCCTGAAGCTTGGCGACCATGAAGTGGCCTGCCACGAGGCTGAATTTCTCTAAGTGGGGCAGAGGTTTTCCAGTCGGTAGGTCAGGCAGGCGGGAGGGTGCACCGATCTGAGCCTCATGGAGGGGCTTGTACTGCAGCGCGGAACTGTGCAGCCGGTATGACAGGAACGCAAGTATATGGTCCAGAGAAAAAGATGATTGAGAGCAACATATATGAGCAATCGGCTCTAAAGATGAGGTAAACGGGTTACGGGAAGAAGACGATCTCACTGGCACCGACTGCAATTTCAGGCCGAACCGAACAAAGCTGGAGGATATGAAGACGAGACGACAGGCAGATGCTGGATCGGCAATTACGGGTCTAGTCCGGCGAACGAGCAGGCCCTCGGCCTGCTTGACGACTTCAACGCTTTCTCGGCCCGATTAACGAGAGGACAGCCAGGTCGGCCTGCGGAGTAGAAGCCCATACATCTTGGCATGGTCATTCGATACTTAACGCAGAGAAGGGGTTCCAGCGACGATTCGGGAAGATGGGGCGATCTGGACCACTTATACATGAGATCCGACGGTCCAAAGTATCAAATTCGCTGTGGATTGTTCATAGTGATTCCATTTTACTGTTACTTAATGACCCGAAACAAGAAGGATCCAATAAATCCTTATCATGAAGAGAAAGCCATGCATAGAAATTATTAATAACAATATTACTGGGGAGCGCATGAATGGAGCATTTGAGCATTAGTAACTTCAATCTCCCCTATGCTTGGGCAATACTCTCTCCATCTTGAGGCTAGAAATTATATATTTGATTCCGATCTTTATGAATCTCACTTGGAGGATAGAATTTAGAATAAAAGAGAGGTACAATTTCCTCCCATCCAATAGATCGGCCATTCTTCAACATCTTATACCATTTCGCAGCTCTTTCCTTAAGTGATAAAGAGAATAATTTCCTCTTAACTTGGTCCATTGAAATACCTGCACACTTGAACAACTCGCATAAATATATAAACAGTAAATGATCACCCGAATGGATAGTTCCATCTCCATAATAGCAGTTATTCATACATGTTCAACAATTTTATAGGTATTTTAAATGGATCCAATTGAGCACGCGGTGGTTCATCTACTACCGTAACAGTGGTAGTAGTAATTCCAAATAGAGATTCAAACGGAGACGCCTCCATAATGAAATAAAGCAGTAGCAGAAAAAAATAAAAAATAACACTTACAGTAAAAGTTACCTTTACCAATTCCACTCTTCAATAGCGCTTCACTCACCGGCAACGGCGCCAGAAAATAATCTTGATGACCCACAAGTATAGGGGGTGTATCGTAGTACTTTCGATGAATAAGAGTGTCGAACCCAACGAGGAGCAGAAGGTGTTGACGAGCAGTTTTGATCGAGGATTCACTGTAAACACTAGCAAACATGTTTCCAGGGGTATTTGGTATTGCAGGTAAATAAAGTACGAGTAAATAAAATGCAATAATAATAATTGCAGCGAGTGACCCAATCCTTTTTAGAGCAAAGGACAAGCCGATTGTTTACTTATGACGACTAAACATTCCTGAGGACACACGGGAATTTCGTCAAGTGCTTTCGCTTCACATAGCTGGATAATCTTCAATGGTTTGGTAAGTGTTGTGTGGATCAACCTATGCTAATGCACTACCCCATACTTGGACTAATACATACTTGTGATTATACCTCTTGCAAGCATCCGCAACTACAAGAAAGTAATTAAGATAAATCTAACCACATCCTTAAACTTTGAGATCCCACACTCCCTCGTGCACCGGTTTCCTAACGGGGGTTTGGGTTTTGGTCGCTCCTGCAACCCCACAATTAGTAGCAAAATACACTATGCATTCCCCAAGGCCCATAAAGGTGAAGTATCATGTAGTTGACGTTCACATGATACCACTAGAAGAATAACACCACAACTTAAATATCAAATCATTGCATATTACTCAACATAGTTCCACTACTAACAGCATGACTTCTGCCATGCCCTCAAGAACTAAACGAACTACTCACTAGACATCATATGGATCATAATCAGAGGTGATATAATGATGAATAACAATCTGAACATAAACCTTAATTCAATAGTTTCACTCAATAGCATCAACTACAAGGAGTAATCAACACCGGGAAAGTTTCCCCTATGAACTAGACAAATATCAAACCCAAGATGTTACATCGGGACGGCGCGGAGGTGGCGGTGATGATGGTACTAGTGGTGGAGATGATGGTGATGATGATCCCGATGAAGTCCAGCTCGATGACGGAGACAATGGTGACGATTTCCCCCCTCCGGGAGGGGATTTCCCCGACAGATTTCTGCCTGCCGGAGAGCTTTTCTTTCTCTATGGTTCTCCGCCCGTAGAGGTGGCGGAATATTTCTCTGGTCGCTCCCTGATACACGCAAAGCCCACGTCCGTTGGGAACCCCAAGTGGAATACATGATGCGTATAGAAGCAAGTTTCCCCCAGTAAGAAACCAAGGTTATCGAACCAGTAGGAGCCAAGAAGCACGTGAAGGTTGTTGGTGGAGGAGTGTAGTGCAGCGCAACACCAGTGAAACCGGCGCCAACGTGGAACTCACAACACAATCAAGATACTTTGCCCCAACGTAACGTGAGGTTGTCAATCTCACCGGCTTGCTGAAAACAAAGGATTAAATGTATCGAGTGGAACATGATGTTTGTTTGCAAAGAACAGAAGAACAATGAGTAGATTGTATTCAGATGTAAAAGAATGGACCGGGGTCCCAGGTTCACTAGTGGTGTCTCTCCAATAAGATAACTAACATCTGGGTGAACAAATTACAGGTGGGCAATTGACAAATAAAGATTCAATACATATCAATGATGATTACTATGAGATTTAATCAGGGCATTACGACAAAGTACATAGACCGCTATCCAGCATGCATCTATGCCTAAATAATCCACCTTCAGGTTAGCATCCGCACCCCCTCCAGTATTAAGTTGTAAACAACAATTGCATTAAGTATGGTGCGTAATGTAATCAACACAAATATCCTTAGACAAAGCATCGATGTTTTAGCCCTAGTAGCAACACACATCCACAACCTTAGAACTTCGTCACTGTCCCAGATTCAATGGAGGCATGAACCCACTATCGAGCATAAATACCCCGTCTTGGAGTTACAAGTATCAACTTGGCCTCTACTAATAGCAGGAGAGCATGCAAGAACATAAACAACACATATATGATAGATTGATAATCAACTTGACATAATATTCTAGATTAATCGGATCCCACCAAACACAACATGTAGCATTACAAATAGATGATCTTGATCATGTTAGGCAGCTCACAAGATCTAAACAATGATAGCACAAGCGGAGAAGACAACCATCTAGATACTGCTATGGACCCATAGTCAAAGATGAACTACTCACGCATCAATCCGGAGGCGGGCATGATGATGTAGAGCCCCTCGGTGATGATTCCCCTCTCCGGCAGGGTGCGGAGGCGATCTCCTGAATCCCGAGATGGGATTGGCGGCGGCGTCTGGAAGGTTTCCGTATCGTGGCTCTCGGTACGGGGGTTTCGCGACGAAGGCTTTAAGTAGGCGGAAGGGTAGGTCGGAGGGGGCACGGGGCCCCACCCATAGGCGCGCGGCCAAGGCCGAGCCGCGCCGCCCTATGGTCGGCCCCTCGTGGCCCCCGTATCTCCCTCGGTCTTACGGAAGCTTCGTGGAAAAATAAGCCCCTGGCGTTGATTTCGTCCAATTCGAGAATATTTCCTTTGTAGGATTTGAAACCAAAAACAGAACAACGGCACTTCGGAATCTTGTTAATAGGTTAGTTCGAAAATGTATAATAATGATGTAAAGTGTGTATAAAACATGCAAGTATTGTTATAAAAGTAGCATGGAACATAAGAAATTATAGATACGTTTGAGACGTATCAAGCATCCCAATCTTAGTTCCTACTCGCCCTCGAGTAGGTAAACGATAACACAAATAATTTCTGAAGTGACATGCTACCAACATAACCTTGATCAACATTATTGTAAAGCATATGAGATGGATGGAGTGATCCGAAGCAAAGATTGCTAACAAAAGATAATGACTAAACAAATGAATCATATAGCAAAACTTTTCATGAATAGTACTTTCAAGACAAGTATCAACAAGACTTTCATAAGAGCTAACTCATAAGCAATAAATTCAAAGTAGAATGCATTGAAGCAACACAAAGGATGATTAAGTTTCAGCAATTGCTTTCAACTTAACATGTATATCTCATGGATATTTGTCAACATAGAGTAATATAACAAGTGCAATAGGTAAACATGTAAGAATCAATGCACAGTTGACACAAGTGTTTGCTTCTAAGATAGAAGAAGTAGGACTGACTCAACATAAAGTAAAAGAATGGCCCTTCGCAGAGGAAGCATGGATTACTATTTTTGTGCTAGAGCTTTTATTTTGAAAACATAGAAACAATTTTGTCAACGGTAGTAATAATTCATATGTGCTATGCATAATACTTCCTACAAGTTGCAAGTCTCATGCATAGAGTACTAATAGTGCTCGCACCGTGTCCTAATTAGCTTGGATTAACACGGATTATCATTGCATGACATATGTTTCAACCAAGTATCACAAAGGGGTACCTCTATGCCGCCTGTACAAAGGTCCTAGGAGATCAATTGCATTTGATTTCTCGTTTTTAATAGATCTTAACTTAGGACATCCATACCGGGACAACATAGACAACAGATAATGGACTCCTCTTTTAATGCTTAAGCATTCAAACAGATAATATTCTCATAAGAGATTGAGGTTGTATGTCCAAACTGAAAACTTCCACCATGATACATGGCTTTGGTTAGCGGCCCAATGTTCTTCTCTAACAATATGCATACTCAAACCATTTGATCATGAAAATCGCCCTTACTTGAGACAAGACGAACATGCATAGCATCTCACATGATATCCAACAAAGGTAAAAAGTTGATGGCGTCCCCAGAAACATGGTTACCGCTCAACAAGCAACTTATAAGAACTAAGACACATAACTACATATTCATCACCACAATAGTTTTAAGCTATTTGTCCCATGAGCTATATATTGCAAAGATAAAGGAATGAAATTTTAAAGGTAGCACTCAAGTAATTTACTTTGGAATGGCAAAAAAATACCACATAGTAGGTAGATATGGTGGACACAAATGGCATGGGTTTCGCTCAAGGTGTTTGGATGCACGAGAAGCATTTCCTCTCAGTACAAGGTTTGGGCTAGCAAGGTTGTTGAAGCAAACACAAGTATGAACAGTACAGCAAAACTTACACAAGAACATATTGCAAGCATTATAAGACTCTGCTTGTCTTCCTTGTTGTTCAAACACTTTACCAGAAAATATCTAGACTTAGAGAGACCAATCATGCAAATCAAATTTTAACAAGCTCTACGGTAGTTCTCCACTAATAGATTAAACTACATGATGCAAGAGCTTAAACATGATCTATGAGAGCTCAAAACAATTGCCAAGTTTCAAGTTATTCCAAACCATATGAAGCATAATAGCAATCAACGAAGCAATTTTCAGCCTTCGCCATGAACATTAAAGCACAATTAAGAACATAAGTGTTCCATATGAAAAAGCGGAGCGTAATATCTCCAATATAAGGATGGCGGGATCCAACTTTATTTAAACCAAAACAAAAATAAAAGCAAACAGACGCTCCAAGTAAAGAACATAAGATGTGATGGAATAAAAATATAGTTTCACTAGAAGTGACCTGATAAGTTGTCGATGAAGAAGGGGATGCCTTGGGCATCCCCAAGCTTAGATGCTTGAGTCTTCTTAAAATATGCAGGGATGAACCACCGGGCATCCCCAAGCTTAGACCTTTCACTCTTCTTGATCATATTGTATCATCCTCTTCTCTTGATCTTTGAAAACTTCCTCCACACCAAACTTCAAGCAAACTCATTAGAGGGTTAGTGCATAATCAAAAATTCACATATTCAGAGGTGACATAATCATTCTTAACACTTCTTGACATTGCACAAAGCTACTGAAAGTTAATGGAACAAACAAACCCATTCAACATAGCAAAAGCGGCAATGCGAAATAAAAGGCAGAATCTGTCAAAACAGAACAGTCCGTAAAGACGAATTTTACAGAGGCACTTAACTTGCTCAAACGGAAAAACTCAAAACTAATGAAAGTTGCGTACATATCTGTGGATCACGCACGTAAATTGGCAGATTTTTTGATTTTTTTGGAGAGAGTTCTGCGCAAATTCGTGACAGACAACAATTCTGTTTCTGCAGCAATCAAATCTAGCATCAACTTTACCATAGAGACTTTACTTGGCACAAAAACATGATAAGAAGAGTTGCTACAGTAGTAACAACTTCCAAGACTCAACAATACAGTAGATAAAATAAAACATGGGTTATCTCCCAAGAAGTGCTTTTCTTTAACGCCTTTAGCTAGGCGAGAAAGTGCAAATCAAGTATTATCAAGAGAAGAAGCATCAACATCATTACCTCGGGAGTTGGGAGTTTTCTCAACTATGCATTGTATCTTATTTATGTATGGAACTCCCTTTTAAATACCTTTAGGCTTACTATCCTCCTCAAATAAATTTTCAGGGACAATCCAATCAAAATTCTTTTCTAATGCCTCGTGCATTCCTATAAGTTTATGAGGTATTGGTATTTTAATCTCTCCCTCACAATTGACTTTATTAGTGTATCTTAGCCTATCTTTTTCCCTTTTTCAAGGATATTTGCAAAATTGGTACACAAGCCTAGCATCTTATATCGAATAAAGACTTTCCTAGCTTCTCTAGCTACATCACCAAATTCTCTAAGAAGGGTTTCTAGAATAAAATATTTCTTTTCTCCTTCTTCCATATCACCGAGTGTAAGAAACATATGTTGCATTATGGGATTAAGATTAACAAATCTAGCTTCCAACATGTGCACTAAAGAGGCAGTAGCAATTTCATAATTAGGAGCAAATTCTACCAAGGATCTATCTTCAAAATCTTCAGTCTTACTAACATGAGTGAAAAATTCTTCTATATTATCTTTTCCAATGATAGACCCACTACCTACCGATATATCTTTCAAAGTAAACTTAGAGTGAAGCATGATGAAATAAACAAAGGTAAATAAAGTAAATGCAAGTAACTAATTTTTTGTGTTTTGATATAGAACAAGTAAACAAGACAGTAAATAAAGTAACTAAATTTTTTGTGTTTTTGGGTATAAAGCAAACAAGACAGTAAATAAAATAAAGTAAAGCAAGACAAAAACAAAGTAAAGAGATTGGATGTGGGAGACTCCCTTGAGCGTGTCTTGATCTCCTCGCCAACGGCGCCAGAAATTTAGCTTGATACGCGCAAAGCACACGTCCGTTGGAAACCCAAGTGGAAGGTATGATGCGTATAGAAGCAAGTTTCCCTCGGTAAGAAACCAAGGTTATCGAACCAGTAGGAGCCAAGAAGCACGTGAAGGTTGTTGGTGGAGGAGTGTAGTAGGCGCAACACCAGTGAGGCGCCAACGTGGAACCTGCACAACACAATCAAGATACTTTGCCCCAACGTAACAGTGAGGTTGTCAATCTCACCGGCTTGCTGAAAACAAAGGATTAAATGTATCGAGTGGAAGATGATGTTTGTTTGCAAAGAACAGTAAAGAACAATGATTGTAGTAGATTGTATTCAGATGTAAAAGAATGGACCGGGGTCCACAGTTCACTAGTGGTGTCTCTCCAATAAGATAACTAACATGCTGGTGAACAAATTACAGGTGGGCAATTGACAAATAAAGATTCAATACATATCAATGATGATTACTATGATATTTAATCGGGGCATTACGACAAAGTACATAGACCGCTATCAGCATGCATCTATGCCTAAATAATCCACCTTTGGGTTAGCATCCGCACCCTCCATTAAGTTTTAAACAACAGATAATTGCATTAAGTATGGTGCGTAATGTAATCAACACAAATATCCTTAGACAAAGCATCGATGTTTTATCCCTAGTAGCAACAACACATCCACAACCTTAGAACTTTCGTCACTGTCCCAGATTCAATCGAGGCATGAACCCACTATCGAGCATAAATACCCCCTCTTGGAGTTACAAGTATCAACTTGGCCAGAGCCTCTACTAGCAACGGAGAGCATGCAAGAACATAAACAACACATATATGATAGATTGATAATCAACTTGACATAATATTCTAGATTCATCGGATCCACCAAACACAACATGTAGCATTACAAATAGATGATCTTGATCATGTTAGGCAGCTCACAAGATCTAAACAATGATAGCACAAGCGGAGAAGACATCCATCTAGCTACTGCTATGGACCCATAGTCCAAGGATGAACTACTCACGCATCAATCCCGGGCGGGCATGATGATGTAGAGCCCCTCCGGTGATGATTCCCCTCTCCGGCAGGTGCGGACGATCTCCTGAATCCCCCGAGATGGGATTGGCGGCGGCGTCTCTGGAAGGTTTCCGTATCGTGGCTCTCGGTGCAGGGGTTTCGCGACGAAGGCTTTAAGTAGGCGGAAGGGTAGGTCGGGAGGGGGCACGGGGCCCCCCACCCATGGGCGAGCGCCAAGGGCCAAGCCGCGCCGCCCTATTCTGCCCCTCGTGCCCCACTTCGTATCTCCCTCGGTCTTGGAAGCTTCGTGAAAAATAAGCCCTGGGCGTTGATTTCGTCCAATTCGAGAATATTTCCTTTGTAGGATTTGAAACCAAAAACAGCAGAAAACAACAAATGGCACTTCGCATCTTGTTAATAGGTTAGTGCCGGAAAATGTATAATAATGATGTAAAGTGTGTATAAAACATGCAAGTATTGTTATAAAAGTAGCATGGAACATAAGAAATTATAGATATGTTTGAGACGTATCACTCCCCCGATCTTAGGTTTCTCGGGGGTTGAAATACGTGAGCGGGCGACCTCAGAGGTGGGCCGGACGATGCCCAGACCATGCCTAGCGCGCCCTGGGGTGGGCCCGTGCCTAGTGGTGGTCTAGCCCCCTCTTGGCCCATCTCGGCCTCCCCTTCGGCTTCGTCCGTCTTCGGCAAAATAGGATTTTCGTATTTTTTCGGGAATTGTTATTCTTGAAATATGGTGTCTTGACGGTACCTTTTCAAGCAGAATCCTGGCTCCGGCAATTCTCCAATAATCATCAAACATGCAAAAATAGATGGAATGACATAAGTATTACCTCTAAATATGAAATATATCAATGAATAACAATAAATTATGGTATAGAATAGTGATGCAAACTGGACGTACCAGGGCGCGCCACTGAGGCCCTTTCAGCTGTCGATTGTCCAAATCGCCTCATTCTTCCGCGAACCTACATATTTTGATCTAAAAACCACTATATATATGACCCCCGAGGGTTATCTGGAGGGAAGCGCCGCAGAAACACGGAAACACGAAAACAGATGCTGCAACAGAGAAGATTGGAGGGGAAAACTCCGTCAGAGCCGCCGCTGGAGAGATCTCCATCTTCTCCAGCGTCTTCCTCATCATCACCGTGATCAAGAGGGAGTAGTTCACCTCTGGACTACGGGTTTGTGGCAGTAGCTTGATCTATTTCTCATGTTCTTCATAGTTCTTAGTACCATATGATCTGGCCAACATGATTATGGTCATATATGTAATACCTATGTGGTGGATCTTTATTCTATGATATTGTGCTAAGATATTTGACTCTACTTTGTGTAAGATATATTGATAGATGCATATTATGTACCACGTTCTTAAGTATTGGTTCTGATATAACTTGTATGCAAGAACGTGTGCGGGGTGATGAGTGTGTGTGTGTTAGATGGAATAGCATGATTTTAGTGATTGTATAGTGACAACAAATTAATGATCCATTATGGCTTTCCCTTTTCTTTTGATATGCCAATAGGGATAAAGTGAATGCATGTTCCATGTTCGTCACGTGATAAAAGTGATGATCTTGTTTGTTCAAGGTAGCATATTTGATATTCAAACATCTTGTTAAAGTACTTATAGATATACTATGTTAATTCTTAATACAAGATTGCATGAAGTTTTTGTTGTCTTGTGGAATATAAGAGAGATGTGTTGCATCATCTCTGTGTTAGGACATGATTCCCATATGAATGCGTATCTTACACATATTGAAGTTATATTCTTTTTATCTCATTGATTGAATTGTTATTGTCCACTGCAACTTAAAAGAGAGAATAGTCAAGTGAACCCATGAACCCCGGTCCAATTTTAATCACAAGAAACATATTTCCATTGCATTTATCTTAGTTTCTATGTGCAACACTATTTTAATCTGAAAATATAAAAATATTATTTATCTTATTTGCACACAAAACCACAAAACAAACAAACCTTTACTGCTTTTACTTAGTTTATTTTACTTATTCAGTTTACTTTACTTTAGTTGCTATTTTGTTTTAATTTTACTTACACGAAACCTTATGCTTGACAACCGCACGGTGAAGTTGGGGACACAATGCTTTATTTTACTTTGTAGGATTGCTAGAAGGAGAGAGGGAGAGATACATTTTTACATTTTCCCTGAGACTTCGATATAAACCCTCGAGTCACTTTTATGGGGAAAATACTCAGCTGACATAACACTCTGCACTTTGAGTCCCAACGTCACCAACAATAAAATATAAATGAGTTTTGCTATTTTATTCTAAATGCAATGTTGAGTTATGGGTATTGGGGACAGCTGGGCATTGCTTGTTGCTATATGAAACGTCAGCAATGCTGGCAGAAATCAAACGGCTGGTTAAAACAAACGTGTGTCATCTCTATGTAACGCAGATGCCTAAATTAACAACAACGTTTCCTATCTTCCGGTCTACTGACGGTCGAATATGGAGCACCATGTGTGACGGACCAGCATATCGCACACAATTTCACGTAATGAACTGTGTGCGACATTGGACCCGTCGCACACGGTTTTGGAAATTGTGTTCTTTGTATTCACGTATCGCACACCTCGCCTTGTGAGTTGCGACGGTTAAGTTTACCGCGTGCGACGGGCCATTTCAACCGTGTGTGAAGGCCAGCCAGATTTGTACTAGTGGTAGAAGTGGAGCACATGATAAGAACGGTTGTACTACTGCCCTGCTTCTGTATTTTCGACTATATTTATTGTTAGTATCACCTCAATCCATAAAAAGAATGTCACAAGTTTATCTAACCTTTAATATATCTACACACTAAAAGATACACTTCAGCCTAACAATCGTTTAATACGTCTGGTTTGTCTTCTTTGCCCATGGTCCCATGTAGCTCTTTTTCTCACTGGACCAAACAATTTTTATCTGATAGATTGACACAACCTCACAAACTGTGTAATCATTCAAAAGTATTCTCTGCTTTTATGCATAACTACATCCTTGGGATAATACTATCGAATGGTACTACTACAACACTTTGACAAGCATTGCTTTCACGTCACGGACACGACGTGTCGTCACTCCTAGTTTCCTAGTCTTTATTAACTTACTAGTTAGTGTGCACGTGCAATGCACGTCTCCACTATACAACACTGCTCTTTTGAATCTTATCTTTTCTATATGAGTTGTCTTTTCTAAGGATGCCCAAATTTTCTCAATAAAATCAATATTTATTCCATGCGTCCTGTAACTCCATACTCAAAAGAGATTGATGACCCTAAAAGAACCATGCACGTGCGCATATCTCTAACAAACAAAAGATGAGTCAATTCAATCACTATATACAATCTCATTCAAACATAGAAAATATTTGGCATATTTAGAGCAAATAAGATAATTTTAAGATGAAAAAATCCTTTGCAAAGTTCCATATGCACATCTCAAGGATTAAATCGCATTCATGATAAATGACTATGATAAGATCCATTATCCACGTTAGCACCAATATTTCATCAAACCGGGACTACGATAAGGACATCGACATGTTAAAAGAAAAAAAAACAAAAACCTCTTATACTACACAGTTCTATCTCCTCTAGTAATTACAAAATACACTGCGTCTTGCTTACATTCCCTCAAAATATAAATAACTCTTTGCATACATTGTGGTGTCCACAAGGTCCAAAACGCCTAGTTGATTCAGCTATGACAAGTTGTCCACTATAAATAAAACAAGAATTCCCATAGTATTGCAATAAAATTTTGTATTAAAACTTGCATGACTTCTCATCTTGCAAGAGCTGCATATCTGATACAGGGCAACATACAAAAATTTAACCTCTTGCATTTTAAAAGCAGTAGTAGCAGTCCAATATTTGATAATTCCATATTAAAGATCTCTCACCTTTGAACCATGATAGTAACCTTGTATGCTGCCAGACAAAACAAGAAGAACAATATTGGAACCATCACCTCTGTATTTCAGGTCTGCACCTCTTCTTTTCACTTAAGATTGTTTTCAATTGAAGAAGCAAGAAGACTCTACCTGAATTGCTAGTGAAAAAATGCTCCATATGTTCAGCCAATTGCAATACTACAATTATTCATGCCAATTCCAATCACTTGGGCTGAAAAGAAGATGTAGAGAATTCTCCAAATTCAAAACAGAGCCACGATAGTAAGATCAAAGAGAATGAGATATCAGTGTTCAGTGCTCACCCATGTCAGCAGTACAGTGACACATGTGGTCCACAAATTGCATAATTAAGATCTCCTACTAAGTTAGCATCCCAATCTGATATCACAGTAGGAGCTTCAACGTTCTCCATAACCAAATGTTACTTACCATATCATATATTATGAGCTTGGCTGAAGAAACTTATGTATAAATTATTTTATACACATCAAAGTATTGAATAGCTTATCCAAGAAAAGATAACTGAACTGACAATATGAACCTGACATTTCAACCAAAACGTTGTGCAAATGATGAATCTTAAGCACCCATTAATCTGAGTTTCAACCAAAACGTTGTGCAAAGGATGAATCTTAAGCACCCATTAATCATTTGCACAACGTTTTGGTTGAAATGTCAGGTTCATATTGTCAGTTCAGTTATGTTTTCTTGGATAAGCTATTCAATACTTTGATGTGTATAAAATAATTTATACATAAGTTTCTTCAGCCAAGCTCATATTATATGATATGGTAAGTAACATTTGGTTATGGAGAACGTTGAAGCTCCTACTGTGATATCAGATTGGGATGCTAACTTAGTAGGAGATCTTAATTATGCAATTTGTGGACCACATGTGTCACTGTACTGATGACTGGGTGAGTTCTCTTTGATCTTACTATTGTGGTTCTGTTTTGAATTTGGGGAATTCCCTACATCTTCTTTTCAGCCCAAGTGATTGGAATTGGCATGAATAATTGTAGTATTGCAATTGGCTGAACATATGGAGCATTTTTTCACTAGCAATTCAGGTAGAGTCTTCTTGCTTCTTCAATTGAAAACAATCTTAAGTGAAAAGAAGAGGTGCAGACCTGAAATACAGAGGTGATGGTTCCAATATTGTTCTTCTTGTTTTGTCTGGCAGCATACAAGGTTACTATCATGGTTCAAAGGTGAGAGATCTTTAATATGGAATTATCAAATATTGGACTGCTACTACTGCTTTTAAAATGCAAGAGGTTAAATTTTTGTATGTTGCCCTGTATCAGATATGCAGCTCTTGCAAGATGAGAAGTCATGCAAGTTTTAATACAAAATTTTATTGCAATACTATGGGAATTCTTGTTTTATTTATAGTGGACAACTTGTCATAGCTGAATCAACTAGGCGTTTTGGACCTTGTGGACACCACAATGTATGCAAAGAGTTATTTATATTTTGAGGGAATGTAAGCAAGACGCAGTGTATTTTGTAATTACTAGAGGAGATAGAACTGTGTAGTATAAGAGGTTTTTGTTTCTTTTAACATGTCGATGTCCTTATCGTAGTCCCGGTTTGATGAAATATTGGTGCTAACGTGGATAATGGATCTTATCGTAGTCATTTATCATGAATGCGATTTAATCCTTGAGATGTGCATATGGAACTTTGCAAAGGATTTTTTCATCTTAAAATTATCTTATTTGCTCTAAATATGCCAAATATTTTCTATGTTTGAATGAGATTGTATATAGTGATTGAATTGACTCATCTTTTGTTTGTTAGAGATATGCGCACGTGCATGGTTCTTTTAGGGTCATCAATCTCTTTTGAGTATGGAGTTACAGGACGCATGGAATAAATATTGATTTTATTGAGAAAATTTGGGCATCCTTAGAAAAGACAACTCATATAGAAAAGATAAGATTCAAAAGAGCAGTGTTGTATAGTGGAGACGTGCATTGCACGTGCACACTAACTAGTAAGTAGTAGAGATAGAGATGAGTGGTTTAATAATGCATTATATAATTATGCACTTTATACCTGCTTATGGTTTTCCTTATTTATGTATAAGGTGTTAAGATTTCCTTTTGAGTGGTTTATGATTTAGATAGGGAAGAATGTAAGTGATCAAGATTTGGAAGATCAAGATTTGATTAGAATACTTGATGATTTCCTATGCACGAGACAATTGTCCAGCACATGTGACAATAGATAGGATGAAATAAGATATGTCAAAAATATGTTTTATCTTTGTTCTTTAATGTTTTACGATTTTTGTTCACTTTTTACGAGAATTACTTCTATCCTCCTAAAATAGAATTTTACGGGAGTTTATTTCAAAGATTTAATACTCAGCTTGACAAAATATTCCTACATCATCAGCTTGGGTGAAACTTCAATCACTTTGACAAATTCTATCAAAAAAGTTTTAAATTTCCCCACAATTTATATACATGAATGCAATGCACACATCTATTTCTCTTTTATGTGTAACCTCTAAACCTGAGATGTTACGGCTTACTTTAAAATTTTCAAAGATATCGCTTTGATATCATTCTCTGGCAGATCAGGAAATCTTGAAAACACAATATCAAAGAAAGCAAGTCAAACATGTGACAAGTCAACAATGCCTCCAAGTGGACTAAATGGGAGAAGGTTATGCTTGTGTTTAGTGAACACTATGCAAAACTAGTTTCGAACCAAAAAAAACAAGCATTGTTTGGTCCAGTCGCAAACCAAAATTTTCTCTTTACAATATCTAATGCCTAGTCTAACTAAACCAATTTCTAAACAATGTCGTGGATGGGGTATTTAAGGAGGACTCGAGGGCATTTTTGCTAGCTTATGGGTGCGGCCAAAACCAACCTCTAGGTATGCGAAAAATTAAGGTTTTATGGATCTACTTTGGCTTTGTATATTGTATTGATCTTAAATTATCTTTACTATTAAATTGGAGTTAGTCATTTGACACTTAACGCGTTTGATGGTCATCATTAGGATCATCTCATCCGTTCAATCATCCCACCTCAGCATCCATCCCACCTAGACCGTCTGATCGCTTTTTGGTAACCAACCCAGCCCCTGCTTGACAAAGAAAATCAGAACAAAATCCCAACCTTCCTATACAGCCGGATCTGAAATAATTAAAATCAAACCCTCCGCTCAAATTCCATCCGTCCGATCTACTTTCCAAGGTAAATTGCCTCTAATGCCCCTAATGACGTATCAAATCATAATCAATACAAAAAAATAGGAGATATTTTCTTGCCGCTTATAAACTCTCACGAAATCTATCAAATCAGAATCAAGAAATTAATAAAGTAATTAGGATATCTTGCCGCATATGTCACTCTCCAAAAGCAAATCCTCACAATCCTAATTAGGGCTCGTTTGGTACCAGAGTATTTTCAGGTATAGGCGAGTATTATCCCGGCCCATCTCCAAATCCCCGCTCATCCCCAGTAGCTCATTTGGTAGAAGAGTTTCGGCCCAATAAATCCCCGCTCATCCCGGGCATCCCCGACTCCGATCCATTTTTTGCCGTGGACTAAATCCACGACCTACCCCTCGCGTATTATCCCCGTCCCCGGCCCGCCTTGTCTCGTCTCGTCTCCGTCCCCGTCCAAACCTTACCTAGCTGCAGCCACTGCCGACGATCTGATGGCGGCGAGCGGAGCTGCAGCGAGAACTGCGGGAGAGGCGGCGAGAGCTGCGGGAGGGGCGGCGAGAACTGTCGGAGGCGATGGATCTCGCCTAGCCGCTCCACGCTAGATCGATGCCGTTTTTGCAGTCTGAACAGAAATTGCGGTTCTGCTGTGGCTTAAGGATAGGCGCTTGGTTTCACTTGTTTGTATAGGAATTCCGACGATGATTGATCTGTGTAGTGGTCCTATGGTGGTCTGATGACATTAGTAGGTTGCCATATTCGCTTTGATATCTCAAATCACAACCTGGCCAGTATCAAAACAGGATCACACTCCCAGTAGTTTATATCAAGATTGCACAAAGATTCTGTAGATGCATGCACACCGGCCGGTCCCTGAACATCAGCTTGTTTTCCTCGGCTTGGACTTAAACTGTATATGTATTCCCCAGATTTAGTTACTCTGCATCTCTCGTGCTACTCCATGCTGGTTCAGTATCACTTGATCTTCACTTGGATTAGTTCCTTCAGCTATATATTTTGAACTTGAGTTCGAATCACAGCAGTTTGGCTAGAAACTGAATTGGTTTTAATTTTGTACATCTATATGTTTTCAGTTATCCATCACCTGAACATGATTGTCCACCAACCTTTAACATCTTCGCATATGATTTCAGGCAATCTTAAGGCCTGACTTGTGTTTCTCGAAGATCACATGCAGGCTCTCTGCTTGTTCTTTGAACTCCGGCCCCTGTTTTGAATGTATGTCCAAAGTAGATGCTTCTGGTCATTCTTTTTAATTACTCCCTGATATCCAAATATTATTATCTGAAATGTAAAGGGCATATTTAGGCATCTTGAGAATTTTGAATGTTGGAACCAAACTTATTCCAATGTCATGTTTTGTTCAGGTTTCATTTTTCAAAAGCCTCCGCGGCCACCGCTACCGTCTAGTGTGGCACCTAGCGCTGCAGTTTCTATCACTGATGGCACCTGAGATGTTTGCTCCCTTCGGATGTTGGTCTAAAGACTGTTTGTTGTTGATTGGTGCAACCTGTTGTAACATTTTGTAGTCATGCATCAGAATTGCAACGTTGCCATGTTCTATTGTCGGCGATGGGAATTGTAACAACATGGGTTCCTTTTGCAGGAGTCTTACTTTATTTACCCTTAGCACAAACATCTGTATCCTAGATTTTGGGCTACCAATGTCACTGCTGTATTGGACCTGGTGCGCACGGACCGTCAAAACTCAAATAAGCTTTACAGATTACAATGTCACTGCCGTGCCGTGTGGTCAATGATATAAAAATTATATCTTTGATGCTGCATGTTCATTTGCCTCGTTGATTTCAATTTCCGTTGTGCATCAAACCCTACCAACCAAATGACAGTTTTTAGGAGTGGGGATTAGGGATTGCATGGAATGGGGTTTTGTGGGGATTGGGTGAAGGTAGGGGTTTCACCCAATCCGCTAGAGTATCATCCCCACTAATCTCCACAAATACTCCACTACCAAACAAGGCTTTAAGGTTGCTGCTCCTCTCCCTCTATATCGAATTGAGCCACCGCCTAACGACCCACCCACCTCGCCGGCCACACCACCATCGGAAGCTGGCCCTCCTATGCTCAAGTGCTCCTCAACCTGGTGACCGCGGATCACCGCACGGACGACGAACATGCGGGAGAAAACATGCATGGCAGCCGGCCACCATGAACGTGCTCACTCACGGGCACGACACCAGCGGGGATTACCAAGGCGGGAGACGGTGACCCTCGGTGACGAGTGCGGCCGACGTAAGGGGGCACGGGCGAGAGGAGCTCGACGCGACATAGGAATTGCTGTGGGGAGGTACAAAGGATGATCTGGTGGTCTTTGCCCTCGGCTCTCCCCAGTCACCCTGTCGCCCTTGAACCAGCGCCTCCACCCCCTAGAGCGTCGGCGCCATTACCCGCCGCTAGTGCACCCTGAGAACCTGTATCGATCCCTCGCCTACGCTTTTGACTGTTGAACTCCTGCTCTGAGACGGTTCCCCATTTCCGCTCCTGCTCTGTACGTAATACGCCGTCGCCACCAAGGTCGACGGACTCAACGTCAGCGACGATGTCACCTATGTAACCAATCATGCAATCATCTCCTACCTCACGTTCCACTGTCTGCCCACTAATAGACAGAGGATGCTATGATTATTCCAACTAACTACTGATTAGCGATTGACTAGACTGGCTAGACTATCAGTAATCATCTACTTAGCCCGTCCTATTGTGACATGTCTCATGGTTTTATTTCTACTTAATCTTGAGAGGTATCTCATCGGCAAGCCATCCATGGTGTACCTCAACACTATCGTCAAGGGCTGCAACACCAACGTTGCAGCAAAGCTTGAGATAATGGAGCCCTGCTGCATCGTAAGGACACGTTGCCTCTTCGGGTGTCCCTCCGTCTGGTGCCATATGCAGAAATGTTGAGTTCACGAGAATAAGTTATTTGCTCGAGATTCCCATGCTGATCTGCTATAATTCTGCAGCATTTGAGATTTTGCTCTCCATGCCATTGGTACATTGTTTTGCTAATTTTACTACTGGCACCATGGGATTGGTTATCCTCAGGGCAGAGTAAGTAGCATGATAGTTTGTGAAAGCGGCTAGCTAGCTAAAGATTGACAGCGCATAGTTAGGACGTGGATCATACCTTGATTGATGGTCGGTTTTCTCTATCAGAGCAAACAATTTTGGGGATTGCTTTCCTTTGCCTTTTTAAAGTTGTCTTCAAGCATAGATTGTTATATCTACGATTCATCCCAATATAATAATATTTCCATGATGCATCATATCCACCTTCAGTTGCATACTTCATGTATGAGATACCAGGGTGTAGGAGATCGCCACATAATCCCATAGCAGAATCATGAGTCTGCCATATGTACGCTTGCATTTCTCATGATCTGTATTGGCAAAGTTGTAAGATCCTGCCTTTTGTTTCCAATCATCTACATATATGAGGTTAAGAATGCTAAACATGTATGTATGTTGTGCAGGTTGGGATCTCGTCCGGTGCGGCAGCAGCTGCTGCCATAAGATTCACCAAGAGACCACAGAATGTCGGGAAGCTGATAGTGGTATTTAAGCGTACACCAACATTGTTGAGTAATTTGAAGCTAGAATTCTTGTTTCGAAACATTTAATGACGGGTCGATACGGTGACATTCCCGCGCTTTGGCAAGGTGTACCTGTCATCGGTGTTGTTACAGCCCATCCAGAAGAGTGTGAGAAGATGCAAGTTAAGGCATGAATTTATAGATTAATTAGGTTCTTTGCTGAAGAACATGAAAACACTTGCATGCTAGACTTTTACATAGTTTACTTTTGACATGGTTCTGTTGTTTTCATGGTAGTATAAATGAAGAAAGAAATAAAAAAAAGAATGTGAAATTTGTTGTATAGATCTTCTACAAGGGGATGTGCTCTTTGCAGCCTGAACCTCACCATATAGTTGGATGAAATAACCCTTGAGGCCAACCGGCTGTGAGAATATTTATGCCCCTACTAAATATTCAAGAGGTGTATATAGATGCATTGGCACAAAGCACCCGACGAAATGCCCATGACACGTTTTTGAGGAGCACATCTGAACACTCTACAATTATGGTAGAAGTTCATGGTATTAAATCTTCCGAGTGATCTCCTTTCTTTTATTTTTTCAAGTTGTTAATTTAAATGCCAGTTTTAATTTAGAAAATTCGTAATATTCAACTCAAGTACAATTTGTGTGTGCGTGTGTGTGTGTGTGTGTGTGTGTAGGTTTTACTGGATTATTTGATGGCGGTGAAACCAATGGCTTACAATTGCATTTGCATAGTAGAACGGCCGGAAATTCACTTCGGATGGTATGGAGGGTGCCATCGGTGGAGAGAACAGTGGTGTTGGTTTAGTAAAAGTCACACAATCAATTACGCCGATATGATGTACATGTATTTCTAAGTTAAGATCCTACGGCATATATTTGCTTCACTCTTGTGCGGTCATTTGTATTTGATTTCTGGTTATTCGACATATCTCACGATATGCATGTGTTGTTGAACACGCAGTGAAAGATCAAACCTCTTCAGCATATGTGGCAATGTTTTGTATATATGTGAGTAGCTATGTAAATTTTATGTTTGTATGTGCGACATGTGAGATAAGGGACCGTGGCAACGCACGAGCATTCAACTAGTAATTTTATCATTTTAGTCAATACCTTTGGTTATGAATGTAATGACATGTTTTCTCAATTGAAGAAATGATGGTCGAGCGCCAATTTTGGAAGATGCCAATTTATGTAGAATATGGCATCACAATCCCAAAGCTTAAGGCTTATATTATTTTTAGAAAGTCAAACTATGTCAAGTTTGACTATGTTTTTAACTGAAATCATTAACATGTAAAATACAAAATCAATATCATTAGATACGTAATAAAATATATTTACATATGGTATGTACAAAATATCATATTTGTTGATAGATTTTTCTAAAGGTTTGATCAAACTTTACTTGGTTTGACTTAAAAAGAAGAAGATAAGCCTTAAGATTTGGGATGGAGGTAGTATGGATGAAATGGTAACAAAATGGGGGAAATCAATAGAAGGGATGGCACCAATTCACTATTTATTATTTTTACGGTGTCCATGATGACTTGATGATGGGCTACATCAAGCGAGGTAAATTGAAAGTCTAGATTGACAAAATTAATTATGGAAGATTTTTCCATAAAGGGTAGAGATTTTGCCTAGGACTTTTGCAGGTCACTAAAACCTCACTATTAATATGTTTCTAGGTTTTATTTATATTCAAATATATTTTATTTATATTATACTATGTGATCCTGACATATATATATATCATTAATATTTTGGGACTATTTTATTCTTTGCATTATTTATTTAGAATTCACCTTAACTCAGATTTTTTTGTCCTTTCGTCACCACTGAGCCAAAACGTTTCAGATAATCAAGTTTTTGTAATGCTCAACCATGTTTTGAAAATTTGTGTATGAATTTGCACCAACAAGACAAGTTAATGTACACCCCGGTGTGTATATAGCTCGAATATGAAGAAAAAGTCCGGTTTGAACCTGGGTGCATGTGAACCAGGTTGGAAATGCATTTTCCAAATGTTAAAAAATTCTAAAATAAAATAACCGAGTACGTACGCATGTTCCATGTGTGCGTAGAAAGTTTTCGCGGAGAAACCACTTTTTTATTTCAGAATCTAAAAAAGACAAAATACGTCACATATATACTGCTATATATCTCTGCAAAATTTCACTTTTTTGCCGAGACAAAATAAAAGGTTTTTTCGTCACGAAACTCATGTCCAGGGCACATATTTGAGATCATCTGGGAAATCATTTTGTGTTTCGATTTTTAAAATATGTTTTAACATCACAAACGGAACTATTTAAAAAGTGGGTTCACATGCACCTATGTTCCATATATGCAGTCTCGAATATGAACCGTTAAATCGTAGATGTGGAAATGACATACTGCCATCCATTCATATCTCATAAGCATAAATATATCTTACAAAGCAAAACGACCGACGCACATGCAGACAAGCAAAAATTAACTAATCAACAACTTGGATCGATTTTCATTTCATGGTCTCATCTCCTCGATCTTCAAGCGGTCGAGCTGGCCCTCTTAAACGAGCCCCGTAGCGCCTCCTTGACTACAGCAATGTCGCGCAGCACGATCTTGTGGTAGAACGCCGCCAAGGCCGCGCCGGTGAAGGGCCCGACCCAGAAGATCCACTGCAAATCGAAAACACGAAACATGTCTTAATCCCCATCGGAACAATGACTACGTTATGTGCGTACGTTAAAGTAGTGGTGCATGGATCTCACGTGCTGCTTCCAGGTTTTGTGTTGGTTGTACAGCACGGCGGCGCCCAGGCTCCTCGCCGGGTTGATGCCCGTGCCGGTGATCGGTATGGTCGCCAGGTGCACCACGAACACCGCCAAACCGATTGGCAGCGCCGCCACCAGCTGCAAGAACAAATAAAATCATATGCAGGTCAGAGGGGTCGCGTGACATCGATCACCGATGACGCGCGCACGTACCGGGACGAAGGCGTCGCGGGCCGTGCGTTTCGGATCGGTGGCGGAGAAGACGGTGTAGACGAGGACGAAGGTGCCGAATGTCTCGGCGCCGAGTGCCGCCCCAAGCGAGTAGCCCTCGGTCACCGAGTTGGCGCCGCCACCGAAGGAGTCGTAGGGGTGCTTCATGATCCCCTTGACGATGCCCACGCCGCAGATGGCGCCGAGGCACTGCGCCGCCACGTACAGCACGGCGCGCACCAGCGACACCTTCCCGGCCACGAACAGAGCGAACGACACCGCTGGGTTTATGTGACCGCCCGATACACCGCTAGTGGAGTAGACGAGGACGGAGACGGTGGCGCCGAAGGACCAGGCGACGCCGAGGTACCCGACGCCGGTGCACCTCTCGTCGGCGCCCGATGACTGGAATTTGTACCCGATGACGGTGGCGATGCTGACGTAGACGAGGATGAGCGAGGCCATGAACTCGCCGATCAAAGCGCGGTAGAGGGACCATTCGACCAGCTCGCTCGTCTCCAGCGGCTTCACTGCCGGCGGGTCCCAGTATGGCACCCTCTGGACGATAATGTCTGTTATCTCTTCGTCGGCGGTAGCCATCCCCTCCTTGGTCGACATGGTCCGGTTTATCCCCCTTGACAGAGAGCTTTTGTTTACTTCCAGTGTATGTGGCTAATATTAGTGTGCAATAGGATTCATCACGCCAAGAGGCTTAAATAGGGCATCGAGGTGATGAAGTGCTTGCGGAGCAAGGTGAGAGAGACGCTAGATACTTGGACGAGGTTCTCTCCTTGGAATCCACTCACATGTCTCGGAGCTTCTAGTGCACAGGGTGACCAGATTGCTAAATTCCACTCGCCAATTCTGTCAACTGGATCTTTTTCCAATATCTCCATTTGTTTCTATTCTTTGTGAAGGTAACTATTTGTGTATTTCTCCGTCAAGATAGAATTAGTTATTTCTCAATGGGGCTTCATACCATCCGGTAAATAGAGTACTTGCGCTATTCTCTATTATTGGATCGAAAAGTTCTTAATTAATGTTGATTTGGAAATAGTTTTCTCTCAATCCGAGTACCAAAAGCGTTTCTTTTGCTGGTTTTGCTAGTTCTTGATCAACCGAGAATTAACTTGGAACCTGGTAGACTCCGTGGCCATTGAACGTTGTTCGTGCACGTGAGAGTTTTACATGGGTTTGTAATAGCAACCGAGATTTTTCAGTTACACATGGAATACATATGATTTGTTTGCTTCAGTGTCCCCTCTTTGCAAAGTTTGGTTCTACATGGATGGCCAGGATCTCCCGATACCCCTTCGTGGGCTAACTTATCCCTTCAATTTTAGTTGTAGTTGGCACACCTCTTGTAATATTTTCCTCCAAGTAAAATTTGTTCCGTTGGCATGGCGTACTTAGCATGGGCAGGTCTAAGTGTATTAATGGTGAGTATGCATGTGAATACCCAAAAGTTTTCGTCAATTTTTTCAAATCATATGATATAGCTGTCAAATTGTTTGCTAGAGCAAGTGAACTTGTTTTATCAGTTTCAGATTTTGAGTTCAAACTCTGGTTTTCTCACTAGTTTTCTACTTTTCTTTGTACTTTTTTTTCATTTTGAAAACCCATTGACAAAGTCATGGGCCCGCCCATAGTACTCATGGCCCCCACAACACCTCATGGGTAACACGAGTGCAAATTTCAGAAGCAAGATTAGAGCACCTCTAACAGTGAATGAAAAAGGGGCCGAAACCGAAAAATTCCGGCGAGAATACGGGTTTAGGCCAAAAGAGACCCAGAACGGAGCCCGCACTCGCGGCCTGACCCGTAAAATAAGTTCGGGGGCCCGAGAAATTGGACGGTCGCCCCGTATTTATATAGGGCGCGGGGCGAGTTGGGTTCCAAAACCCTACTCCCCCGCCGCCGCTCCGCCGCGTCGCCCCACCTCTGGCCACAAATTAGTTCGCCGTGGCCGGCTTCTCCGATCCGCCGCCACCACCCCTCCCACCGCAATGGGGCGCTTAAGACGCGCTGGTAGGGGAGGGGGCCGAATCGGCGGCGGAAAGTCGCCGCCGCGTCCGCCAGGTGTGCGGTCGGTGGCGGACCGCGCGAGGCAGGCGCGCTCCGACGGAGCTTGGAAGTGGGCAGCCCGCAAGTGGCCGCGTAGGTTCGCACGCCGACCTGCGCGCTCGGAGACGCGCGAGGGGGCAGCCGACGCGCCGCCAGCCGACGCGTGCAGCCCGCCGCTGCCGGCTCTTCCGCCGCGTGGCGACGACAACGACGACGAGGACGAGGAAGACAGGCCGCCTCTCATCTGCGGGAGCTCGTCGGAGGCGACGGCGTTCGAGGTGGCCGCGCTTGTCCTCGTATAGGCGTCGTCGGCGAGCCAAAAAAAACCCTCCTCCGCCGCTAGCACAGCCCCGGTGACAATCCCAGGGCTAATTTCTTAGTTTTTATGGTCAAATTAGGGCGGCGGATTAGGTTTAGTTAAGTATTTTGATTACTATTGTAAATTATGTTCGAATGTAGCTCGATCGGAGCAAGATTACGTTTCATTTCGCGTGGATCATCGCAGCAAAATATTCCGCTACTTTTGATTTCCGTTTTTCAGTTCGTTTCGGTTCGACTTTATACGGGCTCTGCTAGGGATGCTCCGAGGAACGGTCCTTTGGAAAAAAGAGGGAGATTCTAAAGAGTGTAATGCTTGTTTTGAGTATGCAATCTTCGGCCAAAATTGAGCTTTGTGCGACGGAATTCGATCCTGGGTCTTTGCGTCAGAAATGAGCGAGCGCGATGTCCATGTACACTTTATACAGCGCACAAGCTAATAGAGAATCTGGTGAATTCGGAATAAAGTAAGTCTAAGATATTATGGGCTGACTAGTTTCTTTTAAAAATGGATTAATGGGCTGATTGACCGCAGGAACGAAAGCCTATAGCCCATATGTATAAGAGAAAAGCTACCTGCGGACCGGCTGGGAGGGTGAATCCTATTTAACGCTTACTGCGTTCGTTAGCGTACCTACGCGTACCACCTTTCCGTGTATCCTTCCGGTTCAGGGCCTGGCCCATTTGTTTCCTCCGGCGCCCGACGACGATCGGTGGTTCATCAAGCTGCCGGATCAGAAGGTGGTTCCGGTAGGTGCATGTTTGACGGGAAGAGATGCCGACCAGGAACTAGCCAGCTGGAGTAGATGCATGAACGTACTGTGATCAGTAGATCCTGTAGTACCTTTGGTTATATAATTGATTGAATAAAAGTGACACGGCCGTACCATACTAGCACCTAGTTGAACAAGGTTAATAAGCTTAACACGTGCTCTAATGTTTTTCCGTTTTTGCTCATGTTTTCTTGTTTGTTTTCCTATTTTTACCTTTTCTGTTTCTTTTATGAGATAATATGAATTGTTATTTTGTGTAATGTGTGAATGTTTTTTCTAATCCCGTGAAAAATTATTTTATACTGCATGATTTTTTTTTGTCATATGAACACTTTTTTAAAACTCGAGAGCAATTTTCTGAAATATACAAAACTTATTTTGAGCCTCATTTAAAACATCGTGAACAAACCTTTTAACCGTAGGAACATTTTTAAGGCTCATGAACATTTTTGAAAACTCGCAATTTTTTGGAAGTGTACGAACATTTGTGAATCAAAACCACACATAGGTATGCTCCAGTAAAAAAGTGTCCCAAAACCACACATAGGCCCCACTTTTGGGTTTCAGGGTGATATGTGAGATTTGCTAAGGATGCTCTTGCAAATTATAACTAAGTTAAATGTGTGCAAAGGAGTAAATGTGTTTTGTTTTCACATCATAAGTGGCCATATTTTAAAACATAATTTGTTGGGATAAACTTCATGCTAGAACCTGAACGTTTTCCAGAGAAACTAACTAGCGGTGACTAAAATAGTCTGACTAGGTACTATATAATCCTTCTGTCCAATAACACATGTTATTACATCCAATATACAAATTAATGGATCATAATAACATTTTATATTATGGGACAAAGGGACTAGGTTTCTTAGATTGTGCGGAGAGAGATAGCAAAAATCAATTACAGTCTTACAGAAGTGCCGTTACATTATAATCTTATTGATAATTGGATACCTTCAATCCCAGGTCATTGTGCAACAACATAACTGAAAAAAACATTTACGGTACAGAATAGTAGTAAGAAAGAAAAAAAAAGGCTACGACCATAGGTTTCCCAAGTGCATGTGGGTGCAGCTCATCCTAAACCTCTGCATTCTGCATGCAGAACACCTATCTAGTGAAGCATTCTTGGGCTCGGTCAAACCGGTCAGCATTATTTCAAATAATTGCCACGGCAAGGCAAGTCACTCCTCAGCTTTCATCATCGTCCGATCTGCCAAGACGGGAAGGTGATCCCATATCCCCCACAGCTTTTCTGATAAGACGGCTTTTATTTTCTAAACAGATCTCTCCCTATCGTTCTTCCCTTCTCTGTCACCGCGACCAAACCCCATGTACCGATGCTGGCACCTTTGCTGTTTGGTGAGGAATCCATCAATCACACTGGGAGGATGGTCAGAGGCCCAATGGTAAGAAAGAATCATCATCAAGCTTGATGCCTCAATAATTCTCACTTTTTCATGTGCCTTCCCTTCTGTAAAGACGGTGAGGGGAAACTTAGCAGGATATGTGTAGTGGTGAGGTGACACTCGTGTCCCCCTGACCATCATTTTACAGGGAGATCATACATGTAGTCATTGGACAGTGGTAGGTGCTCATGTCCACTGCAAATGGCAGGTGTTGGCTAGGAGGAGAAAGCTGAGAGTAACTTGTCAGGGGCCATGCCCTGAGGCAAGCACTTGACTGATTTGATGGCTCCCGTTAACTCGCATGCATTTGTTGGTCACCCCGTGAACCACACCTCACATCTCCTCTTTCTCATTACTTTCTTTATTTCTTTGTTGGTAAGGCAGCAAATGGAACTTTAGAAATTACCATATGATGCTTGTGTAGAAAGACAATTTTCGGTGTGCACCCGTATTTTTTTCTACACAAGCTTTTTACAATACATTGTTTTTTGTTCTTCTCTACATAGCCCAATAAGATTTTTTTTGCAGCACTTGGTGAGCCGCCAAAAAATTTCTTGATGTATTCGTATTTTTCAAAAAAAAATGACATTTTTAAATGGATTAAAAATGCATTTTTCTTAATAGGTGCAAACTAATTGTGTTTGTCCTGAATTTCCCAAAAGATTGAGATTTTGAAATGGATTTGAAATGCATTTTTCTTAATAGATGTGTATTTCAATTATTACCATAGCAACTCAACCGCCGCTCTAGTAGAGCCCTCGCGTGCCATCTAACGGCAAACAACCGCGGCGAGGAGACCTTCCTTTGCAGCACTTTGTGAGCCCCCATAAAATTTCTTGATGTATTCGTGTTTTTTTAAAAAATTGACATTTTTAAATGGATTTGAAATGCATTTTCCTTAATAGGTGGTAATAATTGTGTTTGTTCTGAATTTCCCAAAAGATTGAGATTTTGAAATGGATTTGAAATGCATTTTTCTAATAGGTGTGTATTTCAATTATTACCATAGCAACTCCACCGCGGCTCTAGTAGAGCCCTCGCGTGTGCCACCCCAGCAACCCTGCCGCTGTCGGAGGAAACCATCTGACGGCAAACAACCGCGGCGAGGCGACCTTCCTTTGTTTTTTCCTTGGCCCTAGTAGTTCCGGCCATCATCGCCATGTCCGTCTTCGGCAGGCACTTCCACGGCAGTTGTCCGAGGGATCTTCGTCCACACAATTATGGGGTCCTCGTGTGCGAAAATCAGCACTAAATCTTTGTTGTTATGTACATTCGCGGTATATCAGATTGATCTATCGAGGCGGGATGGAGTTGAATTTGGTGTTTTCGGTTCGTCCTAGATAGGCCGGAGCTAGCGCTTCCTAGGGACTAGGCAGAAGACGTGGGCGTGGAGTCGTGATCTCACTAACAGCCGACCCACATGGATCTCCTAGCTCTCTTGCTGGTGGCATAGTGGTTCATTTCCAAGGACGTTCTTCAACCAAACTTGTCACTACCGGTTATAGGCCTCCACGCCATTGACCTCGTCGGCTCAGTTGTGGGGTCTCACATCTCTGTGGTGGTACTAGAGGTCCCGTGAGGCTGCCCCCTGGCAGCATCTCTACATGCAATCAAGGGGGTGTGCCATAGATGTCAATTAACTCGACCATATTTCGACGCGTTGTCTCCTTGAGATCAACGGGGTTGCGCTTGAAGAATATGTTTAGTTCTAGAGGTACCATCTCACATGCTTGTGTCGAATGCAGAGCTAGTGACTATTCTAGGGAGCGATGGGGAGAAGATGCTACACTTCTCGTTGTGTGCGATAACCACACCACAACCATGCACGCGACACCCGTGAGTCGAAAGATCATCATTTTGCAGCAATGTTTGAGGAGGGGTGGTGAAGTGAGTCGGTGACACATGATGACTTTGTTCTTGACGAGGCTTTGAGGTTTGCGTCTTGGTTTTTCGGTAAAAAAAAACCCAAGTCTGACCTTTGGTGCTTGTACATGCAATGGTGGCTCCCTAGTCATTTTCTTTACTGAAGGCATTGTTTGGAGATTGGACCTTCTCGAGGGTGACAATCTAGGATCTAGCCTTGGTGGTCAGGCCGAACGACAACATCGCTTGTGCGTTGTTACCATACTGGAGGCATCGTTTTGGAGAACCTTTTTTTAAAGTTTAGACATCACCATTGTTGCTCTTTATAACTATGAGGCTTTGATTTCTTTGCTGTAACTTCTTTTTTCTTTCTTTCTTTTTTCTCTTTATGTGCATCCTTGATATATAGACTTGATCTCGATATTATGTTGTTGCAGAAGTCAGATGTACTTGGTATCATCTTAGTATTGATATATCTCCTTTACAAAAAAACAAGACTTCTCCTAAAATAGTTATTAAGGTATACTCCGCACAAACGGTGGACAGTAGTTGACATTAATGTGTTTCTACTTTTCTACTCGTCCTGTATATGCAAGATACTTTTTTCACAATTTTTTGGAACTTGGATATATGTTTTCCATGAAAATTGGGTTGTAGGGCACACCTGATTCCAGATCTGGTTCTGTATTTCTACCGGTCACGCATTGATCCAAGCTGTACCGGCAAAAATTCTCACATTAATCATGAGTGGGGTTACACTAAGGGGTCGGTCAATAATCATGTTGCAAAGGTACCACACATGTCATAGCTGCAGTAAGCTATGTGAGAGATACAGTGTCCTGTTCTGCTGACTACATCATAATTTCTGAAGCCATTAGTAGTGGGATTGCTGAGCTGAGGGCCTATGATATTAGATCATCACACATTCGCAGCATCAAGATAAGATGGTGCTCCAAGAACAGCAACTGGGGTATTGTTCTGCATGCTTGCCTTTGTCATTCAGCTGTCTTCATTTACATTTGGAAAGTGTCTTAGTTTCATCGATCCGGAAAGTGCCAGAATAGAAAAAAACGATTCGCTCTGCTCCGTGGCGGGCGAGTCGGGCGAACGCCAAAACCTAGCGCCGCCAGCTTCGATCCCCTCTCCCCTCCCCTTGCCGCTGCGGCGCAGGCCGCCGGGCAAAGTCCCGTGCGGTGCCGCGCGGCGGACATGCTCCTACCAGCGCGAGCGGCGGCGGGGTCCCGGTCTGGCGACGGTGCGTCCCAGTGGCAGAGTTCGGCGGCGGCGCGCTCTCCGAGTGGCGGCGGCGCGGGTGATGGTGGCGACGGCGCGGCCCTTTGGCGGCGGGGCGGCGGGTGGCGCGGCCCTGACCCAGATCTGGGCCTGTCTGGGCCCTATCCCGGGCTTGGCGGGCAGGTCGGCATCCCGAGCCTGCACTCTCGGCTGGTGGAGTGTTTCTTGCTGAGGGTGGCTAGGACGGCGGCGCGTGGACTGCAGCGCGGCCACGGGAGCTTCACGAGCCCGACGGGCTCGGTCGGGCCAGAGGGGCCTGGTTTGCTCCTGTAGCTGCGTCCGGTCTGTCACCGCAGCTGGCGGTGGAGGTTGCGCCCTCCCGCGTGGCTGCTGTCCAGGCTCTCCTCGGCACGGGGTGTTTCTGATCGGTTTCGTCGGTCTTCGTCAGTGGGTCACGGTGAGACGGCGGTGGTGGTTGCGTGACCGTGGTGGCGCGTGTTGGTGGGCGGCGAGGTTGGCGGAGCATGACGGGGTGTCCGGGGCCGTGGGACTTTGGGGGACGGGAGAATTCCTTGTCGACGGCCGACACCGACGCGGTGACGCTCGCGGGCGCCACCATTCCTTCTTGAGGGGCGTCGGGGTTTCCCCTTCCCACTTCCCGCATACCGGGGGAAACCCTAGGCTTGTCCGGGCAGCAGCGTCGTCATCGTCGCATCCCTTCTTGAAGGTGCTGCCTTGGTATGCGGCGCTTCGGAGGGCTAAGCTCGTGGTGGGAATCTTCCGGTGGGCGCAGCGGTTGCGGATCATCAGCGTTTTCATCGATCCGACTTTGTCATCCTTTCTTTCTTTTTTCTTCTTCTTGTGTTTTCTTTTGGGCTTTGTTGTGCTGTTTGCCCCGGCGGTGGTCTCTATCTTGTATCAGTTCGTTGCTATATTAATATAGCGGGGCGAAAGCCTATTTCGAGGAGAGTTTCATCGATCCCAACTATTCCTGAGCATTGCAGCCATGCTTGTCATAAGGATACGGCTGTGTATCACAAACTTAGTGGCCTGCCATACAGTGTGATTAGTTTTATATTAGGTGTGTTTCACCTGCATTTCTATCGCTTTCCTGCATGATAGGTGTTGATTGTGTCTATAGCCTTTGAGAGGCCTGAATCCAAATATCCAGAGATAGTTATTTATAATATATCATTGACAAGTATCCATTTGGCTGTATTCAGGCGTCACAGTATCTATTATACAACACATTTTGTTGTGCCAATGCAATGATTAGTTAGTATGACTCAGGTTTCTGTCAGTTTAATATTAAGAAGATAAGTATTATGAAACAAGGCAAAAGACTTGCCATTTTCATAGATAAAGAAGAAGTTTTGGAGTTTTACATTCCCATACTTGGCCAAAAGGCCAAGCTAAAAAAACCGAACACCTACTCTCGCGGAATTACATTACTCAATGCTTTCGCTCCCGCTCCCACCATACTCCACGTAGTAACCTCATCTTTGATCTTTGTTATTACCATGTCCGCGGTGGAAGCTTTGTTTCGGAGAAGATATCAACATAGCAAGGGAAGCCATGGCCTTTCTACCTTTCATTTGCTTATGGATCTCCTCCGTCCACCATTCTTTGACATTTCTTCTATAATGTCAAGCACCTGGGTGAACATCATGTAGCCCTAGCCAACTTCTCACACTTGACCAAGCTCGAATGGTGAAACGGCACTTGAAGAGCAAGTGGGAGGCGGATTCATGAACTTGGTTGCAAAGCTTGCACCTTCCACAATTTGACCATCCCCTCTTTTGGAGCCTATCCGCCGTCCAAACTCTATTTTGGATAATCAACCACGCGAATGTTTTGCATTTAGGTGGAAGCCAAGGTTTCCAAACAAGGGAAGGCAAAGATGATTTTGTGTGACCCAATAATTGCATATTGTATGCCGATTTGGAGGAGTAGCATCCGCTATTGGTGAGCTTCCAAGAGATGGAATCCGGGGTGTTAGAGTTCGATTGCACCGGTTGAATCATTTACCAAAGGGTTGCAAATTGAGTGATGTGCTCAAGTGTTAGGCCATCATTGGTGCTGATCTTAGAAATCCAAAAATTGTCATCCAAAGCCTTGCTAACGGAACACCTTTTTCCTTGTGAGATTTTGTAGATGAGGGGTGCGATGTCTTTCGGTCTTTTTCCATCAAGCCAAGGGGCCTCCCAAAAAAGTGCCTTCTTTCCATTTCTAATGGAGATCTTTGTCGCCGCGACGAATAGCTCTTTATCTTGGTTGTTGCATGGGTTTCCAAGGCCAAACCACGGTCTTGCCTCATCACTCCATTCATGCCAAAGCCATCTCATGCGAAGATCCGAAGCGAATTTAGCAAGGTTTAGAATCGCAAGACCTCCATATTCCTTGGGCTTACACACCATATCCCAACTAAGTTTGCATTTTCCTCCGGTGACTTTATCACTTGCCGCCCAAAGAAAGGCTCTTCGAATGCTATCATTTTTCATGAGCACCTCCACCGGCACGGTGAGGACGGTAATGTAGTAGATGAAAATGCTAGTGAGGACGGACTTCGCAAGGGCGGACCGGCCGGCCATGGTGATGGTACTATAGCAATATTTACCATTATCCTGAACTGAGTGCACTTCGTGTACCTTGTAGACAATGCAACTTCAGAGTTTGTGTGTTGAATGCAGGAGACCCAAAAGTAGATTATAACCCCTAAGGACATCTCCAACGGGGCGACGAAAACAAACGTAGAGCTACCGGACCACGCGGTCAAAAAATGCGTCTGGACCTAGACCCAGCGGCCCGACGCATAGTGACCGGATTGTCTACAGAGATGAAAACGCGGCCCAAATATGTGCCTAGGATGCGTCTGCGGACGCTGCCCGGTCGCGCCGAGTTTCCTCGTATTCTAACCCGGTCCCGCAGGTTAGAGACAAGGAAATTGACCGCGTGAATTTTCTTAATTCGTATTCCCCTTCTTTGCTTCCCTAGTGTGACACCGCCACCCCAACCCTGTTGGAGATATGCCCAAGAGGCAATAACAAATTAGTTATTATTATATCTTAGTGTTCATTTGATATGTGTTTACATCCCATGCTATAATTGTATTAACAGAAACATTGATACACGTGAGTTATGTAAACAACAAAGAGTCCCTAGTAAGCCTCTTGTATAACTAGCTTGTTGATTAATAGATGATCATGGTTTTCGTGATCATGAACATTGGAATATTAATAACAAGGTTATACCATTGGGTGAATGATATAATGGACATACACCCAAATATGACGTAGCATAAGATCAAATCATTAAGTTCAAACTTGCTTCGATACCTAGTTACCTAGTCCTTCGACCATGAGATCATGTAAATCACTTACATCGGAAGAGTACTGATTACATCAAACGCCACCTGTGTAAATGGGTGGTTATAAAGATGGGATTAAGTATTCGGAAAGTATGAGTTGAGCATATGGATCAAGAGTGGGATTTGACCATCCGGATGACGGATAGATACACTGGGCCCTCTGGGTGGAATGATATCTAATTAGCTTGCAAGCATGTGACTGGTTCACAAGGGATATCATATCAAGGTACGAGTAAAGAGAGTATCGGTAACGAGGTTGAACTAGGTATGGGTCCCGATTGGACTCCACCAACCCTAACTTGCCAAGCAAGTGGGAGGTGGAGTCCATAGTGGACTCCACCTCCTTGGCCGGCCAATAAAGGAGGAAAGGGAGGAGTCCCTGTCCCCCTAGGTTTCGCTCATATGGAAAGACTTGAATTGGGGTCCTATTCGAACCTTTGGGCAAACCCTAGGGATTCCACCTATATAATGAGGAGGAGAGGGAGGGAGTGGCTAAGACTTGGCCGCACCACCTAGGGCACCCAAGGCCGGCGGCAAGTGCCCCTCCTCTCTCCCAATTTGCTTCTCCCTCATCCTTCTCCTGGCTACGGCGAAGCCGTGCCGAGATCTCCACCACCACCGTCTGCATCGTCGTGCCCGACGAGACCTGCGAGGATCTCCATCCGTTTGCCGGAACGGGAAGAAGGACATCGTCATCAACACCGAACGTGTGACCGAGTGCGGTGCTGCACGATTGTGGCACCGTCAAGATCTTCTACGCGCTTTTGAAAACGGCAAATGATCGTCTATCCACCACGATATTTATCTAGGTTAGGGCCCCTACGAGAGTATATTGATCTTCACCTCGTTGCTACCATCTACTGAATTAGATCTTGGCTTGTTATTTGTTCTTGCGGTAGGAAATTTTTTGTTTTCTATGCTACGAATCCCAACAGTGGTATCAGAGTCGTGTCTATGCATAGTTTGGTTGCACGAGTAGAACGCAAAGGATTTGTGGGCGTTGATGCTTTTGTTGTCTTTAGTAATGAGTACTTTGCATCTTGCGGGATGGTGGGATGAAGCGGCCTGGGCTAACTTTACATGACCGCGTTCATGAGACTTATTCAATTGACATGCAACTTGTATTGCATAAGTGGCTTTGCGGGTGTCGTCTCTCTCACCATAGTGAAAGATTCAATCTACTCTTCCTAATGTCAACACTAGTATCACCGTTGTGGTTAATGTTCGTGGGTAGATTAGATCCTGCCTGAAACCCACAAACCACGTAAAATATGCAAACAAATTAGAGGCGTCTAACTTGTTTTTGCAGGGTTTGGTGATGTGATATGGACATGATGTGATGATGAATATGTATGAGATGGTCATTATTGTATTGTGGCAACCGGCAGGAGCATTATGGTTGTCTTTATATTTCATGTTGTAGTATTATTTCAAAGTAGTTGTAATAGTTGCTACACCTTACGGTGAACAACCATGAAGACGGCAGCATGGACCTTGACGCTACCCCCTTGATGATGGAGATCATGCCCGTTGATGATGGAAATCATGTTCGTGCTTTTGGAGATGAAGATCGAAGGCGCAAAGAGACTAAAGGGCCATATCATATCACATATGAATTGCATGTGATGATAATCCTTTGCATCTTATCTTACTTAGATCGCGATGGTAGCATTATAGATGATCCCTCACATTAATATCGAGATAATAAGTGTTCTCCCCTCGTATGCACCGTTGCTACGATTCGTCGTTTTGAAGCATCTCGTGATGATCGGATGTGATAGATTCTACGTTCACATACAACGGGTGTAAGCCATGTTGCACCTGCGGAAATACTTGGGTTTGCTTGACGAGCCTAGCATGTACAGACATGGCCTCGGAACACAGGAAACCGAAAGGTTGAACAAGAGTCATATGGATGATATGATCAACATGTTGATGTTCACCATTGAAGCTACATCATCTCGCGTGATGATCGGTTTTGATGTAGTGGATATGGATCGTGTACCACTAAACAACTATGAGGGATGTTGTATTAAGTGGGAGTTCATTAGTAATTAGATTAAAACTTGAACTAATTATCGTAGACATAGTCTGAATAGTATTTTGAACAAATTTGTAGCATTGACATCCGTTTTCTAGCGCTAGCTAGTCTTGTAATTGAGATAGAAATACTGTTAAGTCGGACAAGTAACTCGGACTGGTACCGTGTTGTTAAAGAATCAAGAAATGATTAATTACTTATTGCAAACTTTTAGTAAACCTCACATTGCTGATTCAAGAGACAATGGTTTCAATTAGTACCTAAAATCATCTTGTCACCAGTGAAACTTGAAGTTCAAGATATCTAAAAACCTTATTGCAAGATGATAGAATATAATCTAGTGAGACTACATAAACTCATAAGTTTTATGGGAATGTCTGAAGGTTGAAGACGCTAGGCGTCCCGATCCTCCAACTATTTGGGCACTAATGATATTCACATATCCATGAAGTGATCATCCTTAGTATGCACCCCATTGCTAAGACTCGTCGTTCGAAGCATCACGTGATGATCGGGTGTTATAGATTCTACGTGTGCATACAACGGGTGCAGCCAGATTTGCACATGCGAGGTTAAACTTTACGAGCCTAGCATGTACAGACATGGTCTCGGAAAGTCGTCATGATTTGATGGATAAAATTATGAGTTTGTTTATCACATTAAAAGTTACTAATAGTGAAATCTGAAACACTTGTCATGTGATGATCAACTT